>CM021101.1:255380837-255403648 GCA_007115665.2 Sequoiadendron giganteum | reverse complement strand
TAGAGAGGGGAGGAGAGAGCGAGGGAAGCAAAGAGAGAGAGAAAGAGAGGAGAGGGAGGGAGGGAGGGATAGGTAGGTATAGAGAGTAGAGAGAGATATATAGAGATAAAAGGAGAGGGATGAGAGATAGAAAAATGTAGAGAGGGAAGGAGCGAGGGAGATAGATATTGGAGAGGGAAGAAGAGAGAGATGGACATGTAGAGACATAGTTCTTGAGCTCAAGGAAGATATTGTTAGATAAAGGGATGGAGATAGTGAGAGAGAGAGAGGTCTAGAGAATAAGAGATGAAAATGAGTGAGATAGAGAGAGAAAGATGAAATTTGACCTCCTGAGTACTAAAATTTGACCTCCTGATTACTGAAATTTGACATGCTGATTACTGAAATTTGACTGTCTAAAATTTTTAAGATCTTCCAAAAACTAGAATTTGCATTATAACTCTTAGAGATCTGAAACCACTCTCAAACATCCTACCTATAAATACATGAACTATAACTTAAAGTATAAGAAAGTAAATGTCCATATGTAAATGTCAACTTATACTTAAATGCTTATTCCATGTATATAGTTTCCCTGATAGAGAAAGTGAAAATCTAGTTCTGTGCAAAGTAGGCCATTTGGCACTCACCAAAAGGCTTGCTTTAGATGTGTTAATTAACAGGATTTGCTAAATTTTCTCATATTGTTGTTCATGCTCCCCGTCTCATTTGCACCTCTTTCAATGTAAGTTTATAAAAAACACCGTGATAGCGTTAACCTCTATCTCAACTATCTAAATATATAATTCTTTTTTCATTTTGATTTAGTTAAGGTTTTGATCCATGGCTTCTATTGTAAATGCCTTCGTTTTTGGTCAAAAACCAACATGTGCTAGGTTTAGGATAGATTTTTACACGTTCATTGGAACATGAAAAAAATTACATTTTTTGAAACTAGACTCCATTCTACACATGATGAAATAAAAAAATCAATTTTTGATTAGTTTGCAAAAAATTTGGTGGGGAGCATGCTCAAATTTCAGCTTTTCAGGATTTGTCCACTTTGAAAATTCATAAAATATTATATATTCATTAAAAAAATTATCCAAAAGAAGGAGGATAAACTACATGATGCTAGCTAATTTCTCACGATTGAGATTTTTGAAATTCTAAAAAAAAGTTGACCAAAAAGGGGGGAGCCCTCAAGCGCTATGCTATTTTTTTTGATAAAAACAGGACCTGTTTTGGGCCCCCTACTTTTTGAGACCCTTAATCTTCATTAATTTCAAAAAACAATAGTAGCTTAGAAACTAGACTTGGAGCACTTCAACTTTTGTTGTTGCCACATATTGAAATTTTGAGCGTAACTATCTTCATTTTCTCATGCAAATCAGATTTTCCTGATTTTAGAAAAAAAGTGGCATCTTAAGAGCCAAAATTGTGTCATAGATTGGTGCACTTACCCATGGATAAAGTCAATATAAATAATTTGAAACTGGAAATAATCAATAATATTTACAATTAGTTCAATAAAGATATTTGTTGATAATGGAAAAGTTCTATACTTACATGTATTGTTGATAGTGTTTAACAAGCGCAAGCAATATTCGATTGAGTTGGAGCATTAAACAATTTGAAATACACAAAGTAGAGTGCCCTTTTTTTTTGCATTGTTAGAATAAATCAATATATGTTTTTCTTTGATGTGACATGACGAAAGTCTCAAGTGCTTACCTGTCACTTCCCATGACATAAGAAAGATGTTCTTATAAACTATGTTTTTTCAAACCCAAGGCATAGATCAATGCCATGATTGCAGTTTCTAGCAGTTTACAACATTGTAGAATTCAAAAGAACTAAAGCATGGAAATAAACACTTTTTTATAGGGAGCTTGAAACAAATGAGGTAAAAAACTATAATGACACATATTGATACAAGACAAACAACCTATGTGAGAATTGGTTTCTGAAATCTAAATTTAAAATACATTATTTGGTAGTAAACATTATAGAGAAATAGGTAAATTATAAAAGAAAAAATATATGGCTTCTCAATTCTAATTTCAAAATGCATTAATTGGCAATAATTTATGCAAGAAAAAGTATATGGCATTAAAACCCAAAACATAAAATGCATGCTCCTTATCCACCCTACCATATTGGCATCATGGAGCCATGGGGACTCTAACCAAACCCCCAAGCAACAAAAGTAGGAAACATCCAAGGGAAATTATGTGGAGTTCCATTATACATGTGACAATATCAAGGTTCAACAAAATCTACTATTTTCATATAGGATCTGTCATATTGAAGTGTTTTTTTGGTGTGGTAAGTCTGTAAAAAATCAGCATCATGATTTTGGGATGCTTTTGGATACCTTGGCCTAGTAGCTACAAATAGAAGAGGGGGATATGCTAATGTACAAGCATGGAATATTAGGAAGGAACCATAAAAAAATAGTAAGTATATGGGTAAAGTGAATATAAACAATTTGAAACTCGAAAAAATAAATAATATTTACAATTGGTCCACTAAAGTTTTTTATTTATAATGAAAAAGTTGTAGACTTACATGTATTGTTGATAGTGTTTAAGAAGCGTGAGCAGCATTGGGTTGACTTGCAACATTAAACAATTTGAAATAGAAAATGTAGAGTAATATTTGTTTTTATGCTTATTGTATATGTGTAACATTATAAAGGAAATCATATATATCTACAATTAAAGAGGTTAAACATATGCATATATACATATTGTAGACACCCAAAAATGTCCTCTTACGATACCTTGTCACAACACTAGGTCATTTAGGCATCTGGTGGCATGTTTTTCCCTAGGTACCCATGTCATCATCTAATTAGTTAAATAAATCTCATTTATTTGACTAATTTCATTCATAATCCTTCCATTCTTCTAATGTTAATTAAATAATTTATATTATTTAACTAATTAAATCATTTCCATTCATAATCCTTCCATTCTTCTAATATTAATTAAATAATTTATATTATTTAATTAATGAAATCATAAATCCAATGTTAATTAAATAAATCAAATGTTTATTTAATTAATAAAACCTTAAAAAGAAATTCTCGCTTTCTTTCCAAAATCTGAACTCATGTGTATCTAATTAATTAATTTAATTAGATAATTCATCAATTATCATTCTCGCCTTTTTCAAGATTTATTTCCTTTAAAAGAGAAAATCAAAATCTTTCTATCTTTTTTAATCTTATTTTATCTTGTTTTATTTCCACTTTGATCAAATAAAGCAAAAATCAAATCTTATTAAATTTTCTTCTTAGTCCACGTCGAAACTCTATAAATGTGGCCTCTCACAAGCCATTGAGGATTTGATTCTTCAAGTACCCTCACTTTGTCAAATTCATTCCGCAACCTTTCATCATCTTCCATCCATCATCTTTGAGCTATCTAGTTTTCCTCCGTCATCCCCGTCCTATCGTTAGGCTGCAATATTGAGCAATCAACATTCCTTCAATAGTCAAATCTTTCGAAATCATGCATTCTTATGCGAGATTGAGAAGAACAATGTAGTGAATCCCTGGTAATATGTATGTTTGTTTAGATTAGATTATTCATCTTGCATGTGTGTGTGTTTTACAGGTAACTGCATTGAGGATGCTGAAAATCTTAATCTTAATCTAATAAGATTTCAGATTTATTGATTTTTCCCTATCTACACATATATATACACGTATACATACATATACGTACATATAGATGTACATATAGTTATACATATATACACATATACATACATATACATATACATGTACATGTACATATATACATATATATAGATATATTATTATTGCTTGAATTCTCATTGCAGGGTTTGAACATAAATGTGGTCTGAAATGTGGAAGAAAATATATTGATTAAGTAGCATTGTTGAAAGAGTCATTGTGGTCTTCATTCTAGAGAAGATTATAGTAAAACATGTCACCTTTGGCTTGGTTCCCATTCCGTACATGACTACATTTATTGCCTTTTTGGCTTTTGGTTGTTTTATGTGTGTTTGGTTTAGAAACATATTTTTGCATACATAGCTTAGGCATGGAATACAAACAAATTCGTTTTGCATAGGTATTTTGCATAGATGATTAATTTATTGTTGATGTTTTCTTGTTATATGTTTCTATCTTTGGCTTTACACTCATTTTGTAGACTTTAAACAGATTATCTATCTGGTCTAGATGGACAAATTCTAGTTTAAACAAGAGATTGTTGTATTTTTTTTTTCCCTTGGTTTATTGTTTTAGTTATCTCTATGCATTTGGATGGACCTTCTTAGTCATCAAAGAGTCTTTATAGTGTCCACAATGAAGGTTTGTGGATGGCTCTGCACTTGAAACAAATGAGGGAAAAATAATATCATGAAACATATTGATACAAGATTTGAGCTAAGTTGTTTGGTAATAAATATTGAAGACAAGTAGAGAAATTATATAAGAGGTGTTAGAGTGATTAATTTATTGTGCATGTCTGTCGTTCTCTGCTTATTATTCCTTGCTATATGTTTGTATCTCTGATGTTATACCCATTTTCAAAACTTCAAAGAGTTTATGGCTCTGTATGGATGGAGAAATTAAAGTTATATCTACTTTCCTTCGTCAAAAAATATGGTCAGGGTTAGCAATTTTTTTGCCCTTAGTTTATTGTTTGTAGTTATCTTTGTGCACCTTTGGCGTTATAGCTATTAACATAGGATCAATTATAGATTAACATAGGAGTAATCACATATATATACATATTCATACGATTAGTATGAAAGCATAATCTAATATATTTAATGTGGGTTTTTGATCATGTGTCATTTATTTGTGATTGTTAACTGTTTTTCTAAAATTTCTTTTACAACTCCTCTATTTTATCTACAATATTCAACACCAAATAATGTAGCTTGAATTTTTAATTGAAGAGCTGACTATTACATAGGTTGCTTGTGTTCTATCAATATCCACTTGCCCATAACAAATTGTTCATTATTGTAGGTGACGTGTTCTATTCTCCATGGTGTGAAAGTCTATCTAATGTGGTTTTTCAAGCATCTTTGTTTCTCCTATGATTATTAAGTGTCTTTCCATTTATATAACAGGTATTAGAATGAAACGTATGTGGTGCTAAATAGAATGTTAAAATATGTAGCATAGAAGAGGCAAACTATGAGAACAAACAGTTTGTAAAGGGGATGTGGAAAGAACGCTACCATGAAGAAAAGTTTGTCATTGGGGACTTCAAACTGGTGAGAGGAAATAAATATGTTGGAATATGTTGATAGAAAACATATAGCATGTTCCATCCAGACAAAATAACCATGAAACATATTGGCAGAAGACAAGCAGTCTATGTAACAGTTGTAAGATGTATTACAATAAAACTTTAGAATCACACGTAAATGGGATATGAACAACAAACATTTTCCTTTTTTTATTTTGTTTGGAATGTGTATGTTTTTCTACCCTTCTTAAGCTTGTATCTGATGTGGGTTTTTGCACCATATGTCATTTACCTATGATTGTCAAGTGTTTTTGTAACAACTTGATATCTAGTAGCCAATAAGTGTTATTATAATAGTTGTCATACAATTCCTCTATTTGTGTTCAATATATATATATGTATATGTATCTATCTATGTTTGGAAGAATTGATTATCACATACAGTTGACATTGTATGTAAATATATATATATATGTGTGTGTGTGTGTGTGTGTGTGTGTGTGTGTGTGTGTATTTATATACACATATATATTTATATACATATATATATTTAAATATATATATGCATATGTGTGTATATGTATATATATATGTATGTATGTTTAACTAATAATTCTTTTACAATTTCCTTGTTTGTCTATAATACTAATATGTTTCATGGTACTCTTTTTCCCTTATCTGCTCGAAGCTTGTTGTCGTGAATTATTCTATTGTTTTTTCAAATATTTGTCATTTTCCTATCTATAATATTTGGTGCCAATTATAATACCTCTCATACAATTACTCTATTTGTGTTCAATATATATCTGTATATGTATCTGTCTATGTTTGCAAGTATTGATTTTAACATGTAGTTCACATTGTATTTAAATATATATATGTATATGTATGGATATGGAGACTTTCTTATACAGAGCATTTGCTGTCCATAATGTATATAGCAATAAGCACGAATAGAGATAACACCAAACAATCATGAGAGGCCAGGGAACATACGTGTGGGTCAAAGAAAAATACAAAGCACTAAAAAGACATAGGTCAATATTTTGTTTGATAAACAATAGAACGGGTGAACTACAACAATAGGACCTTGTTATAGGCAGCTTCAAAGAGAACAGACAAAGACAATATCATGAAACATAGTAATAGAGAACAAGAAATCCATGTAACAGTTGGCATTTAGGTATCGGTTATTTATTTGGAGTTTCCACGAGGAGTTGCATCAGACTAGACGTGGCTAGGATTTCTCAACTTATCTAGATGTTTTTTCAGATTGACTGGAAATCCAACTCTAGGAATATGAACAAATATAATGTGTGCAATAGACTATATTTATTGTATTGAAGTGCATGTAAGAATCTATGCATAAATGTATATATATAACAACAAATATATGGAGGCTATCTAGCCATAAAGGAAGGAAAGCGTTGAATGTATAGCTGATAAAAATATAAATCTATAAAAGGGTGAAATCACAATACTGTGTCTCACTTTTTTCCCAAGATGGACATTTACATCAATTTTTTTAACTAAATCCTCATCTTCTAAGACCTATAGCAACTAAACCTTTAAGAATTTGAAGATGATGCAAACTAGTGATTTGTGGAAATTTGTGTGTAGATTTTAAATATTTTTTTTATTTTTTTTTGAAATAAATCATGAATCTTTCAACATCTTTTTTAATAACTAATTTTAAATAGAAAACAACATTTTCATAAAGTAACATTTATATCGTACACCATAACTTTTTTTCTATAAAGGACAAAATTCTAATTTTTGAAATATATATTCTCAACATCAATATCTAGGGAAAGAATATTTTTTCATAATTGTTTGTTACATATATTATTTTTTAATTAATTTTTGAAGTCGTTGTAACTATAATTTGGACATGCATGTGTGTCGTACAACCTAAATTGTTGTGTATATATCGAAATCCAATTTTTATACTTTTAGTGAAACAAAGACATCAATACCTAGGGAAAGGGTATTTTAAAAAAAAAAATTATAATGGTTTACTATTTTTCCACCTCTGTAGAACAAAGAGCTTGATGTTCGAAGAAAAACCTATGTTCAGTAAAAATTAAAAATCAAATACAAGATAAAATTAAAACATATCAAAACTATACTTGTTGGAAAGCTCATTTCAAGGGCTACAATTTTGAAAAAGATCATTTCTAAATGACATTATCTAATCCATCAAAAGATAAAGAAACCATGCTTTTTCCCAACATTTTGATAGGCGTGAAGGAGACTCCATTGTGGGTATGATTTAATACTAGAGGGGTTCTATCCAAGGGTTTTTGATCTAAGGGGGTCTTATCTATCCCTCTTTATTTAAAACCCTTTATATGGAACCTCTCAAGGCTAAAAATATTAGTTTTTCTAAAAAAAGTGATTTCAGGAAAAAATCACCATGTCCCAAAAGTGAGACACACTATTGCGACAAGACCCAAAACAAACCTTGTTTACACTTACAACTATGGTTGTCTTTCAAGCAGCAATTGGCTGACACATGGGCTTCATAACTTGTTCTGCATTTATGCTTGCATTGAGTCAAACATGATATTCCTGGAAAGAAAAAAATTATTTGAATAGATTAAAATGTATCTCTATGGTTAGGTGGGTATGGAACAACAAAAAAACATTGTAAAATGACTTACAACAAGAGAAGTAGTAGAAACACTGTAGATTATGGACTGGAGCAGTTGGGAGGCTTTGCAATCTGCTATATAATCGAGGTGCATGATAGCTTGTTTAGTAGCTTGATATAAAACCAACATCAATGTGTGTCATTTCATAGTGGAAGTAAAATAGTAGACATCCTCATATTAGAAAAATGAATATTACATGTACTCCCTTCTATGGCATCTAGCAACAATTCTAGTATGTTTCAACACTTACGAAAGCAAGAGCCACCATTTTGTTTCTGTTGGACAAGGCATCCAGTTTCATGACCGCCAACACATGTGGGCACCAAGCTCCATTATCGTTGTAAATAGGCCTGAGCAACCTATTGCAAATAGCGTGGAGTTTTACCATATATGAGCAAAAAAAAGGCAATGTACTCAAGACTATATATTTCTAAATGTAATATATAGGAAGAGTGAAATAGTGAAATGATGGAAAAGAGAATTTTGTAGATCAACATTTACAGTTGTCTGGATCAAATAAAGTTAATAGAAAAGCTAACAAGAAGACATAATAATCTATAGAAGCAAAGGATGAAAGATAAATGTCAAAATTCAAGGTATATAGGCAAAGAAAATAGAAAATAGAACATGGTTGTAGAATTTTAAACTTATTAGTCAAATGGAACATAGTTTTCTTTCAAAATGCTTCTACAGCATGTGCATATCTAGTTTAATATGTTGGAATGTTGAGAACACATTATTGAATTATAGAACTTTTGGGTCTACTTATTGTTGGTTTCAATCTCTATGCATCTTTCACACTTGAAGTTGTTTTTGTTTGCATAAGTATCAATTTGTAACAGCTGCAATAGTATGTTTACAATATTGCATGTTAAAATTGGTTCAAAAACAATTAAAGGTATGTTGATAAAGAATTGAAATGATGGAATTTAAAAACACTTGAAGAAATATGGATAGGTTGAATATACAGAAGACTGTATTTTTTTGAATGCCATATACAAAAAGTATGACACAAAAAATGTTGAAAGGATAAGTCGGCAGATTAATATTTATAGGTACACATTTGCATACTGAATTTAACAAAAACCGTATTGCTAAAGGTACAAAAGATCATAAACAGGGAAATTATTTTTAATGTGTAAACCTAAAAAGATGTAAAGCATTGAATAAAATAGGGAAGTTTAATGTGGCAGTTAACGACAGAGTATATAGGAACATGAAAATGTGAAACAAAGCATAGGTGCATAATTTCAAACCAATTAGTGAAATACAATAGAATATTGTTGGAAAAGTTTTCCAAATAGTTGAATATATACTTGAATAGAATGGAATGATCAAAACATGGCAGTGGCTTGTACAACATGTTTTATCTTCTTATTGTTTCCTAGTATCTCTATCCATCTTTGACATTATACGCATTTTGCATAGATTATTACATGGTATGTTTCTATAAAATTTAACTTAGAAATCCTTGAAAAGAGGATGGTATACAATCTAGACAAAGGGTGAGAATAATTGCTCTGAATCATTTTCTATAAGCTGAAGGACGAGTTGCAGAGGAAAGCATTTGGCAAGGGTTGGAGTTATTCCAAACCCGTCTCTTTGTTGTGATGTCAAATGGTGTATTTGTTGTTGCTAAGTCTAGAGTATCTCTCAAATGAGAATGTTAGATCAATGTGGAGTCTTTCAATTGATTTAACATGAGAGATAGCTATAAAATTCAACCCTTGCCTCTCTTTTCTTCCTATGTTTATTGTTTCTCTATCTAATGTTAACCCTTGTGCTTTATGTATTGTAATTCCCAATGTAAGGAAACTCAGGTGCGGAAACAGCTTCCTACACTAATCTCTAAAGGAAAGTATTGTGCAAATTCTTTCAAATCCTTACAATTTCAGATTAGTTAACTACCTTAACAAAGACATTGCAGCCATATACCATGCATACAGAAAATAGAGAATGACACAATGATTTACCCTGGGGAAAACCTTTCGGTAAAAAACCCCAGCACTCCAAAACCTGCACAATGTATTATCTTCAACACAACAGTTACAACACACTTGCAATACAAGTTCTTTTAGGAGACAATCGACACTCAAAGACAAATCCAGTAGCACGAGATCATACCAACAATACACTCTTTTCCTATCATAGTCTGTAACCCTAAAAAACGCTTATATCATGCGCTTTCCTTTTTAGGGTAACTTCCAAAGATAGTCGTATTAGGGTTTTACCATTCTCCAAGAAAATAGGAACCCAAAAATTTTCTTAGGGGCGATGCCCCAAACCCCATGATTGTGGAAGAGTGTACAATACTCAACTTTATCAGTTTCCACATGTCTTGCATGTCTTCACCCGTCATTGAATCTTCTAGAAATAGCTCTTACGTGTCATAGGAATCCGTCATAACTGTTTCAACCATGATCTCCTTACACACAATTCAAGATGCCAACACATCAAGTGGAGTGACACATCAACATGCCAACTAGACATGTACACTCACACTTAATTACATTATTTGCAAGAAATACTTTTTACAAAACAAATAATAAGAATAGGAATTATCCAAGGTTGAGACACCTTATTCCTAACACCCAATGCTATGTTGAGTGCAATTTGTGTTCAACTACCCCGAGTTATAGTTGGGATGTGCATGTCTCTCGGGCTTTCTGGGTCCCATGGTGGGCCAATGTAATTTTTAAAGTGAACAACAACATAGTCAAGTGGATCTGGCAGTTTACAATGTGCATTGTACACAATAGTTGTAACAAGTCCAAGGGATCCATTCACTAGGCCAGCTTGAATCTATAAATTTGTTGTTAGCATGACCTATTCACCAACATAAAGTAGTAGTTTTGGGAGAAGTTGGTCATCATCTCCATGGTCAAATGTATCTTGTTGTCCCACTCAAGCAATGCTAATGGCTATGGGAAAGTTTAACTATTTTATCATTTTTTTGTTGTGGAATAGGACTAAGTCATTTGTGGCAAACATATGTGTAGCAACATCAAATTTTTCTCTTTTTGTGGCCGATAGAATTTTATTTGTTTGTTTCATAAGCTCTTCCCAGTCATCATGGAGAGCCTCACCATTTCTTATACGGAGAAGAAGTGCCCGAAACTTTTGCTAGGAAGGGCTATCTCCTTTTTGACAAAAAATAGTGTCCAATGTGACCGAGACTGTGAAACTATGCCATAATGCAACAACCGATGAGCGTGAAGCATAAATAGGGGTATGCATGACAGGTGGCAACTTGGAAAGGTCACCAACAACGATAATAGAAACACCACTAAAAGGCTCCCTCTGGTTATCGGGGAATGCTTGACGCAAGCGACTATCTATTTTCAGCAACAACTTTGGGCGTAGAAAATGCATTTCATCTATTAGAATGTATTCAATATATTTAAATTGTTCTTGGAATATTGTCAATGTCTAACCTTGCAAAGGAATCATATCCTTTATGGGAATTCGGAGGGTTGTATGGATTGTGGAGGCACATATGTTGTACACAACAACACCTATGGGGGCCAGTGTGAGCAAGGAGCTATTGGGTCCAATAGTAGATGTGTTTATTTGTAGTCTAATACAATTTATCAAAAAGGATTTTCCATTGCAAGTTGTCCCTTGAATGATCATGTAGAGAGGACCTTTGGGGGAAGCCTTTATGCAATGGGACTGGATGATTTGAAGAGCTAATTGTTGATTTTCTGAAAGTTGATGAGATGATGTATTTACATGGGAAAATTGTATTGTAGCTTTCTCACGCTATGCCCTAGCTGATGGGATGAATTGAAAAGCAATATTATGAAGTTGTTCAAGCACATGGTTTGTATTTCATGAATGATTCATATCAAAGTCTCGCCTACCCAACAGTTGGAGCTAATTTATATTGAAGTTAGTAGTTGCACCAAGCCGAGAGAAAACTTCTCATTTAGATTCATCCATAGAACATCGATGGTTGAAATCATCAGCATCACTCGCATGTTCTTCTTCAATCGTAGATGCAAGTGGAATCCTAATAACATGCCAAGGATGATAACCAACTATTCTTCAAGATTTCCAATTTTGTATGATCTCTTGTTTGGCAAGACCTATATTTGTTTGTATGTTTCGGAAAGGTTCGTATAACATAAGTTTAGTCCAACAAAATGTCTCAAATATTTATGTATCTTCAATAGGAATAGCAGTCTTGAACAACGGGTACATAAGGACAATTGCAAGCTGTTGTCTTGGTATCCATTTGGCCTTTTTGTGCAACTCTAAATGTGTATATAACCGAACTGAGTCAATTAGGGATACACCACCTAGATCTAGAGGCCTTTGCATATAGCAATGAATATAATTTGTTGGAAAGTCTTCATCAACATCATCTTTGTTAATATGAAACCATTCTTTTTTGCCAACATTCAAACGAACATATTGTCAGCTTGAGATGAGAAGAGGCAATTTATGTAACATATGGCACGTCTCTTGTGCGAAGATCTCACGCTCCACAAGAATATTCATCATGAATTTTTGATATGCAAGCAATGCCCTATCCTCAACTATATTTGTATTTCCAAGTCTTTTCAATATATCAAGATAATTTTTTGATTTCTTCTCAGATTTAGTTGCATATTTAGAAATATAATTTAAAACAATTTGCCTAGAAACAATTGGCTGGAAATCAACATTGGCACATGAAATTGCAAGCATGGGTGGGCTATGAATATTAAGGCGATCATCATTTCTAGCTATCTTGTACAATTTTTTAGACTCGACATCAGATGTCAATGTAGAGGTAAGTTGTTGCCAAGGTTCTTTATACCAACATTGTAATTGCTCTCCTTTTTTCCTTAAAAAAGTATATTCAAAGCATTTTGTGTGCCTTTGAATTGTATTTAGCAACTCTTCATAATCTACGATTGGATCATTGGAAAGAATTTGGCTCGTGGAAAGCAAGCACATATTTTCTTTAGAAAAATGATACATTCTCAGCAATCTTTATGTAGGGCAACGTGGATTCCAAGTTGAAACATATCTATCAAAAAAGTGCCTTTGCATTGTAACATCATGCAGATTGGACCAATCAAGACTATCCATGTTGGGGGCTTCTGGAAGCCATAAAAAACTATCCACATGTGCAGAGCCACAATGTTGCCATTCATATCCATATCAATAATCTTTTGCATGCAAAATATTTTCAATCACCTCTTCATGAAAAATTTAGAATCTATGATGTAAATATAAAGACGTTATATGTGGATTCTGACCAACACTATCTATTAGTGTCTTTTTTGAAGGCTCCATTTCCAAATGAGGCACAAAAGAGAAAACATTTTGCAAATCAGCCCATTTTGTGTCTACACAGCTCAAAGTAAAAAAGAGGGTAGGTATGCCAAGTTTTTCAATCATTGCAGTTAGTTGGGCTCAACAAGAGCTCCAAGAAGAACGGGTTTCGCACAACGATTCCCCAAAGTGCATCAACTGCTCAGTAATCTGGTCATCAAGAGTAGCTTGAATACATTCACGCAATGCAGACAACGACTTGGGGATTCTATCTTCCAATTCCACTCTAACAAAGACATAAACAATTTGTTGGTTGTGATGCCTCATTATCAAGTTGTAGAGGAAATACCTAAACCTAACATGTTTGCCAAATCTGTGGTCAAAATATCTCATTAAGTGGAAGGCATATTCATGCAAGTGAATTTTAGCATTCCCCGGTTGGAGGGGAAGTGCTTCTCCTGTGGGAAATAATGTTGGGAATGCAATTGTAAATAAACCTTCAATGTTGTATTCATTAATAGGAGAAGAGCTAATTTTAGGCCAACACAAAATATTTTTCTCTTTTTTTTCAATTTGTAATACTTGTTTGATTGCTTGGAGCTCTCGTGTAACATTTGGAATGGAAGGGATAAATGATGAAAAGTTTGAAGAGCCATTTTCATATTGAGCAACATTATTTGAGTTGGTTGATGGTATTAGCTCTTAATCGGAAACTTTCTCTATTGTATGCAAGAAATTGGACACATCAACAACAACATCATGTATGTAATGCTCCACCGTGGAACCCAGGAAGCGTTACACTAAATTATCGAATAATTTTAGCATTCCCTGGTTGGAGGGGAAGCGCTTCTCCTGTGGGAAACAATGTTGGGAATGCCATTGTAAATAAACCTTCAGTGTTGTATTCATTAATAGGAGAAGAGCTAATTTCAGGCCAACACAAAATATTTTGCTCTTTTTTTTCAATATGTAATACTTGTTTGATTGCTTGGAGCTCTTTGTAGCATTTGGAAAGGAAGGGATAAATGATGAAAATTTTGAAGAGCCATTTTGATCTTGAGCAACATTTGTTGAGTTGGTTGATGGTATTAGCTCTGAATCAGAAAATTTCTCTATTGTATGCAAGAAATTGGACACATCAACAACAACATCAGGTATGTAACGCCCCGCCGTGGAATCCAGGAAGTGTTACACTAAATTACCGAATAATTTTTTTTTAAAACACTTAATATCAATTAGTTAAACCAACCTAGAATAAACGCTCTAGGGTTCCACAACAACGCTACTAAAGTAAAACAATAAACGGGTATGTGCAGGATCATCATGGAAAAAATAGGCCCTTAAGTGGCAATAAAAAGTCAAAATATCAGAGTTAGACAACTTGACATAAAATTTTGAATAGGTTATCTATATTATTTCAAAAAAATGTAAAAATAGAATCTGTAGAAAATTGAATGTAGTTTCTAAACTACTAGACCTTTAAAAAAATAAAAAATCTATTTGGTGAAAATTTGAAATTTCAATGCAGTAGTACTTAAATTTCAGGGTAAAAATAAGAAGTAGGTGTCTGTCTGACCACCCTAACCACAATAAAATGATAATATTTTTTTATAAGATTTTACATATAAGTAGAGGACTCATGTCCCGATGTGATTCATATTTTTTTATAATTTTTTTCGAAGTAAATAATTAATTATGAATTTTTTATTACAAATTTTAAAAAATATAAAAGTTCGTCTGTCTAACCACCTTAACTTGGTCAAAACTTCATGAAATTCATTTTTTTTTTAATCCTATATTATGTGAAGCATAGAATGTGATGCATGTTTCGGATTGAAAAAATGTGATACCATTTGAAAGTTATAGATTTTTTTCAATCAGCCTATCAATCAGGACTTTACTCGTAATTCTAATAGAAAATGAATAATAATTATTTATTAAATTCAAAGTAAAGTATAATTTATATTGGTGGAAAGCTGAGAATATCCTCTAAAAGACCTTTTTGTTTCATTGATTTTGGCTAAAAAAAAAGTCGTCGGGCACATGGGCCATCATATCACTTACATATCGCCACTTTTTGGCCCATCATGATCCTGCACATACCCAAACACAAGACATCCAAAACTATATAGCTTAAATCAAGAGAATAGTCATTTACATATTCAATACATCAATAGTTATATTACAAGTTCATTTATAATAAACGGGATTGTAACAAATCTCGTGGTATAACAAAGAATAATACAGTGAGTTCTCATGTAACATCATGTGTGAGTACAATAATGAATAAGATCAAGAGCCGATGTCGACCACGAACTCGTTCGATGAACAACTCCGTGAACGACGTGCATCCAAGATCCTGCCAAGACATACATGACTCGAACAATATCACCTACAGGGGACCCAATGGAAGATGTGGCACATTCCTCCCAATCGCGTGGAACTCGAACACCCACCCCCAGTACTAGGAGATAGAACAAGTCCTCAAGACATATAGACAACAAAGAGAACAATGACACAACACAAGGTCGTAAAACATGACATCACAATGACCAAACAATAGATAAACTCCCAGTACAATAATTAAGGTTTTCACTTTCTTACCAACCTCTGCTAGGTTACCCATGCAACTTTTTTTTGGTCCGGCCCCTAGCAAAAGCCACACCTCATAAGTACAACTCTCAAACTAACAAGACAATAACACCAACTTGTACGCAAGAGAATACTTCTTTTCACACAGACTCAAGATAGTCGAGTACATACCAAGACATTTACAAAACAATAACCCACAATACAAGCAAGACAAAGTCTTCACGAACAAATTCAACTTCACTCTAGAGTAATCAAGATGTTTGAAAGTAAAATTCATAAAAACACAAAACTTGCATGGGCCACTTTTAATACATTTGATACAACATGATAACAATTTCCATTCTCTAACCAAAAATTTAAAACAACACTAATATTTTAAGCCTCTGGATGACAATTCCATAAATGATATATCTTAACGAAACTAGATTCCAAGAAAGAATAATGCTTGCCCCAATTTAGATTATTATTTGTTTCAACAACTTTAAATTAATACTTATTCTTCAAAAATAATTAAATGTATTCAAATACCTTGTCTCTAAACCATTCAAATATGTGTGTTAAAAGTAAATTAATAAAGGATGATGGAAACAACAATGTAATTTCCTTTATTTTCAAATTGCACAATGCATAATAACCTCAACCTTACAATATAACTATTATTGACCTCTCAATACTAATAATCCTCTACAAGAAGGTAAATCACACTATACCTATAATGAAATACCAAAATGCAACCAACAATGGTAATAATTAGAACCCTCATTTACAAATTTTGGACGATATCCACATAAACAAATATTGATCCAATGTTATTCCAAATAATAATAAACCTCCAAATACAAAATAATTATAAGGCTTTTATATATAAATATATGTGTCAATACAATTGTAATTACTAAAACCACAATAAGAGATAATCAACAATAAGTTATAAGAAACGTATCGAATAAGTAGTATGCATGTATCAATCATACACCTTAGTAAAGACACTATGCTGCTACACTAACGGTATCGCTAACATCTGCAAAGTGAAGATATGATAAGACCACCGATCTAACATATTCTTAGTGACAACTATCTCTCATAGTTAATAGTGACTTAAGAGATCATACCAACCACACACAACCCATTAAAGAAAGAACATTTTAATTTACAAGGTATTATTTCGACGCAAACAACAAATTGGAATGACATATGATAATTATGAATACAATCAATAAAACAAAGTTGTCGGTCATGCCTAGTTTCAGTAAAGAGGAACAATGCAAAAAGAAATGAAAAGTTAAGTTGGATGTCGATTATTGCATGCAATCTACATGCGGTGAAAATACTCAGAACAGTGACTAATACAATCCATCATTCACAACCGACCCTCACAAGGACATGACAGTTAGTTTGATAGAAAATGCAGGCTATCCACATGCATGTGAACTCATGAATAACAAGATAAGTGTTCAGACTTAAAGAACTGAAAGGTAAACAAAAGAAGTCTAAAACATAAGAGTGAGTAAACATAAAGTAGGTGTCTCTGTATGCAAGTGAGAAGGATATCCATCAGAATGAAATAACTGTAACTAACGGAAAGAAGAAAACCGAGAAAGTAACCATGCATGAAGGTGGTTAGGTGAAAGGAAAAACTAACTATATGTACACGTTTCTCAACAGGTCGGTTGCATAACCAAAATACACAGATCGACAGCAAATGAAGCATGATCAACTATGGAAAATTTGTGATCATGTCTATCCAGCATGATCACAAGGCTGCAAAGCTTATATTGAACTTTTAACAGAAAAATTGCAGACTTGATTCTTTACCTCTAAGGGTAAAGTCTGAGATGCTTACCATTTCAACTTTTATTGGACAAGGCCCTCCATGTAATTGATATATTTTCTAGTAGAATATAAGATGAATTTGTTTCAAAAGGAAAAGCTGATAGAGGAACCACGAACGCATTCAGAGAGAAATAAACTATATCTCAGCAAAGCCAAACATAGGCAAGGGATGGTCTTCAAATTCAAATAAATATACTTCATGAAAATCAACCACAAAAAAACAATGATAGAATTCCAAAGCTATAATAGAAAAAGAAAAAAAAAATGTTACTAGAGCTCGAAACACACATGGAAATCGATGGCTCAAAAAGCAAGCTTTCCATTACATGTGGAAATAAATGTAACCTAGCATCATTATAAGAAAACATTATCATCCAAGGCATAATCGCACCAATAAAAAAAATACGAGTGCATACAGAAAGTGAATATGCCAACGGAACCCAAGTATTTGAACTCCCTAAAGGGAAAACTATGCGCAGTAAGGAATATCCAAAACGCGACCAAGACATGAATATTTGCTCCACCTGAATTCTAATTTCACCAGAGATTAAGAAAATATTGAACATATTCAAAAGAACCAAACTAATAGAATACTCAACATGCAAGAAGAAAAATGACATATTGTTCATACATGGAACAGAGAAGAAGAATTACAAATAATTCATAATAGATCTAAGTTAGATTAGCTAGGTTTCCTATATCTTCTATCCATTCTAGATATTTTACTTTAATATAGATTATCTCATCTCTAATGGTTTTAGTTTCTATTATTGTGCAGGTTTCAAGGCAAGATTTCACTGCAAAACACAAATGAAATACAACAAAGTCATTGCATGATTCAATTCAAAATAAGCCAGAATTTACAAGAAGAAAACCTGGTAAGTTTTTTCGGATTCAAACAGTGGTGAAGCCAAACTCAATAATTTAGCCCACAAAACTTTCACAGCATGAGAAAAACCTCCAATATACAATTTTTTTTCAACTTTTCAACCAAAACCCTAGAAAGTATAAAGACAAACTTCTTCTCGTGAAAACAATTTCTCTTTTTCTTTTAAAACCAATTGTCGTCATAAATACAACTCACCCACTCAATGTTAAATTTGCATACAATTTAGTCATCCAGTTTAACTTTTCTAACATTTTGTTCAAAACAGGATATTTTGTAACTTTAAATCACAATTGATTGTTTTGGTTTTCAAAAACATCCAAATTGCGCAAACAAATCAATTACAACTAATTAATCTTTCACAATCAATATATTTTAATATTTCACATTTAATTCCACAATATTCTGAAATAATCTTTTAAACTTAAACATTACAATTTAATCATTAATCAACATTACCATTAATTTAAATCATTAAATAATCTAAACTAACATTGTGAAAACATGGCAACATGCAACGACCAACATGCATTATGAAAAATGAACAACAATAAGACACCTGGGTAACAAAATGATACTCGTTCTTTTCAGAATGACAGCTCATGACAGAGGACAGGACTATCTCCCTTCAATGATTCCATTGGGCCATGGCATGCTCAGACCTAACAAGCAGGTGGAGTCGATGCCTGTACCTGAAAGCTGCATCACATTGCATGATCAACTAAAACAACATATATAATAGGAAATACACCGTGAAGAAGAATCAAAATGTAGCACGACACTCACGTATGAGTACTGCTAAACTGTCTTCTTCACCAAACTGATGTAAGCAATAGCATCTAAAATCATTCACATCATAGTACCATCATAATTATGTCATCTTGCAAAAGTAAACAGAGCATTATAGCATGTGTATCATCAACTGAGTTTCACAATCTGAACAAGTAATCCAAAACATAATACATCAAAGTAACATAGTCTCAAAAATATCTAACGACTATCAACAACTCAAAACTTTAAAATAAATATGTCATCGGGAGGGTCACTACATCCTCCCCCCCTAGGGTAAGGCTTACTCCTGGAAGCCTGCCAATCCCCTAATACAAACTCCATACAATCACACAATATCAAGGGTTCCAAAACTGAACCACTCCATACCTCAACATAAAAACAACAACAACCCAACCAAGTACTCTGTCAATCCAAACAAATCAACCTGGTGAAGCATCCACCATTCAAGTCTCCAAAATACATATCCTAAAATAACAAAAATCAAAGAAGAGGAAACAACACTGAAGGCACCTACACAGCCTCCTATACCGCAAAATTTTCATTAGCTCCAGAATCAGCTGCCTACCCACTTCCAACAATTTCCACATCTGTAACTTGATGCTCTATTCGTCAATGTTCAACCACTACACTCAATCCACAATTACTCTCTTCATCATTACCTATTAGCTTTGTAACTGCCGATCTTCGACTAGTTCTAGGTGTGTTCCTTTGAGAATACTGTCTTGCCAAGTGGCCCTATTGGCTGCAATTGTAACATCCTGTACTTTGACCTATTGCAATATGTGTGCTCTGAACTGACTGGCTGGAATGATGGAGTTGTGCTCGTATCCAACTTCAAATCCTCCTGTGCGTAATACGTTCACCCCAGAACCCGAAGACTACTAGGTATTCACTATTAGATGGAACACCAATCATCCAATTCTCGGACCCCAAACCTCCATAAGAGTGATAGGTGGGCAGAGAACATGCCCTCAAAATGTCCAACTGAGCTTCTCTTGAGTTTTGATGTAACTTAAGTCCTGATTGTCAGTGTATACCACAAATTCTTTGGGCAATAGGTAGTGCCTCCACTTCTTAAGAGCTTGTACTAAATCATATAGCTCTAAGTCATAGGATGAGTACCTAGACTTTGCTTCATTCAACCTTTCACTAAAGAATTCCACTGGCCTGCCTTCTTGACTTAGGACAGCTCCTATTGCTATGTTACTTGCATCACATTCTACTATGAATGGTTTGTCAAAACTTGGTAAAACTAGGATAGGTTGGGTATCTATCTCCCTCTTCAACCTTTCAAATCCTTCATTAGCTTCTTTGGTCCACACAAACTTTGTTTTCAGTCCTCCTTTAATGGTGTCAAGAACCGGTGCACAGATTTCACTAAACCATCTCACAAATTTCCTATAGAACTGAGCTAATCCATGGAAACTCCTAACTTTTGTCCCTATCTTGGGAGTAGGCCAACTAAGAATGGATTCCACCTTGCTTTCGTCCATCTTCAAGTTCCCTTGGGATACTACAAATCCTAGATAGACCAATTCTTTCTTCATGAACTCACTCTTCTCAAGATTTATGGTGAGCTTCTCCTCTTGAAGTTTCCTCAACACAAGTTCTAGATGCTTCACATGTTCTTATTTTGTTTTGCTAAAGATGAGAATATCATCTAGGTAGACAACCACAAAGACTCCTATGTAGTCCTTCAAGACCTCGTTCATCACCCTCATAAAAGTGTTAGGTACATTTGTAAGCCCAAATGGCATCACTAACCATTCATACAACCCTTATGTGGTTTTAAATGCTGACTTCCGTTCATCTCCCTCTTTCATCCTAATCTGATAATAGCCACTTTTCAAATCAATTTTCAAATAGTACTTAGCACCCCTTAAACAATTCATTAGATCTTCTATCCTAGGAATAGGAAACCTATACCTAATGGTTATCCTATTCATTACCCTAGAATTAGTACACATTCTCCACTTATCTCCCTTCTTAGGTGCCAACACCACTGGAACAACACAAGGACTTATGCTCTTTCAGATCAGCCCTTGGTCCAAAAGTTCTTGAACTTGCCTTGCTATCTCCTTATTCTGCTTCAGTGTCATCTTGTATGCAGCCTTGTTAGGTAGTGTTGCTCCTAGTATAAAGTCTATCTGATGATTGATTGCTCTCTTAGGTGGTATTGTAGCTGGTGTACCTTCACAAATGATGTCCCTAAACTGATCCAACAATTGCTTCACTTCTGCTATCATAGGTAGCTAATTAGGTAACTCCTCTTCCTTTGGCTTCAACATGATTGCATAGGCCACTCCTTCTTCCTCCTTCATGTCCTTTAGGAATTCCTTCCACTCATCAAAAGTGCACTAGATTCTTCCTTTTCCACTATGGTTTCCTCTATTAGAGACTGAATTTTGTAAGTCACTCCATCCTTCTTGAATGAGTACTTATTCTCCTTGCCATGGTGTACTGCCTCCCTGTCATATTGCCATGGTCTGCCAAGCAAAAAATGGCATGCATCCATTGGTAACACATCACATAGTATCTTGTCTTGATACTTTCCTATAGAAAACTCAACCAAAACTTGTTCATTGACCAGTATATTCTGCCCTTTGTTCAACCAAGTAACCTTGTAAGGACACACATGGGGAATCTTGTTAAGGTTCAACTTCTGTACTGCCTCCTCTGAGATGACATTATCAGTAGATCCTGAGTCAATGATGACTTTGCAAACCTTACCTAATATCTTGCACTTGACTCTAAAAAGATATCTCCTTTGTTTGTGTTCATCTTCGGTAGGTGCTTTGATCAAAATCCTTCTCAACATGAGACTTTCACCCTTATCTAAATCCAAACTTACCTCTGAATGTTTGGAGCAGTCCTCTTCTTGAACATAGTTAATCTTCCTCTCACCTTGTGAAGATGTTGGCTTGTCAGGACACCTATAAGCCGGATGACCCAACTGTCCAAAATTATAACACTTCATGGAAGCAAAATGAGAGCTTCTCCCAAAGCTTCCTGATCTACCTCTTCCACTATTGTTAGAACTTCTACCTCTGTATCCCCCTCTATTATTTGACTCATTGTATTGTTCACCAACCTTAGCATCACCTAGGTTTCTATTCTCATTGCTCCTTCCACCAAAACTACCTCTATGTCCATCTCTAGGGTCTCTACCTCTCCCTTTACCTCTAGTATTGGAATCTTGTTTCTTTTTCAGTTTCTCTTCCACCTTAATAGCCATTTGATAGCAGCTATGGAGGGTAGTAAGTGTGAAAAGACTCAACTCCTCTTGTATGCTCCATCTAAGGTTGTTCAAATACCTAGCAACCTTAATTATTTCAACTTCTTACACTCTAGATCTAAGGCTTAGTTTTTGGAACTCCTCTATATATGTAGCTACATCTATGTCTCTTTGTCTAAGATTTTGTCTCTTCTTGTGCAATTGAATTTCATAGTCCTCGGGTAGATAGTTCTCCTTCACTTTAGCCACCATAGTTTTCCAACTTCCTATGGGTTTATTACCTTCCTTCTCTCTTTCTTCTTGTAGAAACTTCCACCAAGTTAGTGCTTGTCCTC
>CM021101.1:255068209-255380737 GCA_007115665.2 Sequoiadendron giganteum | reverse complement strand
CTTATATACCTTTCTCCCATGTGCTAGGACCCTTGGGTCGGGCTTAGAGCATCATTTAAGCCATTTTCCAACTTCTAGGCCAAATTTCCAAGACAACATTGTCTAGTTTTGCCTAATCTACTCATTGAGACTTTTCCAGACTTCAAGGCTCTAAAATAACCTAGTTTGCCACTACAAAATCATCCATTCACCCTTGGTACTTTATCAATTAGTCCTTATTACCTTGGTGGTTGGCTAGAACCACCTACAAGCCAAAATTGCCAAGATCTCACCAAAAAACCTTCAGGTGCTCCTGCACCATTAACACTTATGGATCAAGTATCCTGATCCATCATAAGGGAAAGTAGTGGGTACATTTCCTTGGGATTGGTTAATTTGAGATGCTCTACACCACAATATGCATACACTACACACTCCACCCAAGGAACTTGTGGTTGCTACTATCTCTTCAAGGATTGAGGGTCTAGAGAACCAAAAGAAAAATAACTACTTTTGGTTACTCTTAATTATAAGTTTCAACCACGCATGGGTTGGCCCTCAATCAGGTAACAAGCACATAAATATAGACAATGGTATGGTAAATTCCACACCAAAGTGTAACTTTTCCCCATGGATGGGTACCAAGTATTACCATATCATGGATACACAATGCAAGTAAGGGTTTTCACAACAGTCAAACAAGATACATTTATTGGTTTCTTACATTTACAGGGGTACAACTACATACCTAATTCCATGGGAACAACAATTTTCCATAACCATGGAATACATATCATAACTTTCCATCTGTAAACTTATATCAGGTTCCTTCATGCTACTCTCTTCCGCAGAATACATCATGCTAAGGTAAGAGCCATGAACACAGAATCACATAACATCTCTAATAACATATTCACAAGGACAACATAGTGAACTCAAACATACCCAAAGTTCCTAGTATATGAATCTGGGGCTCTGATACCAAGCTGTAACACCCCGTCATGGAACCCAGGAAGCATTACACTAAATTACCGAATAATTATTTTTTTGAAAACACTTAATATCAATTAGTTAAAACAACCTAGCATAAATGCTCTTGGGTTCCACGGCGAGGCATTACAAGGTAACATATTAAGAGCCTCAATATCATTGTAGTATTTGTCATATTGAATTTTGTATTTTAATGCATCCCTGACATGGTGTTTATTAACATAGCAATCATAATTACCACCTTCAATGGTGGTGCATCGGACGACAACAACCTCAAGGTTTTTCAATTGGCACGACAAAAAATTTGTTATGCTCGAGATATCTTGAGGAAAGCTTATCGTGTGGCCACTATATTTAAATTGACCTCCTCTAATGTGGGACACTTGTAAAACTAGAGCCACTCTATCAATAAGCATTTCTTCAACTTGTGTCAGCTTTTTTAGAAACAATGGTTGTGGGCCTAGGTCCATTCTATTGGCATAGTTGAAGTGGTGAGCACCTTTCTTAGCATAGCATCTTACACGCATTGTCTCTAGCCCTGACATATGAATGTGCATCCCTATGTAGCTTTCCCTGCATATTTGACAAACAAAAAGGTTCGAAAGTGCATCAATGTGTTGTTGAAACTGCTTTACCACAGAAAGGTAACATTCATTGAACATTTATTTCAAGTATTCTTGTTGTCTTGGTGTAGTAGAGGGTATGAGATTGTATATAAGGGGTGGAATCCACCATTGCCAATGGGTGTTGTGATGGAAGATTATCAACAATTACGCTTGCACCTATGCTTGATGTAGATAGCCTTTGTTGCATGTATTTTTACAGTGCTTTGTACAAATTTCCTCTGTATGTTGGCTATATTACAAATGATTTCGTTTGTGTTTTCCAGCCTTTTTAAAATCAGCAATTGATCAAGTTGTGGAACTTGAATGTACTCATATAGCCTAGGAGTATACATACAAGTTCAACCATATTAGCATATATGAATATACATGTATAGCCATAGATATATTTAAAGTAGTAATTACACATAAACATGTAACAAAATATATATGTATATGCATGTGTATATAAATATATATGTATAGATGATCACAAAATGAATAGCATAGTTTGAACATTGAAATATATAGAAATATATACAAAACAATTTTATAGATTTTTGTGCTAACCATTGCCACTACTTCATAATTGTTACATCCTTCGTTCACAGCAATACAATATTGGATGCACGCAACTATTTGAAAGTTATGTTTGTGGAGGCCAATTGTATATAAGCATTTGTGTAGGTATCTATTTACATAAGAACAAATAAATGGCATTAAAACTAAAACCACACCACCCACACTATGGGCCATCCTAGCCATTTTTTTTTTGTGCATCATGGGGAGTCACAAGCTATACCAAAACCTCTGACCAAGAACATTATGAAATGTCAATGAGGAATTTCATGGATTTGCATACCACATCACACAATGACATAGCACACGGGAATCTACTGTCTATATATTTGATCTATCATATTGCACTCTTTCGACAACACAACTCAATCAAACTATAGTTTCCCACACCGGGGCATTGAATATCACACTTACTTCGACCACCAACATCATACAATAACAACGGGATATAATAACCATTGCACCAGCAACCACTTACCATTCAGCTTCCGCATATACATATGCATATACATACATATACATATACATATACATATACATATACATATACATATGCATATACATATACATTTATGTATAGACGAACAACAATGCTAGGGTGCAACAACCTGCACACAAACAAACACTTTCCATTCAACTATCGTGGATCAGAGCCACCAAAGCCACCACTACCAACCCAAGTAATTAGGAATCTCCACGCCAGCATTAAAAAACCCAGTCAAGTTACCGCTAGCATGAACATCTATATATACATATACATACACATGCACATAGGCATATACATACACATACATATACATATATATACATATGCATGCACATACATATACATACACATATACATATACATATACATATACATTGTGTGTAGTTATTGTGCTCCAGAATCTATAAGTCATTTTACATGGGTATTTTGCATAAATGATTAATTTATTGTTCATGTCTTTTGCTATCTGCTTATTGTTCCTTGTTATATGTTTGTATCTTTTCCATTAAACCCATTTTGGAGACTTCAAAGAGATTATGGTTCTATGCGCATGTATTTATTGTGGCTAAATCTTCTTTCTTTCGTCAAAAAATATGGCAAGGGCTAGTAAATTTTTTTGGGCTTCGTTTATTGTTTGTAGTTATGTTTATGCATCATTCGTAGTACACCCATTAACATAGGAGCAATTGCAGATCATCATAGGAGTGATTTCCAGCATGAAAATTTATATATACATATACATATACATACTCATAGGCATATACATACACATAGACATACATATACATATACATATACATATACATATGCATACACATACATATACATACACATATACATATACATATACATTTACATATACATATACATATACATATACATATACACACATATGTATACATATATATACATACACATATACATATACATGAAAGGGATGTTTTTTGTATGCAAGAAAATATAAATGCATATCTTCATGCATATATATATACTTTTTCAAGTTCACACATGTGTGTATACACATTTTAAGTGAAGTAAAACTAGAAACAATGACACCAAATGTACAACAGGTATAACAAAAAGGGAATTTACATTTACAGAATTAGGATCTGAGGGTCGACAAACAACACCCTTAGAATCGGACCCCGCAATAGAAATAGTGGGGGATGCAAACAAATCAATATTCGGGGGCTCTGGAGACTCATCCACAAAGCCCACTTCCATAGACATGGTTTTGGAGAATTTTTTTGCAAGGATAAAATGTTACAATTTGAGTTGACCAATTGGCATCTCTATTTCATGATAAAAGAAAAAACACTAATGTATTCCAACATCCAAATGCCAATTGCTAGATAACTTAGAAATATTAATCTATAACCATTCCACTTTTAATACTAATCAAACAACACGGGATACAAAAACAAGAATAGAAATCCACTTTTAATACTGTTAAAACACCATGGCATACATCAACAAGAATAAAAATTATAAATGCATATATATATACAACTATATGTATCTGTTTACCTTTGAGTTTTCTTGTATATATATCCATGCAATTTTTAATTATTTTACTATATTTCTACATATAGCTATATATAGATATTTGTATATGTTACTAGCTGGTTCTTTCACCCTTTTTTGTACAAATGATTAAGCACATATATGCATTGAATTTACCCTTTGTCTGCACATTTAAAAATACTCACATATAACCAGATATATATATCCATATGCACACATTTATATATCTATTTATATACACACCGCTATATCTAAATAGATGTATATACCATACTTTTTCCTCACTGTGTAACTCCTCCCCTTGAAATTTATGAAGAGAGAAAATATCCATATTGGATTTTCCGTAAATTTATTGGTTAGGAAGGGCACAAATTCAAACCTTTTGTTTCCTATAAGATATCGTCTACTCCGAAACAAGGCATTACTATGGGGAACAAAAGGTTTGAATTCATAGCCTTCTCAGCTAGTCAATTGAGGGAAAATCTAGTCTAGATGTTTGTTTTCCTCATAAATTTGAAGGGGAGGAACTATTAATCTACAATTTCTCCTATGTTAATGGTTGTTACACCAAAGGTGCACAAAATGTGCATTATGTAACACCTGCACAATGCACAAAATGAACAACAAGCAAAGAGAAAAAGTTATCCAAACCAACAAAATGTTTTTAACTCCAAATCTTATTATTTAAATATATATGCGAAAGGGGCACTCCGGGCCACCTTTGAGCACAAAATTGAAATGGGAAATGATTTCCCACATTGGTAGACAATCACAATGAAGATGAAAAGTCCAAGCAACTGCAATTAGCACTATTTTTTATGTTTTTCAATGTATACACTTTCAATAGGCACATTCACTGCCAAATTCCAATCAACTTTACAGATTTCTTATGAACATGTTGAACATATCGCACCATTAAATGCTCTCTTATTAACAACATCTGATTGTTATATCATTTAATGCTATGGCTATATTCTAGTAATTTTCTCAGAAGCTAAATACTAGTTACATATGCTACTTTTAACTCTTTTTAAATCAAATTCCACCTAAATACAAATAAAGATACCAAACATAGTTGTCTAGATATACATGTGCATATATAAATTGTTGTTGCATTCTCAAAGGAGCCACAATGCTCTTGATCTATATATATGTATATATATTTCTGCCTATATGTGTTTTTTAAAATATAAAACATGTTGTATGTCTTGTATTAGTCTATTTCATGATTTTATTTTTTTTACTAAATTGTTTGAATTTTGTGATAAGAAAGTTTTCTTCATGATATTTTCTTTCTCAGCTCCCCATACCATGTTGCTCATTATCCTAGTTTGCTTTTCTACACTCCATATTTTAAAACTGTCTTTTTTATCATTTGTTAGTTTCTTGTGGTTCCTATGTATATTGGTAATAGCTCTTCTACAATTTACCTATTTATGTATCGAGCTACATTTTTTGGCACTAAATATTATAAACAAACAAATAAATTGTAAAACAACTATTATATGACAAATCCTATTCATGGCTGGCCTAATGAAAATCCTAGTGGAAACTTCAAACATAATGCCTATCAGCTAAAAATATAAAGCTAAATAGGTAAAAGAGTTATTATAATAACACTTAAGAGCCACCAAACTACTTATTTCTCCACACTTACACAAATATTTTTTCAACTGGCCAAATTAGTTATTTGAACCCACTTCTTTATGACAATACCTATTTTCTTTAGCCTATGACAAGAATTATATGCTACATAAATCTTTTCAAAATGTGTATAATGCCATAGGATTGATTGTAAATGTGAGCAACATTACTTGGCATTAAATATTATAGACAGATCATTTATGCAAAAAACCCATGTAAAACGACTTGTAGCAAATAACTGTTATTCTACCAACTCTTATACAATTTCTCTACTTGTCTTCAATATTCATTAACAAAGAACATAGATATACTCCTCTATCAATTATGTAAACATAGTTCTCCACGCTTACACAACCTTTTCAACTTCTGAAATCAATTATGTAAACACAGTTCTTTATGACAATACCATTTTCTTTAGGCTATGACAATAGTTATATGATGCAACAATCTCTGGAAAATGCATATAACATGACAACCTTGATTATAAATTTGAGCTACATTTATTGGCATTAAATACTATACACAAATGGGTATGTGCAGGATCATCATGGAAAAAACAGGCCCTTAAGTGGCAAACAATTCAGAAAAATCAGAGTTAGGCAACTTGATGTAAAAATTTGAATAAGCTATCTATATTATTTCAAAAATATGTAAGAATACAATCTGTAGCAAATTGAATTTAGTTTCTAAACTACTAGGTTTATTTTCAAAAAAAAAATCAATTTGGTGAAAATTTGAAATTTCAATGTAGTAGTACTTAAATTTCAAGGAAAAAATAAGAAGTAGGTGTCTGTCTAACCATCTTAACCACAATAAAATGATAATATTTTCTTATAATATTTTAGATATAAGTAGAGGACTCATGTCCTGATGTGATGCATATTTTTTTGTAATTTTTTTCCAAGTAAATAATTAATTATGAATTTTTTACTACAAATTTTTAAAAATATAAAAACACGTATGTCTGACCACCTTAGCTTGGTCAAAACTTCACAAAATTCAAATTTTTTTTTAATCCTATATTATGCAAAACATAGAATGTGACACATGTTTTGGATTCAAAAAATTTGATACCATTTAAAAGATATAGATGTTTTTCAATCAACTTATCAATTAGGACTTTATTCGTAATTCGAATAGAAAATGAATAATAATTATTTATTAAACTCAAAGTAAAGAATAATTTATATTGGTGGAAAGCTGAGAATATCCTTTAAAAACCCTTTTCATTTCATCAATTTTGGGTAATAAAAAGTGATCAACCACATACCCATCATATAGCCACTTTTTGACCCATCATGATCCTACATATACCCAAATCATTTATGCAAAATACCCATGTAAGACAACTTGTAGAAAATAATTGTTATTCTAACACCTCTTATACAATTTCTCTATTTATCTTCAATATTTATTAACAAAGAACATAGCTTGAATCTTGCATGAATATGTTTCATCATATTCTTTTTTCCCTAACCTGCTTCAAGCTCCCTGAAACAAACTACTCGGGTTTGTTTATGTAATGGGTGGACCTTGATAATTACATGGGATGGCAGTGTCTTATATCAATATGTTTCATTATACTCTTTCTTCCTCATCTATTTCAACTTCCCCACCCTAAACTATTCTTCATGATATTTTTTTTTGAGTTCCCCATAACAAACTGTTCATTATCATAGTTTGCCTCTTCTATTCTCCATATTTTAGAGTTCTATTTAATGTGGGTTTTTCTTTTCCAATTTCACTTTTTTCCTTGTTCCAATATTTTTGTACAATGCTACATGCTTAATCGATAAAGTTCGAGTTGCATTGGTTGGCACTATAAATTCTAGACAAATAGAGAAATTGTAAAAGAGCTATTGCATGACAAATCCTATTCATGGCTGGTCCGACAAAAATGTCATCAGAAACTTCAAATAAATAAATGGAAGAGATAAAATAAATATTAGAAAGTAGTGCTCGATGACCTTATCTGTTTAAAGCTTGTTGTCGTGAATTATTCTATTGTTTTTTCAATATTTGTCATTTTCCTATCTATAATATTTGGTGCCAATTATAATACTTGTCATACAATTACTACATTTCTTGGCACTAAATATTCTAGACAAATAGAGAAACTGTAGAAGATATATTACATGAAAAATGCTATTCATGGCCCGCTTGACAAAAATACCATCAGAAACTTCAAACAAATAAATTGAATAGATAAAAGAGATATGAGAAAGAAAACACTTAACACCCAACAAACTAATTTTATCTCCAACATGTTTTTGCTTTCATACTAACCCTCTGCATATATATATATGTATGCAATCACTCCTATGTTAATCTACAATCGACCCTATTTTAATGGGTGCAAGGGAAAATATGCACACATATAACTGAAACAATGAACAAAGGGTGATAAAATTACTAACCCTAACCATATTTTTTGACGAAAAAACAAGATTTAGCTACAATTGCTCCTATGCTAACAGGTATAACACCAAAGATGCACAGAGATAACTATGAACAATAAACAAGGAATGGTAAAATTACTAACCCTATGCATATATATATATATATATATATGCAATCACTCCTATGTTAATCTACAATTGGTCCTATTTTAGTGGGTGCAAGGGAAAAGATGCATAGAGATAACTGAAACAATAAATAGAGGTCGATAAAATTACTAACCCCAACCATATTTTTTGATGAAAGAAAAAATATTTAGCTACAATTGCTCCTATGGTAACAGTTATAATTCCAAATATGCACAGAGATAAGTGCAAACAATAAACGAGGAACGAAAAAATTACTAACCCTACGCATATTTTTTGACGAAATAAAAAAAAATTAACTGCAATTTCTCCATCCATACAAAACCATAATGCCAAAGACCTATGTAAAATGACTTACAGATTCCGAACAACAATATTTTTAACATAAACAATAAGTAATTCATTTATGCAAAACACCCATGTAAAATGACTTACAGATTATGAAGAACAACAGTTTTAAAACCCTCCAATCTGCTATAAAATAGAGCCGCAGTTGTCGATTTTTACAATAGCCTCTTATCAAACTAACCATGACACCCAAGCCAATGATTTTCAGAATAGTCTGCTATCAAACCAACAGCACAATTTCTCTTTCAACAATGTAACTTAATCAATATATTTTTTGGCACATTTCGCACTATACTTTCCCACACTACAACACCCATGTAAAACCATTTACAGGTTCTGGAGAACAATAGTTTTAACATAAACAAAAAAAAAATCATATATGCAAAACACCCATGTAAAACGACTTACAGATTGTGAAGACTGCTATGAAACCAACATGACAATGGCTATTTCAACAATACAGCTTAATCAAAATATACTTTCCCACACTACAACACTCAATATTGCATTTACTCCATCTGGTCGCATTTACTTCATCTACCCCCATCATACAACAACAAAAGAATGCATTAACACTCCCACAACCAAACACTTGCCATTCCCCTTCCACGTATCGAGGACACCAACTTCACCACCGCCAACCCACATAATATTAGCCACAAAAAAACTTGGTCAAGTCACCGCCAATCGGAACATCCCCCGCGCCAGAAAATCCAATTCATGACTGGGTTGACGAAAATCCCAGCGGAAACTTCAAACAAAATAGCCTATCGGCTAATAAATCATGCTCACCTCTAAAAAGGATGAAGTGTGATCTACAATTTGGAGCCATAAGAATAACCCAAATTCTAGTAATGATAGTCTAGCGCCTATAAAATCAACTAATAATTATTATCTACCACCTAAATCTTATGATGATGTAGTTTCAAAAACTTAAGAAAAGGAGAAATACGTTTTTCCCTCCAAAGGAACATCTTTTAGTCAAATAAGTGAAATTTTGATTGGAACACTATTTCCAACCTCTATTTTATCTTCTCAACCAAAATATTTTATTTTCTCACCCTCATATTCCCCTCTAGAGGTTCCATAATGGTATTTTGTTCAAAATGGGTATTTGGAAGAAGGCGAGTATGTTCTACACAAAAGAACATATAATCAACTAGTAATTCAACTAGGTTACTTTAGTATCCTTTTAAAGGATGATTATTTGTAGAAGAATTGTGTAGCTTTAGATGAGCTAAAAGATGTGAATCTTGACTACTTTCAACAAATTTTATCTCTTGGAATGTTCATGGTCAAATAGACATCGTATTAAAATATTACATGCGAAGACAATTTAATAATTTATAGTGTTAGACATTATTTAAATTTATAAGAGGGTTTTTTACTTTATATTATGTGTTATGTCATATGTCTAGAAATTTACCTTTTATGTCATAAGTATGAAGTCATTTGTATTTTTTTTCTTATTTTATATCTCCTAAATTGTAACTATATTTACTTGAAAAAGAAATGTGATCACACTAATCATGCTTTATATGATCTTTTAATATTGACAATTGTTCTTTTAGAATCATCAACATTGATGCTCTTGATGATGTTATTGAAAGATCTTCTCTTTGGACATGGATTGTTGATTGTTATGTGTGGATATTTTAATATGATTGAAGTGGAAAATGATAAATGTATTACTTTGCATATGCTAAATATCTAGTCAATGAGAGGCTCGATTCTATAATCCATGGTAAATTAGAATATTTTGAGCCAATCTTGATCATTGTCATAACTAAGCTATGTGGTATATGTGGAGAAATTTCTATTTTATATTTGACAAAGTTTGAAAATGTCTTAAGTAACGAATCCATGATAATATACCAATTTTCTTTTCCTTTTAGATAGTAGTTTCTCATTTTCATTTGAACCTTTACTTGATAAGGAAATTTTAGACCATTTTCCAATATAGTTTTACATTAAATAGTAGTTTGCTAAACCTGGTGCTAAAAAAAAATTTTTTAAAACACAATTTTTTTAATCATCAACCCACATTGACCAACATTCACTTTTTTGGAGTTTTAAACCATGTCCTTTTTATCAAATAGGTTAGATTGACAAGTGGAATAGTGCTCGCAAACACACTTCCCATTTCCTCTAAATCTATGAGCATTAGCTAGTGAGTTTTTTATGCTACTCCTATAAGGTCACCAACTTGGAGCTCTAACATGTCACTCAACTCTTGAATCGCAGCCCTTTCCTCTTTCTCTATAAATTAGAGTTGATAAACTTCATCAACATAAGTAAATTTAGATAATAATCATACTACTAGAGAATCTCAAATCAAAAATTGGTGATAAATTTTATAAGAAATTGTTTCACTTCTTGAATGTTCCTCACACTTCTCATACTAATAAAAGAATCAAAAAATGACAACACCCATGAATATAACTAATTTCTATCATTTAGGCTTTTATAGACAATTATGACTAGTTTTTAGATCTAAATAGGATACTCTTGAATGAGACTACATTACAAAAATGTTTGAGTGTGGTCCCTTGTTAGGTTACACACTCAAAATGTTTTTTTGTGAGTAGATCCTCACTCTTGAAGGGTTCTATGAATATATATCCTCCATGGCTAATGATAAATCTCTTGATTATGATTACTTATTTTGTGAATACTAAAAGGCCTTATGATATTTGGATGGTCAAGATCCCCACAAATTCTATCTTAAAGTTTTTAATTCCCATTCTAGAGATAATATTATAAGAAAGGAAACATCAAATTTATACCTAAATCTAGAGATCCAAAATATATTTGTAATTGGATACTAATCACTCTATTCATCTCCTATAAAATCATACCTAAATCTCTTTCTATCATGCCACAACATGTGTTTCATTTAATTATTCATTGTGAATAAATTATCCTTGAATCAAATCTAGGTACATTGTTCTATGGTAAGAAATGGAAAGGACTAGGGATTATTTATGGTAAGTCATCTCCATTAAGATTAATTTTCTAGCTCCCCTAGACAAAAAAAATTTTGGGATTTAATTAAATTACACTCTCCTAATGTTGTGTTCCTTCAGGACACTAAATTGTTTGTGGATGGTATGATTAATGTGGCCTCCAAGGTTTGGGGGAGGGGTCAATGTTAGTGTATTGGTGCACATGGTGGATCTAGAGGTATTTCTTGCCTATGGGACCCATGCAATATTTCTCCTGTTTGGTTGATAGCTATTAGAAATTCCTTATCTATGGTTGCTACAAGCTTTGAGTCTGGCAAAATAGTCTTGCTAACTAACGTGTATGCTACAACAGAGCTTCTTGGAAAGTGCTAGATTTGGGCCCATATGAGGTTTGTGGGCTCTTTAGGTCCTTTTCTTCCTTGGATTATTTTTGGTGATTTTAATGGTATTACCAATCTAGAGGAAAAAAGGTGAGGGGTGCATAGACTTGATTCCCCATCTATGATTTTTTAGTTAAAATATTAACTTTTTGAGGTTGATTCATGTAAGACCTAGTAATGGTATGTTCACATGGACCAATAGAAGATATGGGGGGGGGTTTATCTTGAGAGAGATAAGATAGATTTATGGTCTCTAACTTTTGGATTGGTAGCATTTGGATTTCTAGTTTAAGAATTTTTGATTGGAAGAGATCAGACCATTGGCCCATCAAATTTTGTGCGAGTGGGAGGAACTTTGCTAAGAACCCATATTTTAAATTCTAGCTTATATAGTTATGTGATCCTTATTTACAAGAACTCGTGAAGGAATGGTGTAGGAAGGGTTCGCCTGCATATGGTACTAGTATTTTTACTTTTATTAAAAAGCTCCAGTTTGTGAAATATCATCTTAAGAAGTGGAATAGATAGAGTTTTGATAATATTTCTAGGTCAAAGTTGAGGGTCCAGTAGTGTTTGGACTCCATCACTAGGTAGAATAGGGAACTTGGGATGTCCTTGGAATCTCTTAGAGAAGATGAGGATGCTAGGAAAGAGTATGAAAAATGGGAGTTGAGGGAAGAGATATTTTGGAAATAGAAGGCTCAGATTGATTGGTTGTAGGAGGGAGACAATAATATTGCTTTCTTGTTCAATTCAGTTAAATCTATAAGACATGGTAATTTGATGTCTTCTCTAGGACCCTCCTAGGGGTGGCAACTAACTTCCTTCAAGGATATTTCATAGGAAGCTACTCAATTTTATTTTTCTCTATTCAAGGAGGATTCACCTATAGCGGAAGTGCAATAAAATCTTATCCTAGATTGAATTCCCTCAATTGTCTCCCCTAAGGAAAATGAGGTGCTACTTAAGCCTATATTATTAGAGGAGGTGGAAGAGATATTTTTTTAAATGAAAAAGGAAAGGCCCTTGAACTAGATAGTTTTTCGATAGAATTTTTTTTAGGAGTTCTGGGAGATTATCAAATTTGATCTGTTGGATGTAGTACAAGAATCACAGTGTAGCAAGTAGATCATGAGATAAATAAACTCTACCTTCCTTGTGCTTATCCCTAAGAGGGAGCTAGCTACTTCTCTAGAAGTGATTAGTTCATACTAATTACCCTATGTAATGTGGTTTGCAAGATTATTTCTAAGTTATTGGTAGAGAGACTTAAGTTATATGGCTTGGTAAGATCATCTCTGAAGAGTAGGAAGGTTTTGTTTTAGGGAGGAAAATCCTCGATTGAGTGGTTATTGTTGCTAAAACATTTAAATTCTATGGAGAGATCCAAGGAGAAGACTATGTTCATTAAAATTTGGATATGGCTAAGGCTTATGACTGGGTTAAATGGGACTTTCTTCATAAGATGCTCTTTGCCTTTGGATTTGGGGAAGGGTGGATTGAATGGGTGATGAGTTATGTTGTGTCAACTTCTCATTAGTATTAATTAATAAGGAGATTCTTCTCTTTTCAAATATTCTAGGGGCCTTAGATAAAGTGACCCCTTATCTCCTTATCTATTTATTATATGGCAGAAGGCCTGGGGAGAATCCTGCAAGTCCATGTGAGGCTCAGTCTTATTCAAGAATAGAATTGGGGAATGGGTTGATCCCCCAATCCCACTTACAGTTTGTGGATGATACGACTTTGATGGGTGTTTCCATGCAATTTGTGAAGCAACTAGCATCTAGCATGCTTTGGATATCTATTTGGTAGCTTTAAGTCAAAAAATTAATGAAGATAAGTCTTTCATCTTCTACAATACTCCACTTCTTTTTCAGACAAGAGTTGCGTTTATCCTAAGGTTTTATATTGGTGCTCTTCCTTTTGTGTAATTGGGTTTCCCTCTCTCTGTTGGTCCCTTTCCTAGAGGGACTTGGAAGAATGTGTTGGATAAATTATGGGATTTTGTTACTCATTGGATATATAGATGGTTGTCCTCTATTGGGAGAGTCTTGCTATTAAAAAATTTCTTCCAAGATCTCCCAATTTACAAGTGTATGGTTCATATTGCTCCAATTAGTTTTATTAAGGAGCTAGATGTGTTATCTAGAGAATTCCTTTTGGTTGGTAATCTTGCTTCCTCAAAGTGGATTTTAGTGAATTGGGAGAATGTTTGTAGACCAAAGAATTTTGTTGGTCTTGGTTTGCAGTAGGCATTCCTCACTAGACAGGCTTTGGAAATGAAGTTGTATTGGAGATGGTGCACCAACCAGGATCAAGCTTGGGCCAAGATCCTTTCTTCAAAATACTTACAGGGGATAGATTGGAAAGAGATGTCTAGGATTTTTTTGGAAGGTAAATGATCTATGATTTGGAACATTCTCAAGAGGGGAGCTAGTCTAGTTAAGTAAGGATTTTTTTGGATTTGTAATAAAGGGTCTGAGGCTCTTTTCTAGTTTGACTCTTGGGACGGTCACCCCCCAATCATGACCTCTTATCTGCATCTACAGGATATGTTCTTTTTCTTTGTTGAGGCTAGTTGGACTCATGTCGAAGACTATAAAGCTACTAGGAATCTTAGCTAGGTGGAAGGATGTTTGTGATTTCCCCAAGGGGATCTATGGGGGACTGAGATGAATTAGCTCATTTTTTGGCTAGTAGAACTTGTAGCTCCCTATAGACAGATGATATTTTTGCTTGGGGTTCAAACCCCAGAGGATTTTTCTCGATGGCTATTGGGTATTAGGAACTAGATAGGAAAAAGTATGGTGGGAAGGAGGTTCCTTGGTGGAAGGTTGTGTGGAACAAGTTTGCATGGCCTAAATGCAATTTTTCCTTTGAATTATGGCTCGTAATAGGTGCCTCACATGGGATAATCTTCAAAAGAGAGGCTTTCAAGGGCCTTCTAAGTGTGTTCTATGTGGGAGTACTGTAGAATCTATGGTGCACTTGTTGCTTCAATGTAGGTATTTCAAGATTATTTGGTACCATTGGTGGGAGATCTAAATGAATTATTGTGTGCATGCTTCATCTTTTGTTGGGGTTTGGAGGATTTTGGGGAGGCCTCTTGCTAGGACATTTTTTCTTCAAGTGGCTTGGGGTATAGGCCCTTCTTGCATAATATGGAAAATTTGATTAGAGAGGAATAATGTAGAGTATTTAATAGAGTGAGTTTGTCTTCTCATCAGGTTTGGTAGTAAGCCCAAATCATGATTCAAGAAAGAATTTAGGCAAGGTGTGAGGTGGATATCCCTCTTTAGGCTATCAATGTGGGGATGTTGCAAGGATTGGGTTTGGTTCATGGAGGATCAAGGAGGCTGCATTCCATTGGCAGACGACCTTCTACTGCGAAGATTCAGTGGGATGGTACATGGCATTCGCCTCCTATGGGTTTCTTGAAGATTAATACAAATGGTTCTTCCAAGGGAAATCCTAGGTATGCTAGTGTTGGTGGTGTGGGTAGAGACAATTAGGGATCTCCCATCTTTATCTTTTTCAACTTTCAAGGACACCAAACTAATAACTTTATGGAGGATTTTTCTATCATTCTATCTTTGGAGAAGGGATGTGAGTTGGGATGGCACAAGATCATTTGTAATTTTGATTCACATATTTTAGTGACCATGTTGAATAAGGGTTCCTTGGATGGGGCGAAATGGTTATTGGATTCAATTTTTCATCAGATTCACTAGAATAGTTCATCTTTGGATTGTGTCTCCTTTATTCATATCCCTAGGGAATGGAATAAGGGTGTGGATTATTTGGTGAAATGGGCTTCTAAACATAGGGATACTTGGCAGATTGATTATTGGGAGAAACTTCCCTCAAATGTTTCCCTAAGGTTGAAGTTGTTGCTTTCTTAGGTTGGGCTTGTGACGTGTGGTTTTGGATTCTACTAGGGCTTGTTCTTTTCTTTGCAGGTTTTTCTTGGTGGTCCTTTGATGTAGGAGCATCCAGGTGTATGGCAATCCTAGACATCCAAAAACTTATTAGTTTTAATTTTTATATTTTGTCTTAGTTTTTCTTGTAGGAAAATCTTTATTTAATCTTCAATTTCTCTAGCATAGTATGGTTTAAAGTTCGAAACTAGGAAAAATCAATTGGTAAATTGTTGCTTCTTGTAATTGTGTAAATTTTGAAAAGTTAATGTTGATTTTCCAAAAGGGCAAGGCCCCATGCCAAAACCTGTGAGTGGATGTTAAATGTAATTTTTAACTCCTGTTCATTAATTTTGAAAATTCCTTGTTGAGAAAAGGGGAATGCAGGCATTGTGGAAGTGGGCAGAGTGGGTTGAGAGGCAGGAAGAACAATTTTGAATGGAAATTGAATGCGGATACCTGAAAAGAGGAAAAAACATGCCCAGGAAAGGGAGATGGGGATTTGAAGTTGGATTGGCAAGAAAAAGGGCAAGCCACACCCAGGTTGCTAGGAATGGTTTTAACAGGGAAAAGGATGAGTAGAATGTAAGGAAAAACAAGATTATATGAAAAGGGGGAAGAATTTGATGGAGTTTTATTTGTGTTGTGGGTATTCTTTTTTATTTAAATTTTTTAATCTGATTTTGGCTTGCAAGTAGTTGATTTTTAGAATGTTTGAAGTTTTCTTTGATTGCTTGTAGATAGATGTTGTAGGAATGGCATAGTCTTGTAATTGGTGAAATCTTTGTACCCCAAGTTGTAGCAAGCACTTTGAGTTTTAATAAAGTTTTCAAATTCGTTATTTTTTGTGGTTCATATTTATGTATTCAAAAACTCATAAATTTATGAAAGTTGAAAATTTGCTAGAAGGGATCAAGCACAACTTCTAGGTTTTAGCTTGACTTTTAGCATGGTTGTCTTCATAGAATAATTGTGAATTCCTTATTTTACTATAGATGAAGTTGGGAGCTTATACTACCAAAGTTTTCAGAGGAAATGGAAGTTGTTTTCACATTCAAAATCATTTATGAAATGTGGTCTATTAATAGTTCTTAGTGCACTTATATGCATGATTGATGATTTGTATTTCAAAAAAAATTGGGTTTATTTATTTACCTATGAGAATATTTTTTTGAATAATTGGGAAAATGAGATATTGGTGTGGTGGTTATGAAGAAGAAAACCTCGATTCAGGGTTTTGGTCTTTGACTACATCAAATGGTATTAGATCAAGATGATCGCTAGATAGAGGAGATGGAAAGTTGCAAAGAATTATGAAGAGTAAATCTTGTTGTGAGATATTATAGATGAGTTTGTGAAAGAGATTAATGAGAGGAAGCTTGAAGTTATCTCAAAAAAACCCTAGAGAGAGTTTGATGTAGAAGAGGATTTTGTAACTACAGAAGATTTGAGTTCTAGAAGAGGGTGTTTAAGGTGAGAGGAGGCTTGTAATTGTAGAGGTCTTGAGTCTTAGAGAGGTTTGTTGCAAGGAGGACCTGTGACTGCAAAGGGTAGAGGAGGCATAGAAGCTTTGAATGAACTGTGAATTTTTTGCAAGGAGTACTTTTAATTGTAGAGGGGCTTACGAGTCCTTAAAGGTTCCTTTGAAGAAGAGGACAAGATGGGTCTTGAAAAGACCTATAATAATTTTATTCTAGGAAGAGTATTGGGAAGAAGTGAGAGACAAGAAACTATTTGCAAAATTGAAGAAAGTAGAAGCAAGATTGGACACCCTTGAGGAAAGTTTAGGAATGAAGAAGAAAGGTATAGTTGAGGAAGATCATAAAATAGATGAAGTTGAGTTTCATTTTTTCTTTTCATAAAAAAATTGTAAGTAATGATTTGTGTGTAGGATATGAAGAAGGAAAGGAAGTTTTAATAGAGGACTTGGAATGTCCAAAAAATGGTGAAGATGAAGAAGATGGTGAGATTGCAAAATTTCAAGCATGTATTATGGGAGACACAGAGGAGAATAAAGGACAATAAGCACAAGAGGGTGGTAGAGGTTGAAGAGAACAACAAGGCTACAATAGAAATTGATAATGAAGAAGGAGATTTACATGCTAAGGGACCAAAATTTAATGAAGAACTTGGAAAAAAAGAAGAGAATCCCCTATTGAAAAAGGATACGAAAAGAATAGATAGGTGGTTAAGAGGAGATGAAGATGAATGCAGAGGATACCTTATAAAATAAAGAAGTTGTAGCCGGGGAAGGATACATTATTGCAATAGAGAAAGGGGTGAAAACATAGGTAAATTTTATTTTTTTAAAATATTTTGATAATGAAATATATGTTGATTCAAATATAGATGAAATGGTGATAGTAGAAGAAGATGATGATATTAAGGAGTGTGAAGAAGAAGGAGAAGTGAATGTACAATATATGAAAACTTTTATCCTCATGTAGCAAAACATGGTGAAGAAGATTTTACAAATCCTACATAGGTAATGTCTAAATTTTTTAATTTTCTTGAAGATGAGTGTGATGATAAGTTGTACTTAGATGTTGAGGATGAATAGATGGAATGGGAAGATGCACTTTGGTGGAGATTGGATTATAGTCGATTTAATGCCAAGAGAGGAAAATATAGAGGAAAAATAGAGGGAAGACACAGAAAGATGCAAAGTAAAGAAGAAAGAAAAGGAGGATAAGGAGAAAAGGTGGATCCATAACAAGCACCAAATCTTTAAATGTTCATGAGGTTTTCCTCAAGGAACATTTCTTCTACTCGATTTGTTTAATGGAGGAGCATCTAGGTGTATGGAAATCCTACACATCTAAAAACTAAGTAGTTTTAATTTTTATGTTTCATCTTGGTTTTTCTTGTAGGAACATCTTTATTTAATCTTCAATTTCCCCAACACAGTAGGGTTTAAAGTTTGAAATTGGGAAAAATCAATTGGTAAATTGTTCCTTCTTGTAATTGTTTAAATTTTGAAAAGATAATGTTGATTTTCCAAAAAGGCAAGGTCCCATGCCCAAACCTATGAACTTGGATGTTAAATACAATTTGTAACTCCCATTCATTAATTTTGAAAATGCCTTGTTGAGAATAGGGGAATGCAGGCATTGTGGATGTGGGCAGAGTGGGTTGAGAGATGGGAAGACCAATTTTGAATGGAAATTGAATGCACATACCTAAACAGAGTAAAACCTATGCCCAAGAAAGAGATATGGGGATTTGAAGATGCATTGGTAGAAAAAATGACAAGCCAAACCTAGGTTGCAAAAAATAGTTTTGACAAGGAAAAGGATGAGCATAATGTAAGGAAAAATAAGATTGTATGACACGGAAAAAGAATTTGATTGATTTTTGTGTTTGTGTTGTAGGTGTTCTTTTCGATTTAAAGTGTTTTAATATGATTTTGGCTTGCAAGTAGTTGATTTTTAGAATGTTTGAAGTTTTCTTTGATTGCTTGTAGATAGATGTTGCAATAATGGCATAGTCTTATACTTGGTGAAATCTGTGTACCCCAAGTTGTTGCAAGCACTTTGAGTTTTAATAAAAAATTCAAATTCCCTATTTGTTGTGGTTCATATTTATGTATTCATAAACTCATTAATTTATGAAAGTTAAAAAGTTGTTGGAAGGGATCAAGAACCACTATGATTCAAAAATGGTTTTTTTGGGTTTTTAGCTTGATTTTTAGCATGGTTTTCTTGGTAGAAAATTTGTCAATCACTTGTTTTATTGTAGATGAATGTGGGAGATTCTACTACCAAATTTTTCAAAGGAAATGGAGGTTGATTACACATTCAAAATAATTTTTGAAATGTGTTTTTTTAATAGTTTTCAGTGAGCTTATATGCATGATTGATGATTTGTATTACAAAACTTTTTGGGTTTGTTTAAATTTCCCAATGAGAATCATTTTTTTGTATTGGGTAAATGAGATATTGGTGTGGTGGCTGCAAAGAGCAACACCTCTATTTGGGGTCTTGGTATTTGACTACATCAAATGGTATCAAAGAAGGATGATTGTTGGATTGAGGAGATGGAAAGTTATAAAGAATTATGAAGAGTAAATCTCGTTGTGAGAGATTATAGATGAGTTTGTGAAAGAGATTAATGAGAGGAAGCTTGAAATTGTCTTAGAAAAACCCTAGAGAGCGGTTTTTGTAGAAGATGATTCTCTAAATGTAAAGGATTTGAGTTCTAGAAGAGGTTGTTGCAGGTGAGAGGAGGCCTGCAACTGCAAAGGGCTTGAGTCATGAGATATTTGTTGCAGGGAGAACCTATGATTGTAGAGGGTAAAGGAGGTACGAAATATTTGAATGAAGTGTGAGTTTGTTGCAAGGACTAATTGTAATTGTAGAGGGGCTTATGAGTCCTTAAACATGCCTTTAAATAAGAGGACAATATGGGTCTTGAAAAGACCTATAAGAATTTTAGTCTAAGAAGAGTATTGGGAAGAAGTGAGAGACAAGAATCTCATTGCAAATTTCAAGAAAGTAGAAGCAAGATTGGACACCCTTGAGGAAATTTTAGGAATGAAGAAGACAGCTATAGTTGAGGAAGATCATAATATAGATGAAATTGAGTTTCATTGTTCTATTTTTGAGTAATGATTTGTGTGTAGGAGATGAATAAGGAAAGGAAGATGTAATAGAGGACTTGAAAGGTCCAAAATTTGATGAAGATGAAGAAGATAGTGAGATTGTAGAAGCATAAGCATGTCTTCTAGAAGACATAGAGGAGAAAAAGAATGAGATTGTGGTAGAGGTTGAAGAGCACAACAAGGCTACAAAAGACAATGATAATGAAGGAGACTTACATGCTAAGGGAATAAAATTCGATGAAGAACTTGGAAAAAATGAAGAGAATACCCTATTGAAAAAAGGAGATGGAAAGAATAGATAGGTGGTTAAGAGTACATGAAGATTAATGCAGAGGATAAAGAAAATAAATAAATTGTAGTAGGGAAAGAAGACATTATTGCAATAGAGAAAGGGGTGACAATATAGCTAATTTTTAATTTTTAATTTTTTTTTGATAATGAAATATGTGTTGATTCAAATATAGATGAAATGGTGATAGTAGAAGAAGAAAAAGTTATTAAAGCGTTTGAAGAAGGAGAAGTGAATAGAGTATATGTATATTTTTAACCTCATGTAGCAAAACATGCTGGAGAAGATGTTACAAATTTCCTAGAGAGGTAATTTCTAAATTTTTTATTTTCTTGAAGATGAGTGTGATGATAAGTTTTATTTAGATATTGAGGATTAAGAGATAGAATGGGAAAATGCACTTTGGTGGAGATTGGATTATAGTGGATTTAATGCCAAGAGAGGAAGACACAAAGAAAAAATGGAGGGAAGAGATGGAAAGATGCAAAGTAAAGTATTTAGAAGAAGAAAAAGGAGGATAAGGAGAAAAGGTGGATCCAAAACAAGCATCGAATCTTTAAATGTTCATGAATTTTGACTGATGGAACATTTCTTCTACCCGAGTTGTTTGATCTAGGAGCATCTAGGTGTATGACAATCCTACACATCCAAAAACTTATTAGTTTTAACTTTTATGTTTCATCTTGTTTTTTCTTGTAGGCACATCTTTATTTAATCTTCAATTTCTCCAACACAGTATGCACTATAAAGTTTGAAATTGGGAAAAATCAATTGGTAAATTGTTGCTTCTTGTAATTGTTTAAATTTTGAAAAGTTAATGTTGAGTTTCCAAAAAGGCAAGGTCCCACACCCAGACCTATGAGTGAATGTTAAATGTAATTTGTAATTCTCATTCATTAATTTTGAAAATTCCTTGTTGAGAAATGGGGAATGTAGGCATTGTGGAAGTGGAAAAAGTAGGTCGAGAGGCGAGAAGACCAATTTTGAATGGAAATTGAATGCACATACCTGAAAAGAGGAAAACTCACCCCCACAAAAGGGAGATGGGGATATGAAGTTAGATTGGCATGAAATAGGGCAAGCCATACCCAGGTTTCCAAGAGTGATTTTGATGGCGAAAAGGATGAGTAAAATGCAAGGAAAAACAAGATTTTATGAAAAGGGGGAACAATTTGATGGATTTTTGTGTGTGTTGCATGTGTTCTTGCTAATTTAAAGTGTTGTAATCTTTAGCTTGTAATATTTAGCTTGCAAGTAGTTTATTTTCATAATGTTTGAAGTTCACTTTGATTTCCTATAGATGTTGCAGGGTGATCCCACAAAGTTGGTTTACAATGTATGAGCGGAACTGATTTTGCTGAAATCACATATATTTAGAAAACATAATGATTTAAACCTTTAAAATTTCCATTTTAAGGATTCCAATTGAAGAGGGTTTGATCAAACCACCTTACATCAAACCCCCTTGGATACAACCTCGCTAGTTTTAAACCATACCTATAAATGAGTCTCCTTTACACCTATCAAAATGTTGATAAAATATCACTTTTGATTTACCTTTTGGGGGATCAAATGAATTCATTTAAAATTTATTTAAAATTATTATGGTATTCCTTGGAATGAGCTATCCAACAAATATAATTTTAATATGTTTTGGTTTTATTATGTATTTATTTTTTTATTTTATTAAACATAGGTTTTTCATCAAAAATGAAGGCCTTTGTTCTGCACATGGAAAAATAGCAGATTATCAAAAAAAAAATTGAAAAATATGAGTGCACCAGATATTGAAGTCCTCGATCCAAAAATAAATAAAAAATTTAATTTATATATATACAAAAAGAGTTACGCGTTATACAGTCGCACTATTTCTGAATTGTAATTGGTTTGACTTCGAAACTTGATTAAAGAAAAAATATTAAATAAAAAACTATCTAACCAAGTGGAAGCACTACATATCTGAGTTACAAATCTAAATTTGAAAGAATTAGAATTTTATCCTTCATGGAAAAAAAATTATGTGTTATACGGTGTGCATCACTTTTTAAAAATGTTGTTTTCTGAAAGAAATCAGTTTTCGTGGGAGATGGAAAAAGAAGTGCAATCAAGTTCTAAAAATTTTGAAAAAAATATTTTTAGAATCTACAGACAAAATGTGATGAGACTCTAGTTTGCATCATCTTCAAATTCCTCATGGTTTAGCCACTATAGGTGCCTGAATGTGAAGATTTAGTTAAAAATAATAATTTCAGTGTCCAGTTTGACCAAAAATTGTAAACCACTATTGTGGGATCACCTTGCAAGAATGGCATAGTCTTGTACTTGGCGAAATCTTTGTACGCCAAGTTGTTCCAAGAAATTTGAGTTGTAAGAAAGTTTTCAAATTCCCTATTTATTGTGGTTCATATTTATGAATTCAAAAACTCATAAATTTATGAAAGTTAAAAAGTTGCTAGAAGGGATCAAGCGCCACTATTCATAAATCCTAATTTTCTATGTTTTTAGCTTTATTTTTAGCATGGTTGTCTTCGTAGAAAAATTGGGAATTGCTTGGTTTCCTATAGATGATGGTGGGAACTTCTACTACCAAATTTTTCAAAGGAAATGGAAGTTGTTTACACATTTATAATAATTTTTGAATTGTGGTTTGTCAATAGTTTTCAGTGCACTTATATGCATGATTGATGATTTGTATTTTGAAACTTTTATGTTTGTTTATTTCCCTATGAGAGTCATTTTTTTGCATTGGGTAGATGAGATATTGGTGTGGTGGTTGCGAAGAACAACACCTCAATTTGAGGTCTTGGTCTTCAATTACATCATCCTCAATGTAGGGGCATATACTAATTTTAATGTCTCTTGATTGAATAAATTTTTACCCCCCTTTTTATTAAAAAACTTGGATTAATTTTTTTGAAGCATATTCATTATACTAGTTGGGTTTTCATTGTTGTTATTCTCCAAGATTGGAGTTCAACCTGTGTACTTATTTCAAATACTCTTGTTAGTTTAGTTTGAATTGCCATCAATGAAAATCAATTTGAAACTTTTAATATTTTTTATTTAATCCACCAAGGTTGCCCCTTTTCTCTTACTCTATATGTTCTTTATATGAAAGGATAAGGATATCTTTTGGATAATCTTGTTTCACAAAACCTACATAAAGGTATTACTTTTCCTAACTCTGCAACCTATTTGGTCAATGGTCATTTTTTCTCTCATTATCGTGGAGGATAAAAATAACATCACTCATGCTCTTTAATTCCTATATATTTTTATAAGGTTTTACAGTTAGGTATATAATGGTAAAACACTATTACTACAAGTAATTTTTCTTAGCCAAACCAAAGCAACTCAATTCCTATGGTTGAAAGTGGATTGGTTATGGAGAAGACTTTATATTCCCAATAATCCCTTATATTTTACAATCTTTTTAACCATCTTTAAATCATCCTATCAATTTTAGAGTTTATAAAAATTATCCTATTATATTATTAAACTTATGTGTTTAGCAAGAAAAATGTATTGTGTTCTAAACTTGTATTCTCTATGCATGCTTTTTACTCCTCTTATTGGGTTCTTTCAAATTATCATATCTAAGGCTTGAAAAATTATAAGGGATTTTTTATGGGCTTCCTTTGATCAAGGAAAAATATTCATAAAGTAGCTTCAAATACTTTTGGTCTCCCTTGTGAATTTGGTGGGCTAGGCTTGATTTTTTTTTAAACAAAAAGGCATATCTCTATGTGTTAAATGGATTGTGTAAGCCTTAAAATGGAATGAAGATTCAAAATTCTTACTTGTAGAAATCATATTTCTATAAGGGTACCAAATAGTTGTTGATCTTTGAAGGGGATTATTTTTCATAATCTTCTTGTAATGAAGGAGGGTTAGTGCAAGAAGTTGGGTCCACTTCTTGGCCAAAAAGTGGAAGTGTCTTTTTCTTGAAAATCAAAGTTTGTCATAGTTGGAGTAAAAATTTGAAGAACTTACACATACAATATTTAGAAAATATAAAAATATGAAATGATTTTGAGTCTAGTTTTCAAATATTTAATTTAGATACACAATATTATATGAAATTTATTATAAGCACTTGAAATATAGAAGTTTTACTATTTTCTCTATTTATTTTTTTGATATCCACTTCTCACATTATGATAAGTTTGTGATTTCATCTAATGTTTTAATATATATTTAGGTACAAATTAATAAAAGGAATTTTATCATGGTTTAAAAGGAATTTTATCGTGGTTTATGTACATGTGATTTTTTAATCATTTGGGTAATGTTGTAATGTCACACTATTTTATCAAAGATATTAATGATCAAAATATAGATAATTATTTTTTATAATGTAAATGTGGCATCAAAAAGTCACATTACATGTCTATGCACTCAATGTGTCATAATCGAAAACAAAAACACATAGGGTACATAATACCAATACAATGATTGTCGTAAAAAAAGGTAGAAAACTTAGCAATTTCATGTCAAAATTGATTATGTTGTACATATGAGAGGGTATAATTTCTTCTTAATCAAATATGAGATACTAGTCTATAATAGTATCCTCTTTTAGGTATAAGGATTAGAATTAGAGTTACACATAGCTTCATTCCACAACCCAATATGGAATAATCAACATCCAAGAAGACATGGGAATAACATCCATTCACTAAAATTAATCCCTCAAGAGGTAGGTCAATGAGGAGGTACAACGTCTTGAAAAATCAAACCTTTGACTAGCTAAGAACACATTTAGGAACACAAACCAACACAATGAAATTAGTAACTTGTAAGGAACCTCAAAGATATAAATGAGGTTACCTAAATCAAGATAAAGGAATATATAGGTCAAACAATCCTACAACATGTGTTATCCTTGAAACAAGGCATAACAACCTCAAACCAAGTGTTGAATAGAAGTGGTTTGAATAAAAAATTTAATTGCACTCAAAGTTCAAAAACACGCATAAAATTCCACAGAAAAGTTCGGCATTCATTTTAACCCAAAAATTAATCATATACTAGCATACACATTTTCCTAATGTATGACACAAGCATACATTGTGGGTCTTAAATCTTAATTCAAATTCTCAATATAAACTAATGGTTTCACTTCACAATAACAAAAATATTCAAATCAAAACATATATTCCATAATCAATGTCATCATACATTAAATGTGACAACCTAAAATTGAAATTCAACTCCTAACATAATGTTTACTAGATAATATCATATAAATAAAATTTAGTTTCAAGTTCCATTTGAATTTCATAAATAATTAAGCTTCAATATCTCATAAACAAGATTTCCCAAACATGTTAAATCCCTTTTACAATGATAAGAAAGTGTTACTCAAATAATGGCATAAATGCATTACCATGAAATTAAAATCATTCAAAACATATATATTTCTAATTCTAAATAATAGGATCCAATATAATTAAATTCAAAACATTAAGATTTATTATTATAAATACCAACTACATATTGCTTCTCTTTACATGGCTAACAAACCAACTCTAACATTCTATTAAAGCACAATTTTGAGCCTAACTTTTCATGGATCATAAATAATCAAGGACATCATATAATAATGAATCTCATTTCATTTTAATGACACAAATCACTATATAATTCACTTAAATATTTTGTTTCCAACTAAGATCCAATTCAACTATGTAATGCATGAGAAAATCCTACCAATCATGCTACAATGACATATCAAATTGATCATAAATAATAGAAAAATACTTAAATGAAGACCAACCACACCATGGATTTTCAATTAACATCTATGACACATCCATGAAATAAAATATCGCTCAATCACTTTTTACAAAAACATGAATAGAAATATTTATGATTCTCGAATTACCTACCTACATATACATTATGTACCAAAATAAATGATATAATAATTAGAAAAATTACAATTCTACATCAAAAGATTATAAGGATGGAAAATTATGAGACTCATTATACTCTTAATTACATAAATCACATAATTCAATATACCAAACCAAGAGTTCTTCAAGATCCAAAGTGATCTTCCAAATGCGAACCAATTGAGAATTGTGTAAGTTTATTTCTTTCCATCATTTATCATTTATTATTAATTGTTTAATCCAGTCACATGCAACTAAAATTTGTATGCATAAAGATGTACTCTCTAATATATTAACATACATATAGTTTTTTATTACCATAATCCTTGAACTTCCTTTAAATACAAATACTAGTCTTTAAATACAAATGCTAGTATAAATTATAATTATCTCAAAATGATTTCAATATTCTTTAAAGTGAGAAATACTCACTTTAACAGCTAAGGCACCTTATCAAGATGCCTTCTCTCCTCTTACGTATATTCCTTTCTTGACATTGTTTCAGTACCTACCAAAAATAAAACAGCATACGTGCAGGTTGGTGAGATGATAAGGGTTGGGTTGAGCCAATTTAGTCACAAGTCTTTTCCTTTGTCCACCATGCAACTTGCTGGTCAACCAAGGCGTCTTATTAACATTGTTTCTGTCATGCACACAACTTGCTCTCAGGCCCACAAAAATAAAAATCTACTTCACTATTTGCTCTCCCTGCCGTCACCCAAACAGGCTTTCTGCCGCCTCAAAAGATCGCCGCCCCCTGTAAGAAGACCACAGCATTAAACTGGGATAATTTGACTGAACAACTTTTAGGTTTAATTGATTTGAAGGGAGAATATATTTTTTTCAAACTATGAAAGGAATGAGAATTCTCGAGATTTTTTAATTATATGTTCAACTAATTAATGATTATATTAGGAAGCAGATTGTTTTCATTATAATATAAAAGAAGCCTGTAAATAATTAATGGGACGAGAAAATTGATGTTGAAAGCAATTCAGTTTCTTAATGGCAGATGATTATATTGTAACCTCCTTCAACATGATAAAGACTACTTTTCATGTAATTTGTATGATAATAGAATTAAATATGATGTGGTTTAGTTAAGCTGTCACAAGAATTCGTTCTATCAGAAATATCTGAAAATAAAACTTGTCCAATCAGACTTTCAAAACAATCTTTTTTTGAAAACACAGCTATCATCCTTAGAAATTAAGCTCAGCCGCTTTGGTGGCAGGTAAGTTTGACCTTTCTATAAATGACAAATTTATAATCGGTCATCTTAACAGTGGCTTCAATAGCAATGCCATTAACGACGAAGAATGCGCATGCACACAATTTGGGTATAAAATTTCCAAGTGAAAAAAAGGCTTCACCTAATTCTCCCACCACACTCTCTAACTTGTCGGTTAAGTGAAATATTTCCATGTATAACATAGACAGTGAGAGTATCACTAAAGATTCTGCTTCAGTCCAATAGTATAAACTCCTCTGTTGGACATGATACTAAGATGGGACATTTATCTTAGAAAACCAGAATTTTGAAGATGAAGAAAGGTGGTTAGGAATGCAAAGTTCACTGCCTATTCAAAGTTGATATTTTGAGTGGCATGGATGGTGAAGGCGCAGATCCTGAGGTGTTGTGGAAGAGGGTGTTGGAGGGTGATGATGACGATACCACTAATCAATGGTTGAACGTTTTGAGTCAAGCTAGGACGTCACCCTCGTTATAGCAGGTCGCTCCACTTTGCTAAGCTTTTTGCACCCAAAAAACTGAACAAAGAAACTTCCCCTCGGCTTCTTTTCATTGACATGTTGGAGAGTGAATCTTAATGTGTGTACATGCTTTAGTCAATAATATTATTGTTCAACATTGTAAACCATTCATAGCATTCAATGTCAAACAATTGAAATAGGAAACTACACAGTGAGGGGAGGCTTCATGATCTCTCTCTTCTCTTTATTTTAGGAGGGATATTTTTTTCATATGGATTTTTGTCTTTTGTGTTTCTTTTCAAAGAATGGGGAGGGTGTCATAGAGACCTTTTCTTTTCTTCTTTTGAAAAGAGTTTGTCTTATAGTTTTTCTCCTCTTCTTATTGAGGAAAACATTTTGTACATGAGTTTTTAACGTGGCTATACATTTTATAAGATTCGTCCATCTTTCCTACCCACTTAAGCTAAGTTAAGAATGGGGAGAGTGCCATAGAGACCTTCTCCCTTTACCCTCTTTTGAAAAGAGTTTGTCTTATAGTTTTTCTCCTTCTTTTCTTATCGAGGGAATCATTTTGTATATGGGAGCTTAACATGGCTACAAATTTTATAAGATACATCCATCTTTCCAACCCACTTAAGCTAAGTTTATGGGGATGTTATTGTATTTATTTAGTTTTATATTTATTTAATTACTTTATTGCATATTTGCACCTAGGATATGTAAGTTGACTTAGGTAAGGATTTGTTTGTGTAAGCTTCACATGTGTCTTGTACTTCCTAATTTTATTAGAGATGTTGTGCACACATATTTCTCCATCTCCATTATCTACATTGGTTGTGCATTTACATATCTTGGTATTGTCTCCTATAAATACTCAGTTTAAGAGAGTAAGAAAGATGGATGGATTTTAGAAAATGAATATCTTTTGCACATGCATCCTTAAATGGAATAGCATTATTATTTTATATTTGTCATCTACCTTTACACTTTCTTGTAAAATTCTCTTGATCTTAGCTAGCTATCTCCATAGCCAAATATTACATAGCTAGCCCTTCTACTCAATAATAAAGATTGAGTTTAGCCAATTTACTCACAAGCCTTTTCCTTTGTCCACCATGCAAGTTGCCCATAAACCAAGGCATCTTATTTAACATGTCCATTGTTGTCATGCATACAACTTGGTGTCAACTCAACAAAAAAGTAGCCATGTACTCAATGTGACCAAATGCCCTCAGCCTCATTATAGCAAGTCACTCCATGTTGCTAAGCTTTGTGTGCCAAAAATTTCAACAAAGAAGTTTCCCCTAGACTTATTTTCATTGACATGTTGGAGAGTGAATGTGAATGTGTGTGCATGCTTTGCTCAATGATATTAATTCGTCAATGTTGCACATTATTTTAATTCTCTTAAGCTCCTAAATGAGCAACTAACTTTAAAGGAAAACAAACTTTCCCTAAGGTGGATTTAGGCTAAACCGGTAACATCAATAATAAGTATAGATTAATTTAGATTTAACAATGATAATTATGATTTTATTTATGTTTGAAATAATAAAAATGTTAAGTTCTACAAATGAAACTTAATAATAAAGGTGTTTAGCTATGTAATTAAAAATGAACACAATTTGGTATAGCATTTAAATATAGTTATTTTGGGATTAAAAAGAGAAGATCGTAGATTATGGTTTATGTCAAGATCAAAGAATTATGTCTACATTATGAGAGTTGGATTTGTATATTAAGGTCAAGTTTATACTTACGGAAATTTCCTACACTTGCAAGTATGATCTTCAATCTATACAGCCCTACTTTTTTATTCCCCTTATTTTCCATTACTCTTTGAAGGATTTTTGTGTCACAAGGGGACATTTTTTATTAGGTCAACCCAAAGAAAACATGAGTGAATTATCAAATACAACAAACAAGGGCCCCACAATAATGTGTGCATAGTTTTTAGTCCTTTTATTTGCTATTGATTGCTCATTTAATGCTTTAGAATGAAACATGATTTATGGATTCTAGATGTCCAAAATAATTATAATGAATTCCTTTAAATACTAGTGAAAAGGGAGACACAAGGCTAGACAAAGGGGAAACAAGGGCTAGAAAGAGACTAAAAAGAGACACAAGTGAGTGCAAAATATGATAATAGAAGTTGTAGAGTATGCAAATTTTTTTATTATACTAAAAGATAGATTTCATATGGATTTCCACCAAAAGCACTATATATGGAACCAAATCTTGCTACATAGAATGAACAAAGCTTAGAGCTTTGGATTTGTCTCAATAGATGTGCTAGAAAACTATTGGCATTTACATATTTTAGCTAAATGATGCATTATTTGTTGGTGTAGTTATATATTTAATTACACTTTATTACTTTATTAAGCTCACAAAGGGATTCTTTAGGGTTTTCTTATCCTTACACATAAAACAAGGTCTTTTCCTTTATTATTCATTCTATAATTATGTTTTACTTGAGGAAATAGAAAATATTATTTTACAACTCTCGTAGGTGGAAGGTTTTTTTTATTTTCTATTTGATCTTGTTTTTGTGCTTGTTTCAAATCTTCAACATGGTATTCAAGCTTGGATTCAAGAAACTCCTCCTTTTTTATGGTTTCTGTTAGAGTAGATGTATGTACTCCCATAGCTCCATGAATCACCTACAATGATAAACCTATCACACTATGAAGAAATAAGTAAGATATGATATCCCAACAACTTAGATCTAATGAAAACACCAATTTGCATTATGTGAACAACTGTCGCATTGAATATGTTGTCATAGAGAATGAATTACAACTACAATGAATCAATCCTTATGAAAAGGATGAAATTTAAACCTAGGTTAGTGTTAGATTAGAACATGAAAAGTGTTCTCATAGGAATGAATGAGACAACATGTTCTAATATTAGAGCCTTTAATCATGCAAAAAGCAACTAATTAATTAAAGAAAATAATAAAATAAAAGCACTCCTAAGTTTAGCTTAAGTGTAATAAAGCATAAAGTGGCCCAATTAATTAATTAGGTGATGACTTTATTACTCTAACACCCCCCCTTAAGATGAACTAGGGAGAAACTAAACTATGATAAAGAAATACTAACGGTTGATGAGGTACCCATGTACATAAATGAAACTCTCATAACTAGAGAAAAGGAGAAAACCACATGGGAAAAACTCCTCTCCAAAAGATAGAAAAATAAATGATTGTACTAGAGAAAGAAGGATAGAAGGAGGAATCAATGTGATACCCCAAGGAATGATTCTATCATGCAAGTACAGTAGATGTCCCCCTGATAGGAGAGAGAAACTAAGGACATGAATCCCCCCCATAATGAAAGAGCTCCCATTCCAATGATGTATGCCTGAAGACAGAATATGATCCACTACCTACAAAAAAAATTTCTTCCCTAAGGAAGAAAAGGATCCACTAGTGATTGGAGAAGCCAATCCAAAAGAATGGGTGATTCTGGAATCAAAATCTAGATGGTGTGTGCCTCTGAAAGTTTCTCACCTATCCACATGTCAGAAAGAGATGATGTCGATCCAAAATCCTATGAAGACTAATATAGAACAAGCTGCAAAGGTGATGAAGATGGTGGGCCAACTGCAATGATGTGGCTATCAACAAAGAGGAGATGAATATCCTCAAATTAATCCTCTAGATCTACAATATAGGACTCTACAAACAAGGATGATATGTCTGCAAGATACGAATCCCAAGTAGCTATGTCTGAAAGATGTGTGGTGTCTTGTTGTATTGAATCAATAGGTGCCAAGGATGTGGTAATGTCAAACTAATAATGAACAATAGGAGATGTTGATGTACTCTCAACCTAAAGAGTGGGAACATGAATGAAAGTCTCTAAACCATCAAAACATGCAAGACCTATGATATACTTAAGCTCCTCTAAAGTATTGTCATCAAAGGGTATGCAATCTGTATCTGCAAAAGGGATGAGACAATCTGCAGAAGGATCCTCTAGGTATGGAGAGATATGAGGGTCTCCATGGATCTCCCAAAGTTGTGTCCAAAGTATGTGGGGACATTCAATGTGGGTATGTGCAGGATCATCATGGAAAAAACAAGTCCTTAAGTGGCAATGAAAATTCAAAAAATCAAAGTTGGGCAACTTGACATAAAAATTTGAATAAGTTATCTATATTATTTCAAAAATATGTAAGAATAGAATCTATGGCTAATTGAATGTAGTTTCTAAACTACTAGGTTAATTTTTGTAAAACAAAAATCTATTTTGTGAAAATTTGAAATTTCAATGCAGTAGTACTAAAATTTCAGGGAAAAAATAAGAAGTAGGTGTTTGTCTGACCACCCTAACCATAATAAAATCATAATTTTTTTTATAAGATTTTAGATATAAGTAGAGGACTCATGTCTAGATGTGATGCATATTTTTTTGTAATTTTTTTTCAAATAAATAATTAATTATGAATTTTTTATTACAACTTTTTAAAAATATAAAAACTCGTATGTCTGACCACCTTAACTTGGTCAAAACTTAATGGAATTCATTTTTATTTTTTTAATCCTATAGTATGTGAAGCATAGAATGTGACACATGTTTTGGATTCAAAAAATGTGATACCGTTTGAAAGCTATAGATGTTTTTCTATCAAACTATCAATCAGGACTTTAGTCGTAATTCTAATAAAAAATAAATAATAACTATTTATTAGATTCTAAGTAAAATATAATTTATATTGGTAGAAATTTGAGAATCTCCTTTACAAACCCTTTTCATTTCATCAATTTTCAGTAAAATAAAAGTCGTCAGCCACATGGGCGAAGTCTGGAAAAGCAAGGTAAGTTGTTAAACACATTTTACGTGTTAACTTTTTAGGATTGGCAAGTCTGAACCAAATCCTGAGCCTAATACCGAGGCATTAAATTTTGTGTCAGAATATTGGATATTTGATTCAAATCCGATATCGGATTTGACTTCGATATATGATATCTTTTAGATCAATTTTAAAACAATTTATACAATCTTTAATATATGATTTAAAAATGCAATTAAGTTTATAATTTAATATATATAATATCCAATAAAGTTTATAATGTAATATATTCAATATACAATTTATGATAATCTCTTACCGAATTATGTATTTAATATATAATATATTATTAAATCTATAATATTTCAATATTTTAGTTAATCTATAAATATTTCAATATTGTTTCAATATTTTAGTTAATCTATAAATATTTCAATATTGTTTCAATATTTTAGTTAATCTATAAATATTTCAATATTGTTTCAATATTTTAGTTAATCTATAAATATTTTAATATTATTTCAATATTTTAGTTAATCCATAAATATTTAAATATGTATATATTACCAATTTATAAAATATTTAAATATTATCTCTTTCCCTCTCGCTCTCTCCACCTCTATCTCTCTCAAGTCTCTCACTCAATCACTCCTCTCTCTCTCTCTCCCCTCCCTCTCCCTCCTCTTCCTCTCTGTCTCTGTCTCTACTTACCTGGTTGTCCATGTCTTTGTCTATCTTTGTCTAGATTTATGTATCTCTCTCTCTCTCTCTCTCTCTCTCTCTCTCTCTCTCTCTCTCTCTCCCTCTCCCTCTCTTTATGAGACAAACTTGTATTGATTTTGACTTAAATCATAAAACTTTGGATAGAGCACTTACAAGAAGAGAAATAATAGATGATCCTCTTCAAAATGATACATGGGCTTTTGCCAGAAGGCTTACATGTGTTGATAAGAAGCTAACCAATAATGTAAAGTAGGCAATTCAACAATTTTGGCATGATAACTCTAGAGTATCACCCAATTAAAAGGATGTTTTAAAGTTAAGAATTGGCAGTCAAGACCGTACACCGCATCCTAAACATTTCTTAGAATCAAGCCAAACAATGTTGTTCAACAAATTTATTCAAACACATCCAAATATGGAAATCTCGCAAAGAAATTTTTAATTTTTCAAGCCATTTTATTGTGTGCCTCTTAAGATTCATAATACTTGTTGTTGCAAATACCATGTGGAGTTTTCAATGTACCATGAAATATTATGCTATATCCATTCTACTTTGCATACTAATGAAATGTTGCAGGAGTGTGGTGCAATGCATCTTCTGAAATCATCAAGGGACTTGCTAGATCTATTTTTATGTTCTAGGGATGAAGGTTCCTTTTTCTATAGAAATGATTGTTTAAATGTGAAATGCTCACAATTTGGTGGCTTGTCAAAGTTTGTTCAATGTTTTCATGAGGGTTCTGAACATGAATTTGTAAATAATCTTGTTGAGAAAAAGAGATATGAGGTAGTCAAATATACTTTGCAGAGTGGAGGTGAAGGTTCTAGATGCGAGTTGGTTACAAAAGAATGCAATGTTGCTGATTTTATTTTAGATTTTAAGGACAATCATTTCTACAAATATGCAAGACATAGTCATAGGTCTCAGTGGTTGGATCAACAATTCAGGATATGTAAGGACTCTTTTCTGATTAGCACTATTATATCAATGGTTGACTTTTTTGAAAACAATACATTGCAACCACAAAACGAGGTACAAACTCAGTATTACAATTCCATTCAAATTGCTATTTTTGTTCACATAACGTTTAGACATGCACCTGATAGTATAGAGGAGCAAAAGATAATCAGACAGTATCATTTTTATATGAGTGATGATAGATCTCACTCGTCCGAGTATGTCCAACATTGTTTCGAGAATTTTTTTGAGTTCTTGTAGGAGCATGATATAGCACTGGGCCAACATCTCATTTGGTCAGATAACTGTACATGTGAATTCAAGAATGCTTGTATGTTTTATTGGTTGAGTAGAATGCATGTAGAGAGGGGTGTACCTAATATTTGGATTTTTTTTTAAGCTGGGCATGGGAAAGGGGAGCATGATGGAGTAGGTGCATGTGTAAAGAGAGCTCTAGTTAAGGAGCAATTGAAGATTTTAGGAGCAAAATTCAGTGATGCACTTTCTATTATTGATTGGTGTAGTTCAGCATTGTCACAAGGAGGGACACTTGATTCAACAATGCACAAATTCTTTTGGTTGGTTGAGGAGGGTACAATGGGAGGCAAATTGGATTGTCATATAATCAAATATTCTTCAAATATGCATTCGTTTCGAAGCTCAAATGCAAGCACATGGACCATTTCCACACGACAATTGGCTTGTATTTTTCAGAGTTGTATTCAATGCAAGTGGGATCAATGCGAGTCAAGTGAGTGGGTGGATACATGGGTTCCACAGTATCTAACTCCTTTATCTCAAACTATATCCATGACAAATTACACAATGGAAAGTTCACTTGATTACGACCGACTTTGAGATCTACTACATCTAGGACATGTTATTACAGTTGTTACACCGCAGGGGAATGAAGAGAGATCAAAATAATGGTTGGCTCGATGTGTGTGGTTAAAGCACAATCTAACTCAATCGATGGAAGATGATGATGGGTTCGTGTATCCTACAGGTTCAGCTGTGGTTGCAGGAACTTGGTTGTGAATATACATGATTAGATAGAATGGCATACCTACATTTGAAGATTACGAGAAACACAAAACCATTCTCATGTATTCACACCTTGTTATAGCAACAAATGTTAAGTTGTTCAAGCATCATGCCAAACCAAAGACAAAACAACTATGGACACTTAGTAATGTTGATCATGAAGCAATATTGGATACTCTTAAGCAAAGAGATGACCCTTCAGGCACACTTGAATAGCATATTCAAGAATGGAAAGTACAATGCTTAAGCCTCTTTTTTGTTGTGACAATATAGATATATCATTTGACAAATTTTGCAATATTCTTGGCACAATTGATCATGGACCTGCTGCAACAATAGCCAACTCTGATCCTTTCAAAGAGGTATGTGACATATTACAATAATATAGATTGGTTATTCAAAGAATATTTTATAGTTTGCATTACCAATTCATCATCATTCAGGTTGTTTAGATTAATATAGATTTTTTAGTCTAAGCATACTTTTTGTTGTTACAATATAGATTTATCATTTGACAAATTTTGTGATATTCCTGGCACGATTGATCATGGACCTGCTACAACAATAGGCAACTCTGATCCTTTCAGAGAGGTATGTGACAAATTACAATAATATCAATTGGTTATTCTAAGCATATTTTCTATTGTATGTAGTTTAAATGCTACCTTGATGGTTTGTGCAGGTGCTTGTCACTCCAAAACGCCAACATACTACTCTTGTGGAAGATTCTACCTTGAATGCCTCAAATAGGAAAATTTTGTAAAAATTGAATTTTGAAATGTGAAACAATGTAAAAAGGTCATAATTGTGTATAGGCATAATCTATATCTAGTGATGTTTTCTGAAATATGATTCAAATGTCTACCATTGTATAAAGGGTATGTTTAAAATGTAAAAACATTTTTGTACTTAATCAAGCTACAATCAGAGGTTTTCTTCCTGGTTCTTTCCTATTGGTATGCTCATTTGAACCAGGTTTTGTAATATCTCCTATTTATATATAACAAATTACAGTGGCTTGCCACTTATTCGAAAAACAAAAAAGTAAAAAGTTCATTATGAATTTCATTTTCCACGTAATTGATTCAAGTTGATTGGGTAAGAGTTTTCTGATGCAAGAGCTAGGACTTGCAGAATTTCGATCCAACCTTAAATATTTATGCCCCCACATTTCATTGACATTAGCACTTTGGACTCTTAAGGGAAAATGCCGCTCCAATGCAACTTGGAGCGATTCGGCGTATTTGGGTGCAAAAGAGAACCATACCTAATGTAAACGTACCCATCCAGATGTGTTAGAATAGTTCATTGGGTTGTATGAGTTCAAGAATGAAATTTGCACCACTTTGCAACTTTACACTACTTGCATCTGGCAACTTTTCCCTCAACTGAAAACTCATCACCACGGGAAAACGCCTTCAAGATAGCAAAAACCGAGAGAGGTTATTTTAGATGGTCTCAACACAATCTCATATCCTCAGACGAAGAGTCTGTAAGCATCATGGTTTCTGAGAAATAGTCCATCAAAATTTTTTGCCTTTTAGCACTTTAGACTCTTAAGGGAAAATGACGCTCCAATGTAGCTCGGAGCGATTTGGCATATTTGGGTGCAAAAGAGAACCATACCTAGTGTAAACATACCCATCCGAATGTGTTGGAACAGTCTGTTGATTCGTATGAGTTCAAGAATGAAAGTTGCACCACTTTGCAACTTTACACTACTTGCATCTGGCAACTTTTCCCTCAACTGAAAACTCATCACCACGGGAAAATGCCTTCGAGATAGCAAAAACCGAGAGAGGTTTTTGTAGATAGTCTCAACACGATCCCATATACTTAGACAAAGAGTCTATAAGCATCATGGTTTCCAAGAAATAGTCTGTCAAAGTTTGCTGCCTTTTAGCACTTTGGACTCTTAAGGGAAAACGCTGCTCCAATGTAGCTCGGAGTGATTCGGCGTATTTGTGTTCAAAAGAGAACCATACCTAGTGTAAACGTACCCATCCATATGTGTTGGAATAGTCTGTTGGGTTGTACGAGTTCAAGAATGAAAGTTGCACCACTTTGCAACTTTACACTACTTGCATTTGGCAACTTTTCCCTCAACTGAAAACTCATCACCACGGGAAAACGCCTTCGAGATAGAAAAAACTGAGGGAGGTTATTGTAGATGGTCTCAAAACGATCCCATATCCTCAGAAAAAGATTTGTAAGCATCACGTCTTCTAAGAAATAGTCCGTCAAATATTGTTGTCTTTTAACACTTTGGACTCTTAAGGGAAAACGTCGCTCCAATGCAACTCGGAGCGATTCGGCGTATTTGGGTGCAAAAGAGAACCATACCTAGCGTAAACATACCCATCCAGATGTGTTGGAACAGTCTGTTGGGTCGTACGAGTTGGAGAATGAAATTTGCACCACTTTGCAACTTTACACTACTTGCATCTGGCAACTTTTCCCTCAACTGAAAACTCATCACCACGGGAAAACGCCTTCGAGATAGCAAAAACCAAGAGAGGTTATTGTAGATGGTCTCAACACAATCTCATATCCTCAAATGAAGAGTCTGTAAGCATCACGGTTTCTGAGAAATAGTCCGTCAAAGTTTTCTGCCTTTTAGCAATTTGGACTCGAGGGAAAATGTCACTCCAATGCAGCTCGGAGCGATTCGGCGTATTTGGGTGCAAAAGAGAACCATACCTAGTGTAAACATACCCATCTGGATGTGTTGGAACATTATGTTGGGTCGTATGAGTTCGAGAATGAAAGTTGCACCACTTTGCAACTTTACACTACTTGCATCTGGCAACTTTTCCCTCAACTGAAAACTCATCACCATGAGAAAACACCTTCGAGATAGAAAAAACTGAGAGAGGTTATTGTATATGGTCTCAACATGATCCCATATCCTTAGAAAAAGAATCTGTAAGCATCACGGTTTCCAAGAAATGGTCTGTCAAAGATTGCTGCCTTTTAGCACTTTGGACTCTTAAGGGAAAACTCTGCTCCAATGCAGCTCAGAGCGATTCGACGTATTTGGATGCAAAAGAGAACCATACCTAGTGTAAACGTACCCATCTGGACATGTTGGAACATTCTGTTGGGCCGTACGAGTTTGAGAATGAAAGTTGCACCACTTTGCAACTTTACACCTCTGTAGAGATTTAAGGATGTCCTCTTCAGATCACTCTATTTTGAATAGGTTTGCGGAGCTACCAATGTTAAATCCAAGTTGACTGACTCTAAGAAAATTGTATCTCAGTAAACACGATAGAGGTCCCACTTATTCTTGAATGCAGGAGCACCATCTGACCCTTTATCTCCATTCCTCTTGAAGCATCTTTTCTTTCCTCCTTTTCCTTCCTTCTTCGAGGATTGAGCAGAAAGAACATGAATGTCTTCATTTGTAGGGCTTCATCCAATACCTCTCACAACCAACCTTGACTCCTCTTGAATACAGTCAGCCCTCAACTAATCAAACTTGGGAATTTTTGATCTCACGCCAATTCCTTGAATGTAAGACTCCCAAGATGAAGGAAGACCATTAAGAGCCAACATGGTCAAATATTTGTCATCAACAATATGACCATTTCTCTCATTGTCCTCAACTTAGAGATCAGATAATACAACTAAAAGCACTCAAAAAATGAAACATAAGACAATAAACACAACAAGAAATTTTCTTACAACTCAGACCCAGCTCATGGCTGAATTTGATACAATGAATAATAGCACCTCTCCTAGATTCAAAGATACAATCGAATATGCTTCTCCTTGAAATCGGCCTGCTGTTGCAAGATGAAGCACTGCTGCTCAAGTGCAAAATTTTGCTTGGATTGCAACTTATGTTGAATGAACTTGATTGAGGAAATGAACAAACATCACCTCGTATTTATGACTCTTCAAGGAGGTTGGCCTCTCTTGAAAATAATAAATTACAAAATAATATCAAGGAAGGTCGGCCTCACCCATTTAAATAAAATTAGTATAAATTAAATAGCCATAGGCTATCATTTAATTTATTTCCACTTAATGTGATTGCTATCATGTATGAAAAACGTGGTAGCATAGACAAGGCAGTGGACTATTTGAAAAAAAGCTTCAAAGAAATGTGGTCTCATAGAATTCAATGACAAACAAATGCAATTGACAACTACTCATAGTTTTTAGTTATCCAATGTGAATTAATTGCATATCTGCTTAGGTTAACTTTGTAAGAACTATATGGTAATTGAAAATTTTTCATCTATGAACATCTAGTTGTTAGTTATGTAATGTGAATTAATGATTTGAGTTTGAAAGATGTGTAATGCAATGTAATCAGCGATATGAATATAAACTACATAATATAACCATTCAGTTTTAAGCTATTGTACATTGATATTTAACCATTGCTCAAGATAAAATTTTCAAAGAGTTTAATCATGCACATGAGGAACAAATTAAATTTCGATTGTCAACTTCTATATATCAAATTATCCAATAATCAAGTGTATGTCCATATACAAAAATGGCATCGACACCAACTCAAGCAAAGTTTTACAAAATGTGGCATATGCAATCTCAATATGTATTCAAAATTTACAAGCCAAAATGTCTATCTCATCCTAAACTACTGGTGGATCATCAAAATGGAGCCTCTTTGAAGCACTAATTGGCTTTGAAGGTATCTGCACAAGAAAAATTCAAACCACAATTGAGATTAGTTATGCTATATAATTTAAAATTGAATAATTAACATCAAAATCAATATACATTGAATTTTAATTGAACTCTAAAATTGAAATCTTTATTACCTGAAATATACGTCTCTTCAAAGGGTCAGGAGTCCTAGAATATACCAAATCAACTTTTGAAATGCCAATCTATATATGTGAACAAAAATATAAAATTGATCCAAGTTAGCATACGATGATTAGTAATAGGAACTTATTTACCAAACACAAAATAAAATAAGCACATACCTCTTTAGGTTGATCTTTTCCTTTATCTCCTTCAGGTGTTTCGACACCTCCTCCTTGAGGTGTTTCAACACCTACTCTTTGAGGTGTTCTGATAACTACTCCTTTAGGCAGTGTGTCCCTTGTCATCATATCTGTAAAGCTCATAATTGCCTGTACATAAAATTGACAAGTACATATGAAACTACCAATCTATGTCGACGTATGTATAATCAATATAAGATCTTAAAAATCTTAATTCAATCCAATTTGAGTTCAATTACCTTCCCCTTATCTAGATTTGTGCCTCCATAGTCTAGACGATGTTGCACCTCACTCACACTAGGTATTTCCTACAGGCGGAGAACAAGATAAACATATAAGTTATTATATAATTTCATTAATGAGAAGCAAGTATATAATATAAAATGTGAGTGCGAAAATATGTACTGCGTGTGTGTCCAAGCCAAATGAAATGGCCCTAATATCAGTCACCCGTGTGAGCTCCTCCTCAGACATCAACTGTTAAATAGACCATGTAAATAAATATTAGTACTTAATACTATCTCTTATTAATATTCATTTAAAAACAAATTCAAGTTATGAAATTACAACTTAAATCTTACCAATGTCACTATTCTAGCATCTCTCTCTCTAGCAAAAGACGACTCTGTAGGGTGCGTTCAGCTCCCCTGCGACTAATCTATAATGTCTACATCATGGAGGTCATAATCAGAAGTGTCCAAGGGATGCTCAGCGGGCTATACAAGAGGACCCAAGCATATATGGAGGCACATAGTGCAAGTATGTGGCAAACAAATATGTAGACCTAAGGAGGAGGATGCAACAGCACTCGAGCCTTGCCAACATCACCAAAATGTGGTTGAGCTACTGTAGAAGCATGCAAAACCAAATGACCTCTCAAAGAGTGAATAGCCTGAATAGTCTGTGTGGATGCATCCTGGATAATCTCTGGATGATATATTGGAGGTGGCGGAGGAAGGGGAGGAAGGGGAACATTTGGGCGCGGGACTACTCTAACTGCCCCTGGTCTATCCTGGGGCATACCTCCACCGATGCCCTGGAAATGTTTAATGTCAAAGTAATTGGCATGATGCCCTAACACAAACTCAGCATATAATTTTTTAATAAAGTAAAATGGTATGTCAGAATTATTGTTCGGTGGTTTATCAAAAACCATACACCAACAATCCCAAAAGTTAGCTACAATGTCCCTATGCATGCACCATTTTATGGAAAGTTTTGTTTTATTAACATTCACTAGCAAACCGGTGTTGGGGTCAATGAATAAAGAGGCTATTTAGGCTTTGGTTATTTGGAGATCTTTCACATCATTGTAAGACAATCCACATTGATAATATTCCCTCATGTCTTCTCGCCACGAATAAAAGGAACTATGTTGGGTGGAGAGGGTTTCTATATTTTTAATTATTTCCTTCAATGTGTTTGTCATATCTCTCAATCGAGGCATTGTCTGATAAATTTCACAAATGCCCCTCAATTGCCTCAATTTTTCACCAATTAAGTCTTCAATTGGTGGTTGCGGAGGTGGTGGAGTATTTGGCATTTGTGGATTTTCATTCGCAGCCATAATACCTGATTAAAGTTAAAAACTAATTAAACTAATTGAAATTACACAATATAAATAAAATTATTGTAAATAAACCCTAGTTTTTAATAAAAATCCAAAAAAAACCATACTTTTTCACAAAAATCAATAACAAACTCATATTTTTGATAGAAATACATCAACAACACTAATTTTTAATCAAGATCCATTTCAAAACTTTAATTTTTAATAAAAAATCAATGTAAACTCTAGTTTTTTTTTTAAATCAATAGAAAACCCTATTTTTGAAAAAAAATTAATAAAACCTACTTAAACTTAAGAGAATCTACTTGAAAAATCAATTACAATATTGAAAAAACCAAATACATACCTTTGAAATCGAATATCTGATCGAAGCAGATATCGAATTTGGGATTTTCCTTTTGCGCTCGCGTCAAACTGTGAGAAATGAAGTTGAAAGAGTCTGTTGTTTTTTATATACTGTTTCCAGAAATCGGATATCCGATTTGTGGAAACTAGGTTTGGTTTTTGGTTCGGGTAAATGTACTGACAGCCGAACCTAGAAAAGTCAACTCGGCATTTTTGCGTTTTTGAGTCAATCCAAAACGTGTTTTTTTCTCATTGCCACTTTTTAGCCCATCATGATCCTGCACATACCCATGTCTGATATAGCATGCATAGTGTCAAGATCAACACTAGAACATATAACCCCTACAATATGATTTATGATGTTGCCCCATGCTAAAAAACTCCCTGGTGTGTCCGGTGTAGGTATGATTCCATACAAATAAGGCAAAATATCAAGCCACTTGAGATGTGTCAGAATGCCATTTTGTCAAGACTCATAATTATCCTTGTCCAAGTTTATCACAAAAGGATGCATAGAAAAACCCATGATACTCACTCAAAAGAAAAAATTAGAGACTAAAACCCTCAATACTAATAAAATAGATTAAATGATGTCATCTTACGCAAACAAATCCTTTCTAGGTGCCAAGATGTCCAAGTAATTAAGAAAAGTGTGAAAACACAAAATACTGAATGAAATGTACCTAGGGAAGATTCTGGAAAAAGTGCATGAACATATTCGAAGAGCTCTTAAATACCTTTCCAACACCACTTGGATCGTGAAAATTGGAGATACAGGAAAAAATTTACGAGCTCAGAAGCACAAAATGAAGATCTGACTTTGACTGAGAATAATTGGAACCACTAGAAAAATCTAATAGTGCAACCTACACCACTAGAAATTTCGCAGAACCAACTTTCTGACGATATCTCATTTTCCCAATTTCAACACTGTATGCCCAAGTTACACCAAAAAGAAAAAATTAGCTACTTTAAGGCAAATCGGGGCTAGGAGGGGGGCAAAGAAGGTTATCATATGGAAGATGTCATTGAGACATCATGTTGATGTCATAGATTTGTGGTCTTAAAATTAATAGCTTGCTAGCCATGAAAGCAAAAAAAAACCCTCTTGGAAAAAATTGATGATCATCGGAGATGTTGTTCATAGGCCAGAATATTCTTTCAAAATCTTTGAAGATTCCCACCTTGCTTTTGATGCCTCGAGATTTACGCCACCATTGGTTTTTGAATGGCAGATGGATTTTCTTTGGAGCTACCGCTTTCTTATGTTGTTGGTGTGAAGATTGGTCGTCAGTCAACAATTTGTTGCCTGTGGAGGTTGATGGCCTTGTTGGTGAGGCAAGTGGACCCTGTCGGGAGCCTTAAAGGCACAGATTTGATAGCACAGTGTATAATCTATACTTTGCATTTATATTTTTTATTTTTTTTTTCTTTTGATTTTTGCAAAAAAAACAAAATATAAAACCCTTCCAATTTTATTTTTTTGAAAAAATGATTAAAAAAAACCAGAATTGCAAGAAACTTGAACCTTTCATCTGGCACGCAAAATGATGTAGCAAGGTTGTACAAGTACGGAAAGTCCTACTACTAAAAATAATTTCCTTTTTCTCAACTACTCAGATTTGAGCAAAATAATAGGCAATCTTTAGGTTTTTTTATTGCTCCGGACACAATGTCGGTGTTTGTTTCTGCTGAAAATGCCCAAATTTTTCACCCACCTCCAGATCTGCCAAAAAATTGTTGTATCTTCAAACCCTCATAGATTTGACTAATGGAGGCCTTTTTCAATGAAACAATTTAGGCAAACCTGACTATTCTGGCTGCTCTGGATTCAATGGAATGCTCAGAATTTGACCACGGATCATGGATATTAATGCATGAGTTGATTTCTTCAAAAAAAGTATACAAGACGATTATAGATCTAGTGCTCTGATACCATGTTAGAGTAGATGTATGTTCTCCCACAGCTCCATGAATCACCTGCAATGATAAACCTATCACACTATGAAGAAATAAGCAAGATATGATTTCCCAACAACTCGAATATGATGAAAACATCAATTTGCATTATGTAAACAACTATTGCATTGAATATGTTGTCGTAAAGAATGAATTACAATTACAATGAATCAATCCTTATGAAAAGGATGAAAGCTAAACCTAGATTAGGGTTAGATTAGAACATGACAAGTTTCCTCATAGGAATGAATGAGACAACATGTTCTAATATTAGAGGCTTTAATCATGTAAAAATAAAATAATTAATTTGATAGGGTAAGAGTTGGATGGAACACTCACTGTTCCATGCTCTGGATCCTTGCTTGCAAGATCTCCTTGGTTTCTTTCTACACTAACTAAACCTATAGGACCTTCATCTTAACTAGGTGCCCCTGGTTCTTGTGGCCAACCCTACTATCATGTCAAAATAGCTTACCAAGTCAAACTTGGAGCACTACCTTCCAATCTACCCTTAGCCTTCAATCTTCCCTAAAGACTAATTCTCTCAAATGACTCAATTCATCTTTGTAGGGGGTTTTGATATGATTCCAAGGGTTTCTAATCATCTTCCTAGGGTTCTTGATAGTTCCCCATACTCCATTTGTCATTCGCTACCTCCAAACCCTCACCTAGGGTTTTAGTTCCCTAATTTTAGGCTTCCCAAATTAGGCCTTTCCTCCAAGAGAATGAAGTAACTATCCTAGTTTCTCCAGTGAACCTCAAATCTCTTCAATGGATTCTCATTCCTGATGCCTACCACTTCAATATTTCAAAGGTCTTATCCCTTGACTGTCCATACACAAGTCAGACCTTCCAAATTAGCAAATTTAGGCCTTTTAGAGCCATTTCCTAACCACCCGGTGCACTGTTATTTGGTTCTCCACTCAAATGGACTGTTGGGACCTCCTCCTTGTTACCAAGACTCTGCAAGGCTTCCTTCCACCTTTCTACCATGGGGTTTATCAAGGCGAGGTCACCCCTACAAGTTAAGTGCTTTGCACTTCAAGACTTTCCTAGCCAAGCACTGTCAAGCTCGCCTAGGAGAAGTCTTCCTTCATGAATTCCTGACCCCTAAAGACTCCTACCACTACTATGGGTATAGGCATGGATCCTAGCCACTATCTCCAAGAGCCCATACACAAGGTACATGGGAAGAGTGGACTAGAACTCCATTTCTGACAGTCTGCCAGTCAGAACAGCAAAAGAAAGAAACTAATTAACTGAAAACAAAAGCTTAAAATTCACACACTAACTATCTACTATCCCACACAAAGCTTGGAAATAAATTGAACTACATTCTACAGCATTCACAGTGCCATGATCACATCTGCAACACACAAACTCCACACAAAACATAGAATTTCATACTTCCTTCTCACTATCCACACTTAGTATTCATGAATTTTCAAACTTTTAAAAACTTCCAAATGCCTTCCAACCTTTCACACAGGTCGAGGAAACCCTTAAATAGGTTTCCCAAAGTGGTTACACCCTCCTTGGTCATACATTTGGGTTACAAGGTGGCAAAAATGCAGAATGTTCCATTTTGCCACCTTTGCCAATTTCCTAGAAACTAACATGAGTGTCTAAACTTCTATACTTTTCCAATCCTGATAGCTCCTGACCAAGGCATTTTAGTTAGTTTCTAACCTTTTATTAAGTCTCTATCTCTAAAGCAATGGTCAAAATGACCTTATAACTTCAAAAGCAAAAATTACCTATGCCTAGTGTTTCCTAGGTGCTCCTGCACCATTATTAAAGAAAATAATAAAATGAAAGAACTCCTAATTTTAGCTTAAGTGTAATAAATCATAAAGTGGCCCAATTAATTAATTAATTAGGTGATGACTTTATTACTCTAATAGTTTCTTCCATCTGGAGTGAAAAACACCTAAACATCAACTATCATATCACAAAAATTTGAGCATACGAATTCATAAATGTATGATGTTGCATTGTATGGCTACCATTAATTTCGGTAGGGCTATGAAAAATTTCAACCATCTATGCCATTTTCTAGCATTCATACTAGTTGCAATAGTGAAAATTTATATTTTGTAATAATTTTTAATTTTTTACAATAAATTTTTTGTTGGTCGGCATAATGCTTGTTAAGGATGAAGTATGGTTCAATGACTACAAGTGCACAATTCCATATGTAACATTTTTGGTCTACATTTTACCCTTTTTCACACTTCCCACCAACTCCACACGACTGCCATTATAAGCTGTAAGATATATTTCCCACAGGTCACTCCATCGTAAATTATCATCACCTTGAGTGGTTCCCTTTTTTAGTAGCCCTCGATGTTGGTCACATGGGTGAGTGGGGGCTACTGCCCCAATCCCAATTCCCATTTGTTATTGCATATATGACCAGTGGCCATTTTTAAGCCCCTAGCTTGCTTTTGAAGCAAAATTTGAGCACTTTTATGGAATTGATTGTAAACTTTGGCCTCCTATGTATGTTTTTTGTGCATCATATATTGTTGGAAAGTTGGTTTCAACCCATTTCAATAGTTTTTGTCATTTTTCTAAATTCTACCCCTAGAGAATTTTACAAGCTATTGAAGTTAGATCTACAAATTTATACTTTTAGGGTCATAACTTTTACATTCGGAGTCCATTTTTTTAATAAATGAAAAGGCATTGGAAAGATGCTTCTATGCTCTAAATAGATCTAAAAATATTTTTCTAAAATATTTACCGAGTACATAGAGATCCAATCTAAAGTGATTACTTCCATTTCTTACTTTTTTGTTGTACACATTACCAAGGGTTTGGTTTTTTGTTGAGGAGAGAAATTTCTCATCATTCAATACCTTTGAACATATAAAACTAGAACATGGCCATTCTAAAAAGTTCAAAAAAATTAAACACAATGGAAAACACCTCTTTGATTCAACATCTTGTGTCATACAACTATCATAACTAAAAATCTCATATGACAAGATTGCTTATGTCTAAGGGTTTTTGGTCCACATTGGTTGAATTTCAACTAGAATTGACTCATAAATTTGAGAGAATTCAACATAGGAACAAGGTTGATGAGGTCGTGGGATTCATATCACTACATGATTTAGACAAACTCATGTTTCGTTTTGATTCTTGCACCACTCCTAGGGATATGTAAGATAAATTCAAAGATCTTTCTAGCACCATTAATGTGTTCATAGATCTAAAAAAATGGATAAAAAGAGGATCCTATGATTGAAAATTGGACCTAAATTTGAGGGTCAATGGTAGTCCACACTTGACCAGAAAATATTTGTTTTGGAATCTATAAAACCCTAACATTTGATGTGTTACAGTTTTCTCTATGTTTCTTGTGACCTACTACTGATGAAACTTTTATGTTTGACTTGCACACATGAAAAGAGGAGGGAAATTTTGTGTTGTATAGGGGCTTTCCTAAGTCAAACCCTATCAGTGGTGTTTCCACCTCCACATATAAAAAATGAGGATGGTAGATAGGCCTTACCCTAAGTCAAGAAAATCCCAAATAACAATAATTGATTGAAATGACAAATGAAAATGATAATGTTACCTTAGGTATGAAACCCTTTTTGAAGTGATGTTCACACCATAGGTTGTCACCAAAGTTTTTTTGATGGATGCTTCAATTGCTTGAAGACCTGCAAAAGTTTAGTACTCACAATATAATAGATTATTATACCTAGCATATAGATGATAACTCATACATATTCATAATAGCATTATTGATCATAATAGCTCATTTCTTCATAATTCTTTCTAATATTTAAATGAGAAGAAACTTATTTAAATATATGCATTCCAACTGATCATTTTGATTATAGGATTATCTAGGGTCATATTACAACATGCAAAACAAACACTCAAAATTTTAGAATTTAAAATAAGTCACCCTTAGGTCAAGGGCACCCCCATCCTTGACCAAGTGGTTTTCCCCAAACTTTATCAAAATTTCAAGGAATTTAATATGTATTCCTAATCTGGCCCCAAAATGAATAAATTATTATTATAATTAATGTTATAATAAAAATAAGGTGTCCATGTAGTGTGAAATTGTCAAGGTTGATAATTTATGATGCTACATTTAGCCTCCACTTTAGTGAGAGTATGATCTTACATGTTCATACTCACACTAAAGGAATAAACTCTTCCATCGAAATGTTGGAGAGACAAGATGACACCACTGAGGGATGAGCAAGCCCCCAACTTAGGATCCCATCAATTCACAATGTTAATACAAACATAATATATCGCATGCAAGACAAGGAAAAAATTAATCATATAAATAGATCAAGCAGTGTACACATAAAATTATACACACAACATTCATAAAGAAAATGAAGAAAAGGAATATACAAAGCATACAAGGAGAACACACAGCATACAAGAATAAAACACACGAAATACATGAAAAAGACATGCTAAATACATGAAGCAAACAAGATACACACATAACATACTCATAAAATAAATGTTAGTACACAAAACTAAAGACTCGAGTCAGTAAGGTAAAGAGACCATAGTATATGTAATGTTGTATCAATTACCGAGCATCTTCTATTGAATGCACAACACATCTAAAATACTAAAATGATAAATAAAAGTTCTCACAAGGATGCATAGATCTATTGGCTAGCAAGTTGTGTTATGCTAGGTGTCCATGTAATATTGATAAACGATTGGTCTTATGGGGATAGCAAGTCATTTTATGTTAGTTTACTCATGAGACACATGAATCATAGGCTATCAAGTTGTATTATGTGATTTGGCCATGTAAAAATTCTCAAGTTCACAATCTAGCAAGCTCTATGCTAGGTATGTGGGTTGTTTAGCAAATCACGCTTCAAGAAGTGCATAAAATTTTAACTTCATGGGGAACAAATTGTTAACACAACTTAGGGGGTGCATAAATATTTAATGTCACTGGGGAAAAATTGATAGCCATTCCTTAGGGGGTGTTATAACTAACACCACCGCCAAGGGGGTGTTAGTGTGAAAAGAGGTATTATCAAACTAGTTATCTTTTAGCCTATTTAGTAGTCATATTCACACTACACTTTAGCTCACTTAGATGTTATCTAGACTTCTTTCTCACCTCATGTAGATTCACCAAGTGTCCCAACACTTTTCCATAGAGTCTTACATTCGTTTCATACTTGGAGGGGTGGTCATATTTTGACTCCTACATTCTCACCTTTTCTTGCTTGCCTTTATAAGAAAGGCTCGTTTGTACACTTTATAGCACATTACATGCACATATGATATTTTTTCATTTTGCATGTTCATTTGAGGATTTTTTTGAGTTTGCAAGAAAATATTGGTTGCTCCAACATGGTATCAAATAAATATTGCAAATCCATTCCCTTTCTCTCTTCAACTTGTGAGGGTCATGGGGATCAAGTTTCAAATAGTGCATTCTAAAACAAAATTGAATTCGCAATTGTGCTCAAGAGGGTTGAGAGATGAATTTTGATATATAACACTTGGTTATTTAGAGAAAAAAATTATGAGTTTTTGGGGTCCACTATTCAGTGTATTGTCTTGCATCAGAATACCAATATCTACCAACTTCTTGATCTATGTGTTGCCTTTCCCTTTGTGCAGTAATTTTTTTAATATCTATTTAGGAATTTTTTATAATCATTAAAAATTTACTCTTTTTGATGTTGGTACAGTTGCAAGTGTTAGGGAATATTTTGTTGGTTTTGATAATATTTTGCCAGCTGGCATAGCATGATGTCATCAATTTTTAACCCCAAGTTTTCTCCTTCACCATTGGCATATTTTAATTTTTGGCTCAACTTGAGGAGTCTTGTTCTTAGACATACATATGTCTTTTTGAATGATTTTTTTTCATTCTACATATTTTTTCATCCTCTATCCAATGGTGTGATTTGTTTTGCACTTTGATGTATGGATTTTTTAAAAATTCAGATTTTCTGAAGACACCTTGAATAGTTCCCATTTTTTGAACTTTAGAGCACTCATTTGGGCTCATACAAGCTCCCTTTTGGGTCTCTTTTTTTAACCTACATAATTTTTTGAATTATATGCAGTGGTGATGTTAATTTTCCATGAATATGTTTCATAATTTTAAATTTTGATTATATCTCTTTTGAGGTTTTGTACATCAGTTCTCCACTTTGTCAAATTTGTAATGCACTAAAATAAAGTTTCATATCACTATATCATTTCAGAGGGGGTCATTCTTTGAATAATGAGGGTTTTTTATTTTTATTTTGGTCATTTTCTTCAAGTTTAAAAGGCATAATTGATATATGTCTTCATCGTACACCTCATGACATAAAATTGTAAGAACTCAAAAAAAAAAGTATGTAAATGCACTCATATAAAGTGCCACAACAACTAAATATGTGTTCCTTGGGGAGGGAATTTTGTACTTACACTAAATTATAAACTATAATGGGGGATTGGGTAGTTCCTTGATTTATCATCACAATAATGGATCCTTGTGATTCTCACCTTATGTGTGTGTGCCTTGATGCACACCCTTTTTCAGTTTCTTGTACATCTTTTTTGACTTGATGTTGGGTCTACATTCTTGTGCACACTTTTATGCCCAATTTCAGTTGCTCTACCTATACCTCTTCCTCATTTCTAGCATTAATGGGGGGATTATCACAGTATTATTCTAATGCTTCCTTTGTTTCAAAGAACCAGTGGAGGAACCTTCTACTTTATGGGGGATATCATAGACCTTCTATCTTTATCTCTCATATCAGGGAATATTTCAGTGGATCATATTTTGTGAGATTCTAGTACTTATATAGAGCACTATGATGCACATTTTAGTAGTGTACTATATGTCACTCTTGCATTTGTTGATCATACTCCAGAGTCATATTAATATATGCATCTCCAAATTCATAGATTTTGAATGCCTTTTGTGTCATATGTGTATTCATGGTTGAGTAGTGTTCTATATGTTCTCTCATGAAGTGTTTTATATCTCTTATCTTGATCTACATTTCTTGAAGGTTCATTGATTCTTGGAGACACCAATTCATCTTCAGTAGATTTTACAAATTCAACATGCTTCAAGATTTCTTCACCATCATTTTCCTATTGAACCACCAAAAACATAAACATGAGAAGGGCAAGAGGATTCTCCAATGAGGTCCTAGGGTTTTTCACCCTAGAAGCTAACTTTGAGTGAGTGGACTCTCTTTCACCTAGTGGTTTTGTTTTTTTGGGTGTTCATTCAAATAAGGGGATTTGTATTTGGGGGTTTTAATGTGAATGTGTGTGTGTTGTGTGGTTGAATATTGGAAATAGAAACGATACTAATCTAATCTATGAAATGTAAATTAAATGAAAGTAAACTAATACAAGCTAATCTAAATGATCTAAATATATACAATAAAAACAGTAAATGGAAAGTTCAGGATTTGTGCACCTAGGAATGAGATGTTGCAGATGAAAGGCCCCATAATCCTCTAGAAAATGTCTAAAATCTTCAGAGGGACATTCCCGCCAAGTTAGGTGACCTATTCCTCTTGTCGGGAAACTTTCCCAGAATAGGTTTTTGCCAAATGGGTGCTCAAAAATGTGAAAATCCTTGAAACACAAGGTCAGAGGGACTAGGTCGCCATTATGCGAAACCTAGTCCTCTTCTGAGTTTTCAGGAATCTGGAAGAGGAGATTGGAGTACTCAGTCTGCACTCTAGATTCTAATAGATATCTTGTTTAGATTCTATTGAAAATGGGCAGATAGAGGCCTCCAAGCTTGAACTAGGGTTTGGTTCACTTGAATGTTCTTGATGAGTTGATGGCACCTTCCTAACACCTTTCTTCTTCACAAACCTACATGCAAAAACCTGCAAATCACACATGCAAAGAAGATACAAGGGTTAGGGTTAAAGATTAGGGGTTTGCCTTTGTCAAACCCCTTTTGAGTAATCAAACCAAATGAAAGTAAAAATGAAGTAAAGAATGAGAAGAATCATAAAACAATGGAGTTTACCTTGCCTTTGATGATTGATCTTGTGTTGTTGCAGCAACCAACCCTTGAATGCTTCAGCAAGGGTATCTTGTTAACTTAGAAGATTAAACCCTAGATGGCTCAAGGAGAAGGAGAGAAGAGAGATTGAGAGGAGACGTGAAAATGAGTGGTGCATAATGAGGAATTAAGGTTTTTAGGCTTATTTATAAAAGTTGTGCCCTAAATTTCCCAAAATAACATTATACTGACTGACCTTAGGGTTTTAGAGACCAAAATCGTGAAAGAATTTAACTTAAAATTGCAATTTATGCCACATAGGACTAGGTCACCCAAGGTGGCGACCTAGTCCACCTAGGCATTTTTCATTGTTTTTCAGTAATTAAAATATTATTATTTGTGTTTGTCGGGATTGTCTTCTGAAAATTCACCAAGACAGGATTTGTATGAGGATTAAGGGGTCATTCAGGGTTGATTTAGTGATGACAAGCCTAGGAGAGCATGAAAATGTTTTACAACACTTCTACACAAGGTTTGGAAAGATGTAAAAAGGGACTAAAAATGGTCCAAAATCTATAGGAAAAGGTCCAAATGAGTGAAAAGTGACAAAGTCCTCACTTTTTGGTGATACATTTAGCCCCCACTTTAGTGAGAGTATGAACTTGCTTCAAACTCACACTAAAGTAGCCCAATGGAGATGGAAAAGAATGATGAAGAAGAAGAATAGGAAAGAAGAAGGAGGAGGTGGTCAAGCCCCCAAGGATTTGATATTCCAAGTCAAGTCAACATTAATGCAAAAGAAATTCAAGGGTGAATGCATTACAACAAGACAAGATACATGATCATGCAATAACAAGGTTTAGTGTGAAGAGCATAATATGTGCTCACTCTGGGGCCATAGAACATCAGGTCATCTATGAGGTGAATTGTCCCAAAAGGTGAGAAACATACACACAGTTGGTATGTACTCACAAAGGTGGCTATGGGGAAAGTCGTGTCCCTTGTTGGGCTTCTCTCTTAACCATACCAAATTTATACGTCATGATAACTTTTATAAGGCACCACAAAAGAGAGTGATGTTTGGAAATGATTGTGTTCAAAGGGATTTTTCATTGTTCGTGCGATGTCTCATTTGAAGAAAAATTATGCGCAATGTCACCAAGAGAGGCAAAGTGCAAGTGTACTCATCTTGTATGCAAGAGAGGCAAAGGATCATCTTGTATGCAAAAGAGAAAAAATGCAGATGTCTCAATCCTGAACAACATTATGTGTAATGTTTTAAGAGAAGGAATCGAAAGAAAAAAGAAGATCGCACAGTGAAATATGAGTGGTGATATATGCCCCCACTTTAAAGGAATTGTGAAACCCCATACTATGAGAAATTTATTTAAAGTAAAAGAGGAAAGAGACATGAGAGCTTGTTCGGAAAGCCCTATGTTGAGTCATATGGTTCCAAAAAGCTTCGTCATGAAGAGGAGGGGTGTATGTCATAGGCGAGTCAACTTAAGACATGTCATTCACATCTCAAGATTGCTCTTATCTGTTCATGAAAGGTTAATGAAAAGTCGAAAGAGACAACAACAAGTGACATATGAGGGAAAAGGGATAACTAGCCTCTTGCCCCCACTTAGTGTAGGACAAGAGTGAGCCGAAAGGGATTGAGGGAAGGCAAGGCTGAGGGAAAATCAGTATCAATTAAAGGAAGGAGGTGCCCCCACAGAAGGAAGAACACCACAATCCTTAAGATGTTGGATTTTACTACTCAAGGCCCTACACTCATTAGTGTGATGACCATGAACTTGGTGGTAAGAACAAAAGTAATGTTTGTTAGAACATTTCTTTCGAGCTCTAGGAGGAAGGAAGATCAAGTGATCTTGGAGGAGTCTCAACAAGATTCCCTCTTGATCAAGGGTAGAATGGGATACTTTGGTTTGGGACAAGGAAGCGTCTTGCTTAGTAGAGGATGGCATACCTACGCAAGGCTCTATGGATTGCGACATTTTGTATACTCCTTTGGAGGAGTGTGTAAAATCTGAATCAAGACAAAGTTGCGAGATGACATCAGCATTAAGAAAAGATTCCTTTGTTGGTGTCAAAGGATTACTTTGGAAGGTACGGGTAGAAGGGTGATTAGGGATAGATTTGGTGTGAGGGGAAGGTTTGATGATTTTGATGAAAGGGAAAAATCCAATACCATGGGTCGATGTTTGCGTATAAGACTCAATAAACTTGCAGATACCTTGTTCATTAGCACCACAACCTTGTCCACTATAGCAAAGTTGCTTCATGATCTCATAACCTTTTCCATAAATATTTTTCAGCTTCTTTGGATTAGGTGAGGGGTCATTGTTTACATTGTTGGCTAAAGGAGTGGAGGTGGATGCTTGCGAAGGATCAGTGAGTCTTGTGTTAACAAGACTACATTACCCTTGGGGGAGTCTTTACTATTGGTATTTGTTTCTCCCTTTAGGGGAGGGGTGAATTTTAAGGAACCCAAAACATCATCTAAGTACTTTGGTTGTATGGGTTCCACTGGTTTGGATTTTTCTTGCTCAAGGTGTAAGACACTGTAAGGTTTAGGATCAGCATCAAGTGTGTAAACTTTGTTTTTGTAGATGTACTTCATCTTGTGATGAAGAGTGGAAGGCACACTGTTCATTGCATGAATCCATGGCCTGCCTAAGATGAGGTTAGATGAAACATCATTAAGCATAACATGGATCGATGTGTCTAATGTGGCCACTCCAACAGTAAGAGGCAAAGTGATCACACCAATTGATGTTTGTCTGATGCTGTCAAATCCAGTGAGGGACATGGAGGAAGGTTGGATGGTTGATCTATCAATATGGAGCCTATCCAAAAGATTGACACTACACACATTGATAGAAGAGCCATTATCAACAAGGGTTTGCTTGACCCCTATGCTTTTGTATTGAAATATACTCATGAAGGATTCAACTTTGTTTTGCACATCCAAAGGAGGGAGCTCACTTTGGTGGAAAACAATGTCGACGTTCAATCCTTGAATCATAGCTACAATATCATTGGTTTGTGCATTGAAATGGATAGGAATAAGTTGTAAGGAATCCTACATCATGTTGTGATAGTGAGGGGAAGCATGGATAAGGTCCCATAAAGATATCTTAGCGGAAGTATTCCTTAGTTGATCAACAAGGTCATACTCCCTAAGGAAGGAATTGAAGTGAGGGGCAGTAGGAAGAATAGGAGGGGATGAAGGTAAGGAAGTAGAGATTGATGGTTTGGAACATGGATTGTTTCGGGTGTAATGTGTATGAGAAATGTTATTATGACTCAATTGCTCCAACACATTAGGCTTAGGTGGGGAGAGAGTGAATTCAGGTTTAGAAGGTAGAGAAAGGATGAGTTGAGGTTGAATAATATTAACATTGCCTTGGGAAGGAGAGTTAATGTTATCCTTGGTTTGTATCATGATATCCTCCCTGGGAGGAGAGAGTTTAGAAGAACTACAACCTTCATGTGCTTGACATTGAAGGAGTGGTTCTTCTAAAATATTTGCATCACTAGTAGGGGAATGATCAATGATGGGATAGGAAAGAGGGGAATCTATTTGATTGTCAAAGGTCTCATTCTCTTGTTCCATACCATCTACCCTAGTAGGAGAGCATGGAAGAGGTTCATAACATGCTTCATCACAAGGGAGGGAGGCATCAAGAGAAGATCCACTATGATGGTCAAATAGATTATCCCAAAGGCTAGGAGCATTAGGGAAGGGAGGGTCAATAGTTTCATGACACATACTAGGGGTTCCTTCTAACACCAAACTATCCTCTTTGCATCAAGGAGGGATGTTAGGGGATGAGAAAGTGCGAGGCTCATGGTTATGGTTAGAGAGACTAGGGAAGGTAGTGTCAAGAATTATTTGTTGTTGAATGGTTGGCAAAGGGGGATGAGGAGAGGGACAATCAAGACCCTCAACGCTTGTATCTTCTGTCACCAAAATACCTTTGTCACTAATAGGAGAGGTATAGGGAGAAGCACAAGGATGATTTTTATGATTATCAACACAAATCTCCTCATCAAGGGGTAATGACATGTTAAGAATAGTGTCTATGTTTTGGTTATGGACATGTTCTCTAATGAATTCATTATTATAATCTACATTGAACTCATGAGAAGGAATATTACATTTACACAGTCCATTTGAAACCAAATCAAAGCCACATATTTTAAAAGAAAACATTGTATTGAAGAGAGAGGAAAGAAAATGCAATGAAATTATTTAAACTAAAATATTGAAATGCAATTTTTCAGATGGAAAACAAGGTAATTTTATGATTACACTATGTAACAATCTGAAAAATATATCTAGTATATGCAAAACTAAAACTAAACAATGCATGAAATGGGCTACTGTAAGCGAAATTTAATAATATACATGCTACAAAAACTCAACCCACTAATATAGATTCCTAATGGTACAAAATAGAAGCCTAAAACCTTGGTTTTCAGCTCTGTAAAGGGCAGTTTCAGAAGCTGAAAGGGACTAGGTCACCTAGAATGGCAACCTAGTCCTCCTCGTGAATTTTGTAAGATTTTGCAGGAGTTTTGGATTGGTACATATGGTTTTTATGTTGTACAATGCATATCTAAGAAGAAAATGCAAAAATACAACCTAGAATGCACTTTTCACTAATGCAATTTTTAAAACCCTAGGATGTAACTTCAGTAATGCAATATGCAATGCAAGTTAATTCTAGGATGCTAAAGAAGTCCAAATCAGAGAAGAAGGTGTTGAAGGTCGAGTTCACCAAAATGAACCACCCAAAACATAAACACAAGAAGGGAAAGAGGATTCCCCAATGAGCTCCTAGGGTTTTTCACCCTAGAAGCTAACTTTGAGTGAATGGACTCTCTTTCACCTAGTGGTTTTGTGTTTTTGGGTGTTCATTTAAAGAAGGGTATTTATATTTGGGGGTTTAATGTGAATGTGTGTGTGTTGTGTGGCTGAATTCTCGAAATAGAAATGATACTAATCTAATCTAAAAAATGTAAATTAAATAAAAGTAAACTAATACAAGCTAATCTAAATGATCTAAATATATACAATATAGATAGTAAACGGAAAGTTAAGGATTGTTGCACCTGGGAATGAGATATTGCAGATGAAAGGCCCTGGAATCCTCTAGAAAATGTTTGAAATCTTCACAGGGACATTCCCACCAAGTTGGGCAACCTAGTCCTCTTGTCGGGAAACTTTGCCAAAACAGGATTCTACCAAATGGGTGCTCAAAATGTGAAAACTCTTGAAACACAAGGTCAGAGGAACTAGGTCACCATTATGGGTGACCTAGTCCTCTTCTGGGTTTTCAAGAATCTGGAAGAGTAGATTGGAGTAATCGGTCTTCACTTTGGATTCCAACAGATATCTTGTTCAGATTTTGTTGAAAACGGGCAGATAGAGGCCTCCAAGCTTGAACTAGGGTTTGGTTGACTTGAATTTTCTTGATGAGTTGATGGCACCTTCCTAACACCTTTCTTCTTCACAAAACTGCAAATCACACATGCAAAGAAGAGACAAGGGTTAGGGTTAGATATTAGGGGTTTTCCTTGGTCAAACCCCTTTTGAGTAATCAAACCACATGAAAGTAGAAATGAAGTAAAGAATGAGAAGAAGCATAAAACAATGGATTTTACCTTGCCTTTGATGATTGATCTTGTGTTGTTGCAGCAACCAGCCCTTGAATGATTTAGTAATGGTGTCTTGTTGAATTAGAAGATGAAACCCTAGATGGCTTGAGGAGAAGGAGAAAAGAGAGATTGAGAGGTGAGGTGAAAATGAGTGGTGCATAATGAGGAATTAGGGTTTTTAGGCTTATTTATACAAGTTATGTCCAAAATTTCTTGAAATAACATCATACTGACCGACCTTAGGGTTTTAGAGACAAAAATATCGAAAGAATTTAACTTAAAATTACAGTTTATGCCACATAGGACTAGGTCGCCCAATGTGGTGACCTAGTCCACCTGGGCATTTTTCATTGTTTTTCGGTAATTAAAATATTATTATTTGTGCTTATCGGGATTGTCTTCTAAAAACTCACCAAGATAGGATTTGTATGAAGATTAAGGGGTCATTAAGGGTTGATTTAGTGATGAAAAGCCTAGGAGAGCATGAAAATGTTTTACAAAACTTTACAACACTTTTGCAAAATGTTTGGAAAGATGTAAAAAGGGACTGAAAATGGTCCAAAGTCCATAGGTAAAGGTCCAAATCAGAAAAAAGTGACAAAGTCCTCACTTTTTGGCGACACACCTATATTCATGGGACATATTTTCAAGAGGTCTTATCCTTTTATTTCTCTCTTTTGGAGAGGATTTTTGTTCCCATTGGGTTTTCTCCTTTTTCTTTGTTTGTGAGAAATCATTCTTTTACATGAGTGCCTTATCAGGTCTTATTGGTAGGATTCATCTTTTCAATGTTTAGCTTACTCCCTAAGTATCACTTAAGGGGATGTTAGCATAAAAATAGGTATTATCAAACTAGTTATATTTTATCCTATTTAGTAGAGTCCTATTCACACTACAATTAAGCTCACATGGAGGTTATATAGACTTTTTTCTCACCTCATGTAGACTCACCAAGTGTCCCAATACTTGTCCTTAGATTCCTAGACTAGATTCATACTTAGAGGGATAGTTAGAGTTTGAATTCTACCTTCTCACCTCTTCTTTCTTTTCTTTATAATAAAGGATCATTTGTACATATTTTACAACACATTACATGCATATGATATTTTCTCATTTTGCATATGTTCATTTATGGATTGTTTTGAGTTTGAAAGAAGATCTTGGTTGCTCCAATAGGGGGTACATCAATAATTTACAATTGAAAAGATACCAATGAAATGGATGTAATAATGGATAGGATGATATGGCCCTCCTTAAAATTTTGTCATGCTTCATATGTTGATAGTTCAAGGAAAAGAAGGGGGGAGAGGGGATCCTCAAGAATGATGCACATCTCCAAAAATATTTATTCTTGTCCCCCAAGTGTATAGGAAAGGATAACTATGATAGAGACTATTGTATTGCTACCATAGATGAAATATGGTTGCACATAAGATTGTACCACCATGAATGGAAATGAGAAAATATATGAAGCTACAAATGCCACTTAGTGAGGAGAAATTCCATAGAAGAGATTCTATTGTTTAGAATGAACATGTACATCAACACATGGAAGAGTGATAGCATCACAATCAAGAAGTTTTTGTATCTTATTACTCAAGGATTGACATTCATTGGTGGAATGATCATGCACTCAATGAACACAAAAGAGTGGTTTTTATGAACCTTATTATGTGTCGGAGGATGAAGAGTAATCAATTGGGCTTTGAGAAGCCTTGAAAAAATATTCGTATTCAGATATAGGATAAGGAGTAGGAGACAATCCTTTCTCTTGTGAAAAAAAATCCTGCTTACCACAAGAGATTATAAATATAGATAATGGTGGATGAAATGTAGATGAAGGAGAAGGTTGGAAACCTAGACCCCCTTTTGTAAGCTATGGTGTAGACTTCACATGATCCTTAACTCCTTGTTCCATATTTTTATTATATCCAAGTTTAGAAATACTTTTAAATCTAAGCCCATAACACTTTTCCAACTCAGATGGAGGAGGAGAAATTTTGTTTAAATGATTATGATAATCTAATTGAATCTTTTGCAAGAATGCAAATCTTTTTTAGGTTTTAAAATTTTAGGATTAGATACTGCCAACACACTAAGGATGAAAGATAAAGAGCCCCCATCACCCGATCATGGGATGGTGCTTTTGGATTTTTTGATGTAGAAGAAGATTGAGTAAATGACACAAAAGGCTCCTCAAGTTTAGATTGTGAGATTTTGTACTCTCCCACAAAGGAGGGTGTATAATCTAATGAACCCCAATCATCACCAAAGCATGTACTTGAAGTTGGATCATTTTTATTGTTTGAAGGAGTTGTAGTGTTGATATTATATTTTGTTGAATCCTTGGGATGTGATGGTGAGATTTTATACTCCCCAATGAAAGTAGGTGTAAAATCTAATGAATCCCAATCATCACCAAAGAGTGCATTCATAGTATCATTATCATTAGAGGGTAATGGTTCAACTTTTGAAGATGGAATCAAAGTACTAAGAGGTTTAGAAATGTTATGTTCATCTTCAAATTGTAAATAACTATTTGGATCTACTTTTACCATAAAAATGGCATTATGATATTCATACTACATCACACAATGAAGAGTATATGGGACTCCCTTCATGGCATGAATCCACAATCTACCAAGAATAATATTATATGAGAGAGAATCTAGCATGACATGGATAAGGGTAGGCAAGGTCATGAGTCCTACCTTAATGGGTAGTGTGATTGTATGGGCACCAATTGCCTACCAACATTATTGAAGCCATGAATAGAAAGAGCATCAAGTTTAATGAGATATTTATCCACACCAAGTCTATAATGTAAAAGGTCAATGCTACAAACATTAAGACCTAATCCATTGTCAATGAGAATGCGTCTAACCCTAGTTTTATTGATGATGAAAAATATCATTATAGCATCATGTTGATGGGTAAGTGCAAGAATTTGGGTCCACACTTAGGGGAAGTGTCATTTTTCAGCTTTAAAATAGGTACCCATTTTAAAGTGGGAACTCGTTCCAAAAAGTTTGAAACTCACAATACATATTTTTCATTTAGATTTAGGCTCAGAAAAGGCATGGTAAATCGACACTTAGCCTTGGATAGGTACAAGTACATGGTCATGGTAATTTCAAGAGAAAAAACTTTGGCAATATAGCCAATGAGGTTTTTTTCAAATTTGTTCTATGAAATTAAAACCCATTATAGATTAAAAAAAATGTCTAGTTTTCAAATATGTAGTATTTTTATGATTGGATTATTTTTTCTATTTTTTAATTGATTTATGAGGAAACTAGTCAATAAACTTGAAATGTCAAGTTTTCATATTTTTTAATAACTTTTAATTTGTTAGTTTTCTTGTTAAAAAAATTATAAGGGAACAATATATAAACAATTATTTACACAATGAAAAAAATAAAATTCAAAAAATGATATGTTTAGGTCAAGTTATGGTGTCCGTACACAAGGATTTTAAAAACCAACAATTACAACCAATAAAAAATTAATAAATAAAAATATTAAGAAAAAATATAAAAAATATCCTCATCAATAGTCATTATAAAACACATCTTTCCTTAAAAGGAATTAGAAAAATATATGTATTTAGGTCAAATTATGGTGTCCGTACACGTGCATGTATGGTCTTAAAAAGGTAACTTTTAAAAAGTGGTTTTTTTACATGTGTATTAACAACTATTTTGTATCATTTGGGTATTATAATAAATTAAATATTTGAAAACTAGACTCAAAATAATAAATTTCATATTAGTGAACTTTTTTAAGATTCAATGTGTAAGTACCTCAAATTTTAAGCCTAGTTGTGATAAATTCTAGAAATCAAGAAAAACACTTCCACTTTTTGAACATTTTATAGATACAACTTCTTGCACATGCCTTGATTTTGAATCTCAAGAGTAGGTAATTTACTTTGGTAGAAAATTTTATCTAAGCGTGTTACACTCATACCATCTAGCAAGGCTACTACATCATTCAGTTTAACAAAAGGTGATATATCAATCTTTTGTAAAGCCTCTTGGAGCATCCCATGGTATGTAGGTGAAGTTGGAATTAAATCTCAAAGAGAGATCTTAGCCAGAGTATTACGAATTTTTTTAACAAGATTAGGGTCATCCCACAATAATGGGTCCCAAACTTGGGACATCCTATTTTTTTCCTGAAATCATATTTTTTAGAAAAAATAATAATGTAAGCCTTGAGGGGTCCCTGTTGGTAGTTTTCATCATTATTGTCAACACTAATGGTTGTGTTGTTTTCATTGATATCAACACTAATGGTTGTAATTGATGGAGATTTTTGGCCCCTAATTAACATGTTGTTAGTCCTTGGCATATTCAATTTTGGCTAACATTGAAGAGATCATTGAAGAGAAGAGTTGAAGAAGTTCATGGTTGGATGTCATGCCTTATCAAAGAAGAGAAGAGTTAAAGAGGTTCATGTTTGGATGTCATGCCTATTGGGAATTGTTGGAGATTTTTTATATGTGGTTTTCATTGATTTCAACACTATTAGCATTAATGTCTTTAAGACTGTATATGTCGAGGATATTGGGAAAATTGCAATAAAATAAGTTGCAGGTTGTCGGTGAAGTAGTGAAGTTCAGTATGCATTTGGATAGTTCAGTATATTGATGATCAGAAGTTGTGAATTAAAGGGTTTTTTTTCAAGCCTACCTAGTTTATCCACCGAAAATTTCAGAGGTTTGCTTAAAGATTTGATTGAGTTATGAGTATCTATTTTTTGACAGTTTTTTGTTGCTTTAGTTGGTGTTCCTGGAAGAAGATAATGTGATTCTAATCATTTGAGTTGATTTGAATGCTTCTATGGTTATTCATGATTCTTGTGGATGTTTCTAGATTGTGCTCTATCTATTTTGTTGGTTCGCATTGATCTGTGTGCTCAGGATTGAATATTTCTCTTGCGTGTTCATTTTTTATGTTCATGGCCAACAGGGTGATTATAGTGTGTTTTTGCTCTTCAAGGATTAATTATTGAAGATCTTTCATGTTCAAGGATGTTATTTTGGTTCCTCACAATGTTGTGGCCAACTTTGGTTGATTTGCATTGATAATTATTTATGTTTTAGGCTGACAGTTTGTATTCACTTTATATTTTATTGAAGCCGACATGTAGATGATGTTATTCTTGGTTGTGGATATATATGAGTGAATGTTTATCTCATTTGAGACATGCATAATGTGAAGTGTGTGAAGTGCGAGTGCTATGTGCAAATAAATTTTAGATCGTTTGAAGGAAGAAGTTAAGCGTGAAGAAGAGTGAGCAGAGTTTATGTGCTTAATCAAAACTATAATCAAGCATTAGCAGATGCTATTTTCTCAGTTCAAAACCTTCAGATGGATTTAATTTGAATGTAAATGTAAGACGGTGTGTCTTCCTTGGGGTAGTAAGCCTTTTTTGCATTTGAGCAGTGAGCTCTAGGCAGTGTGCCTGAATGCAAGTGCATTCCCCATTTTCTATACTTTTAATAGAGTATAAACTTGTGGATTAACCTCCACCATGGATTTTCCCCTAACAGGGTTTTCCATGCAAAAATCTTGGTGTTATGTGTGGTTTTGATGTGTTGATGGTTTATGCTTTCATGTTTAATTATCATATCTGAAAATAAGTTTAAAATCTGTATAATCTCTAAGACAACTAATTCACCCCCCCTCTCAGTTATCTGCCCTTGTGTTGCCAACAATGCCTTATCAAATAAGAGAAGACTTGAAGAGGTTCATGATTTGATGTCATTCCTTATTAAAGAAGTATTATTGTTGATGTTCATATAATGCAATATTATTGTTAGCAGAAGTTGATTTTATGATAATATATTAAGATGAGGATTAGAATCATGACTAATGTTGGGGGGATGATATACAGTCTATCTCATCCTCTCTCCTGATGTTCCTAGTAATGTATGTGTCGCTAAAAGAAATTTTTGGTCTCTGCAAGTTGCTCAAATGTTTCTAGTTCAAGAAGCTACATTGAAGTTTGTCCAGGAGAATGCTTTGCATTCCTCCACTATTGTAGTTTTGGTCTTGTGGTCTAGTATTTAACATTTGTGCTTTAATTATGTTACACTCTTATCTTTTCAAGTCACTTCTACTGCCTAGGAGGTTACTATGAATTGTGGTTGGTTAGCAGTGTGCTAGTTGTTTGGACCAGTCTGAGAAATGCTCTTCTTTTCTCCACATTGATGTCTATACTCTTGTAGTTTGGTGAATGTTTTCATAGGGTCTATGGAATATATCAATTCTAATCTCATATGTTGAAGTGGTCCACAAGTTGTTCTACAAATGTTACATCATCTAGTTATGTATTTTGTGTTTCTCGAATAGATTTGTTTGTACATTTTTGGTCTATGATGGTATTTGATAGCATGAAAGTATCAAAGAAGTGTATGGAAGTGATGTTGGATGTTCAAGGAACATCCCTATTTTATTTTCATGTTGCTAATGGGCCACTTTGGTGTCGCATTACATCTTGAGTTGGCTTCCTTATTCTTTTGTGGATATTTGGTCAATAGGGCTTGTTCCTCTGCTTGATCCATGTGCTTGAGGGGTTGTTCCAGAAATGGAAGATATGTCATGATAGATTTGGGTCATGACCTATCCTTTTTAGGACCACATCAAGTAAACTCAATTGAAAGAGTGTTTATGGGCTGATTGGTTATGTGCTTCATTGTCTCATCCACATGTTTCCTTGTTGTCGACTTAGGTTGATGTTCACTTATGTGTAAATCATTTTGGATCATGTTGAAAGAAGTTTTAAATTTTTTGGGTCCTCTTTATCCTCATGATAGGAACGCATCACGCTTTAGTGGTCGACCAATTAAAATTATTATTTATTCTCTTTCTAGCTGACCTAATTAAAGAATCAATGTGTTGCAATAGATATAAATGCAAGATCATTCTGGATGCAGCTAAATAAAGAAGTGTACAAGTGCAAAAAGGTCTGTGTGAGTGAGCTATATTGAATATCTAGTAGAGATAATGCTATATATTGTGAAAGGAAAGATAAAATTGTGCTTGAATGTTGCAGTCCACAAAGAGTTGTGTTGACAATCTTTGTAATTCTCTTATATGTCTTTTGTATCCTACTCTAAGATAGTGAACCTTATCAGGTCCTCTATATATTACTCCTAGATTTGGTTGATACTTCAGTGTTGCAATTCCTTTATGTATCTTACTCTAAGGCGGCAAGCCTTATATTGTGATCTAACTCTCACTATGGTTTTCCCTCATTGGGTTTTCCACATAAATCTAGTGTCTCCTTGTGCATGTGTGTGTTCTCTATCTCTTTCTCCTTTTTGTTGATCTGATTATTTCTATGTCTTTCATTGGTAAAGTTTTCTAAAGGTGTTAAAGATTCAAATTTCTATATTATTCTCTGTTATTGCACTAGTTAATGTTCTATCTTTATTTTCTAAAGGAGTTTGAGGTGTGCCTAAATTTTCAAGTTTTGAAAGGGGTTAAATTTTGTGTAGACTGATTCATCCCCCTTCTCAGTCTCTAAAAGTGTTCAGCAATTTCATCTAAAAAAAATTAATTGAAGAGATTTAGATAAGACCCCCTTAGATCACCTTCTGAACTAGTTGATTTAGCAGGTTATGTTGATGATCAGAGGAGCACAAGTGGAAGTGCATTCTTTTTGGGAGACAAATTAGTCTCATGGTTCAACAAAAAGAAAGACTCATTATCATTGTCCACAAAAAAAGCAAAATATATTGTTCCAGCATCTTGATGCACTCAAGTGCTTTGGATGAAGCAAACCTTAAAGGATGTAAAGGTGGTGTATGATTAACCTATTCCTATACTATGTGATAATACAAGTGTTATTAAAATTTCTAAGAATCTAGTAATGCATTCAAGGCCTAAACATATCTCAATATAGTACCATTTTCTAAGACAAAAAGTTGCAGAACATGAAGTCAGAATGGAGTATGTTCCTACAAAAGATCGAATTGCATATATCTTTACAAAGGATCTTTCAAAGGATACTTTTGAGCATCTAAGGAAAAATCTAGGCGTCATTTCCCCTCCTTCTAACTAGATGCATAGATGGCACATCTTTTCAAGGGGATAAATTCATGTCATATCCTTTCTCCTGGATTGATGGGTGCTACCCTTCAAGGGGGCCTAGTAGTAAGGGGGGTCTTGAATCAATTATGTAGTTGTTGTATATGTCCATTGAAAAGAGGCATTTATGGTCAAAGGGGGAGCATGTGTTGTTGATTCAATAGAAGACATTGTATCCCTTTACTCCTAAAGATATAAAATTCATATTGTCTTATGTAGATGTATTTGGCCCTTTGTCCTTGATGTCAAAGGGGGAGAGTGAGTGTGTGTTTCCATCAATTCCAAAGGGAGAGATTGTTGGTAGATGTTGTCATTTATGTCAACACTAATAGAATTGTGTTGTTTTCATTGATTTCAACACTAATATAATTGTGTTGTTGTCATTGATGTCAACACTAATGGATGTTATTGATGGATATTGTTTCCACTTGAATAACATGGTGTTAGTCATTGGCATATTTAGTTTGAGCTAACATTGAAGAGAATATTTGAAGAAGTTCATGGTTGGATGGCATGCCTTATGAAATAAGATAAGAGTTGTAGAGGTTCATGGTTAGATTTTATGCCTCATCAAAGAATAGAAGAGTTGAATAGGTTCATGGTCAGATGTCATGCCTTATCAAAGAAGAGAAGAGTTGAAGAGGTTCATGGTTGGATGCCATGCCGTATTAAAGAAGTATTATTGTTGATGTTCATATAATGCATTATTACTATAAGAAAAATTTCACTTCATGATAATATATTAAGATGAGGATTAGAAGCATGACTAATATTGAGGAGATGATTTGCAACTTGTCTCATGCTCTCTCTTGATGTTTACACTTTTTGGGACATCTTGATTTTTGTTGAAATCGCATATTTTTAGAAAATATAATGATTTAAGCCTTGAAAATTTCCATTTAAAGGATTACAATTGAAGAGGGTTTGATCAAACCATCTTAGATCAACTTGGATAGAGCCCCGTTAGTTTTAAACCATACCTATAACGAAGTCTCATTTACACCTATCAAAATGCTGATAAAAAACCACTTTTGATTAACATTTTGGGGGATCAAATGAATTCATTTAAAATTTATTTTTTGTAATTATGTAGTCCTTATTATAAGCTTCCCAAAAAGTATAATTTTAAAAATATTTAATTTGATTATTAAATATTTATTTTGTATTTCTTGTGAATGTAGGTTTTTCACCAAAAATTAAGCTTTATATTCTACACATGTGAAAAAATAGTATATTACCAAAACAAATTCTGAAAAATATCTATGCCCTTGATATTGATGTCCTTGATCCAACAAAAAAAATTGAATTTTAATACATACAAAATAGGTTATGTGTTAACAAGAAAACCTATGTCTAAATTGTAACTGGTTTGATTTCAAAACTTAATTAACAAAAATTATTCAATAAAACACTATGAAACCAAATCCATACCCTAGATATCATAGTTACAAATCTAAATTCGAAAAAATTAGAATTTTATCCTTCATAAAAAAAAAGTTGTGTTAGCAAGTACACATCATTCTCTAAAAATGTTGTTTACTGTTAAAAACTAGTTATCAAAGGAGATGGAAAAAGAAATGCAATTTGATTCCAATTTTTTTTCAAAATATATATTTAGAATATATAGACAAAATTTTACAAATCACTAGTTTGCATCATCTTCAAATTCCTCACGGTTTAGCAGCTATAGGTGTTCAAACGTGAAGAAAAAGTTCAAAATGTTCATTTCAATGTCAAGTTTGGCCAAAAAGTGTAAACCACTATTGTGGGATCACCCTAATATAATGTATGTGTTGCTAAAAGGAAATTTAGGTCTCCACAAGTTGCTCAAAAAACAATTAGTTTAGGAAGTTGCATTGAAATCTTTCCGAGAGAATGCTTCACATTCCTCTATTGTTGTAGTTCTAGTCTTGCAATCTTGTATTTAATGTATGTTCTCTTTGTACGATGTACTCCTATATTTTCAGGTCACTTGTGTCGCCAAGGAGGTTCCTATGAATTGCAATAGGTTGGAAGTCTGCTATTTGTACGGACTGTTCCAAGAAATGCTCCACATTTCTTTGCATTGATGTCTCTGCTCCTACGGCTTGGTGAATGTATTCACAATGTGTGTGCAATGTCAAGCAGTTTTAATCTCATATGTTGAAGTGGTGCACAAGTTGTTCTAAAAATGTTACATCATCTAGTTATCTATTATGTGTTTCCCAAATAGAGTTGTCTATACCTTTTTGGTCTGCGATGGTAGTTGATGGCATGTCAATATGAAAGAAGTGTATGGAAGTGACGTTGGATTTTCAAGGAAAATCCCTATGTGATCTACATGTTGCTAATGGGTTTCTTTGGTGTTGTATTGTGTCTTGAGTTGGCTTCCTTGATATTTTGTGCATATTCGGTCAATAGGGCTTGTTCCTTTGCTTGGTTTGTGTGCTTGGGGGGTTGCGCCAGTAATGGAATATGTGTCAACTAGATTTGGATCCTAACTTATCCTATTAAGCACTGCATCCAATAAACTCAATTAAAAGAGTGTTTATGGGACAATTGGTTATGTGCTTCATTGTCCCATTCACATATTTCCTTGATATCAGCTTAGGTTGATGTGCACCTACATGTAAATCATTTTGGATCACATTAAAATAAGTTTTAAGATTGTTTTTAGTCCTCTCTATCCTTGGGATAGGACCGTATCATGCTTTGGTGGCCGACCAATTGAAATTATTGTTTACTCTCTTTCTAACTGACCTAATTGAAGAATCAAAGTGTTGTGATAGATATAAGTGAAAGATCATTCTAGATGCAATTGAATGAAGAAGTGTACAAGTGAAAAAAAGGTGTATGAGCAATCTATATTGAATATATAGCAAAGATAAAATTGGGCTTGAATGCCTCAATCAATAGAGAGTTGTGTTGGCAATCTTCTTAATTCTCTTATATATCTTTTGTATCCTACTTTGAGATAGTGAATCTCATTAGGTCCTTTGTATCTTTCTCTTGGAGTTGCTTGATACTTCAATGCTACAAGTCATTCATGTATATTTCTCTAAGGTAGTGATCCTTCTTGCAAGTTTTGTGGAAATGAGCCTTATAATGTGAATTAACTCTCACCATGGTTTTTCCCTGATTAAATTTTCCATGTAAATTTGGTGTCTCGTTGTGCATGTGTGTGTTCTCTATCTCTTTCTTCTTGTTGTTGATCTCATTAATTTTATATCTTTCATTGGTAAGGTTTGTTGAATGTGTTAAAGATTCAAATTCCTATATTCTTCTATGTTATTGCACTACTTAAATTTTCAAGTTTTGAAAGGGGTTAAGTTTTGTGTAGACTGATTCACTCCCCCCCTCTTAGTCTCTGAAAGTGTTCAACAATTCCATCTAAAGATTTTTAATTCAAGAGGTTGAGATAAGACCCCCTTAGATCAAACCCCCTTGGGTAGAACCCCTCTAGTATTAAAACATACCCACAATGGATTATTTTTCGCACCTATCAAAATGCTAACAAAAAAAAACTTTTTCTTTACCTTTTGAGGGATCAAATAAAGTCATTTAGAAATTATATTTTTTAAGCATGTAGACCTTATTATAAGCTTTTCAAAAAGTATAAATTTATTATTATATTTATATTTTATGTCTTCTGAATGTATGTTTTCACCAAACATCAAAGTATTTATTTCAGACATGCAAAAAAATAGAAAATTAGAGAAAAAAAACTCTAAAAAATATATGTGCACTAGGTATTGATGCCCTTAAGTAACTAATTTCAATACATAAAAAACAAGTTATGCATTACAACCTACACCTATGTGGACAAATTGTATTTACTCTGACTTTAAAATTTAATTTAAAAAATTATGAAAAAATATCCATGCACTAAATATTGATGTTATAATTTTATCTCTTCAACAAAAAAAATTATGAATTACGACATAAATGTCACATTTTAAAAAATATCATTTACTATAAAAAGTAAGTTACTAAAAGTTACGTAAAAACTCACAATATATATATATATCCACACACAAATCCTCACAAGTCAGGTCAACCCACAATATTTTGTCCCACTTTTTGGCCAAAGTAGGACATTGAAATCAACAATTTTCACCCAATTTTCACTTTATGAAACCTATAGCAACTAAACCATTAATAATTTGGACATATTGTGAACTAGTGATTTTTTAGGATTTGTGTCTAGATTTTAAAAATATATATATATATATATTTTAAAAAATAGAAATAGATTGTGAATTTTTTACATAACTTTTAATAACTTATTTCTTATAGTAAACAACATTTTAAAAAAGTGGTGTTTATGTTGTAATGCATAACTTTATATTGAAAGGATAAAATTATATTTTTTAAATATTGATTTGTAACATCAATATGTATTGTGCACATAGATATGTTTTCTTAATTTTTTGTTGCGTTTTCTATTTTTAATTAATTTTCAGAGTTAGAGTAATTATAATTTGAACATAGGTGTATGTCATAACACATAACTTATTTTGTACGTATTGAATTTTATTTTTTCTGAAATAGTGACATTTAATACCTAGGGCACACATTTTTTAGAATTATTTTTATTTATTTTTTATATCTTTTCATGTGTTTGAAACAAATACTTTGATGTTTGGTAAAAAAACCTACATTCACAAGAAAAAAATATAAATATAATAATAAAATTAAAAATATTTAAAATTATACTTTTTGAAAAGCTTATAATAAGGACTACATACTTACAAAACATAATTTCTAAATGAATTTATTTTATCTTGTGTCGCCAAAAAGTGTAGTCTTTGGAAAAATTTCACTCATTTTGGCCTTTTCCTTTGGATTTTGGCCTTGTATTTCCTTGATTTAGTCTTGAATGCTTGCAAATCAACAACATTCTAACGGTGTTTTACTAAGGTGTTGTGAAGTGTTGTAACATATCTTCCCACTTTTCTAAGACCTTTTCAACATAATTCACCTAAACAATCCCCTTTTACCCCTTTCCAAGCCTTGTGTTAGGGTGTTGTAAAGTGTTGTAAGGAATTTTCACATCTTCCTAGGCTTATCATCAACCAATTAAGCCTTTTCTTATGTTAATTTGTCCCCTTAATGTACTTTTAGGCCCTAATTAAGTTTGTTTCGGGAGGCAAGACTAACAAACATCATTAATCACCATTTTATTCCTGACCACCACTTGAATTTTCCCAAGTGGACTAGGTCGCCATCTTGGGTGGCCTAGTCCCTCTTGGCTTAAAATTCAAAATTAAAATAATTTTACAATGGGAATCTACCTCCACAACCCTAGTGTCGACCTATCATGTGAAATTTTCAAGAAATTAGGGTATATCTTGTATAAATAAGGGTTTTCACCTTCATGCCCCCTAAGCTCATTTTTGCATCTCTTCACAATCACTCTTGCACTTAAGCATAAAGGAAATTTAAGAAACCTCCATTGGAGCTGGTTCTTGCATGTTGCAAACTTCAACAACAAAGGATCTAGTGAGTATTTACATTTTTCATCATTCAATCATCTTTCCTTTCATTGTTTCTCATTTGGGTTTAGCTACCATCAAAGGGGTTTGACTTAGGCAAACCCCTATTCCCTAACCCCAAAATTCTCTTTGTATTTGCATGTGCTTTGTGGGTTGTATTTAGATTTAGCAAGGAATAAAGTATTGAAGAGGGTACAATCATCTCATTCAAGTCAACTCAAGACACCAAACCCTAGGAGGAGCAAAAGGACAAGTTGTAGGTCATTTTTCAGAGATTCGGACATGGGCTACTACAGAAAAGGAAAGTACAAGTCAAGACCCACATAATCAGACCTTCAGGCTTCTGAAAGTACTAGGAGGACTAGGTCGTCATCATTGGCAACCTTGTCCTTTTATCGGGCCTGAAAAAGGGTTTTTGTATTTTTGGGTACCCTTTTCCCCAAAACTCAATCCAGCAAAGTTTCTCGACAGAAGGACTAGATTGCCCATTCTGGCATAAGTGTCCCTTTGCACATTCTAGGTAGATTTCAGATCATTTTGGGGCTTCTCATCGGCAACTCTCCATTTCCAGGTGCACCATCTATGTGTTTTCCAATTTACTTTCAAATTGCATACATTTAGGGCATGAAGTTTAGCTAGCATTTAGTTTACATTTTCTTTCATTTACATTTCTTAGTTAGATTAGTTTCATTTCATTTCCAACATTCAACCACACTTCAACACACACATCACAACCTAATCATCCCATCCTTCCTTTGAATGCAATCACCAAAAATAGACATATCAACAAAGTGGAAAGAGTGTCATTCCTACACCAAGTAGTCCTAGGTGAAAAACCCTAGGGGCCTAGTAAAGGGAATCCTCTTTCCCTTGTTAGCATCTCCATTTTTGGTGGTTCATTTTGGTGAACTCGACTGTAGACCAATTTTTAGTCTTCTGATTTTGCATTTCATCTTAGGAAAAAGCTTGCATTACATTAAAAATTTGCATTGTTTGCATCCTAAGGTTCATAAAAAAGTGCATTAGTGAAATTTTATGCTAGATTACACTTTGCATTTCATTTTTATTGAAAAAAATAAAAAAAAATATGCATTTTTATTTTGTACCTGCATTGAAAAAGCATAAAAATCAGAAATAGCATTCAAAACTTTCAAACATTGTCAAAAAAACTCTCTATTAGGAATAAGTTGCCACACTAGGCAAACTAGTCCTACATATTTTTCATAGTGTTTTTTGTCAGTTTCAGCACATTATCTTCATTTTTCCTTTCTGCAATTGCATTTCTATTTATGTCTCCAGAATGTCTCCAGATTTGTTATTTTAGTCACTTTCTTGTCACTTGCTTTCTTTCATTATGGCTATGTATTTTAAAAAGTTTTGTACATCCCTCAAGTCCTTAATGGATATGTCAAGTTGCACCTTTGCTACTAATCCCAATGACCTTGAACCTACTCCTACTCAATCAACTCCAAATGCATGTCCTCCTACTGAAGTTGACATCATTGGAAATGATGATGCTAGCATGTATTGGTTCCTTAATGAATGCCTTGACAATATTTTAGAAAATGCTTCTTTTTACCCATCTATGAACCAACCCATGATGCCTAACATGTCGCCCCTAGAGACATTTTCTTACCTTCTTCCTGAAACAAACAATGAACCTAAGTTACCCATACAAGGTGTGCCTAGTTCCTCTAATATTGTCACTACTCAACCCTTTTACCATAACACGGTCACTCACCCTCCCATTAATCTTCAACAAACTTATGGAAAGGGTTTACCATTCTAAGAAAATAAGGTGGTGATGCAAAAAATGAACATGCAATACACAAATTATATGAACAATTGTCACCTGATGAACATACAATGGGCATAGGTTATCAAGATCCCCCTCGTGACAGGGTGCCTCCTCGATATTATCTTAGGCTTTGTGACGATGGCACAATGATGTTCAATTTCCCTCTTGATTTGGATTTTCTCCTTTCTAAGGAACGGTCACCCTATCCTAACAACAATAACAAAGTTGACCCTACAATCATCTTCGAACCTCCTACCCTCATATCCTCTTTTGAAGTTGGAGAATCCAACCGACGCAAGAGGCCCTATACATTACAGAAAATTAAGTTTCATCTCCATCCACCACCTAAATGCGAGAGAGAATTGAAAATCCTCCTAAACAAAGGACTTATTACATTGACTCCTCACAATTAGTTGGTGATTTTTCCTAAAGATAGTAATGTCCCACATTGTGCTTACCATCATGTTCTTGTCAATAGAAGCAATGAATTTTGTCACTTGCAAGAGACACTAGGCAAGTATCGCTTCACTAACGACAATTGCTATCCCCTCAAACCATAAATAACTACCACACACACCACCATGTAATAATTGTAGAACATGCCCTTATCACTATTACATGCTCTTTCCTATCACCTATATCGTCTCACTCCAGCCCTGCACTCAATGGGGGCAAGAGGTTGCTAGCCTTGTCCTAGTAATGCATTTTTCCTTGTCCCTTAGCTTCTTTGTTCACCTCTCGCTTTTCCCCATTGAGATTGGGAGGTGGATGACTTGCTTAACAGTTGACTTACACTTGTCTTACTAGTATTGTGTTCGTTTGTGTGTTGAATGTGTCCCCCCGTACTATTTGATGTTTCCTCTCTTTGTGACATTCTTCTATATGTATATATATTCTTCTATATGTCGTGCATTCCTTTTTGCTTTTCTCTTTTCCTTTTTTCCTTCCATTTTGGGGATGATGCAAGGCATTGAGACCACAATGTCTCCTTCATGTTGACCCAAATGGACTCTTTTCCTTTTTATTTTATTTTTTCCTTCCATTTGGGTATGATGCAAGGCATTGAGACCATATTTTTTCCTTCATGTTGACCCAAATGGACTCTTTTCCTTTTTGTTTCCTTTTTTCCTTCCATTTGGGGATGATGCAAGGCATTGATACCACAATGTCTCCTTCATGTTGACCCAAATGGACTCTTCTCCTTTTTGTTTTTTTTTTCCTTCCATTTGGGGATGATGCAAGGCATTGAGACCACAATGTATCCTTCATGTTGACCCAAATAGACTCTTTTCCTTTTTGTTTCCTTTTTTCCTTCCATTTGAGGATGATGCAAGGTATTGAGACCACAATGTCTCCTTCATGTTGACCCAAATGGACTCTTTTCCTCTTTATTTTCCTTTTTTCCTTCCATTTGAGGATGATGCAAGGCATTGAGACCACAATGTCTCCTTCATGTTGACTCAAAAAGGCTCTTTTTCTTTGTCTTTTCCTTTTTGCTTTTGTTGTCCATTTGGGGATGATGCAAAGCATCAAGACATCCTATGTCTCTTCCATGTTGACCCAACTTGACTCTTTCTTTTCATTGGATTTTTCTCTCTTCATGTCTTCTTCCAGTTCTATGTATTTAGGGGAATGATGATAGTTTTGCGCTCTCTAAATAAACATTGCAGCAACGAACAAACTAACCCCAAATCCATAGATCCCTTATGTGTTTGGTATTTTTCATTTTGGGGGCAACCCCTTTTCCCTTTGTTTTTATTCTTCCTTTGCATGACGCAGCCTTTCTTGGACACCTATCACTTGACATAGGGATTTCTAAGTAGGCTCTCATGTCCCTTTCCTTCTTTCTCTACTTTAAAGAAATTTCTCACAAATCGATGTGTAGCAATTCCTTTAAAGTTGGGTCATACATTGGAATTATTTATTTTGCATTTTCATTTGTCTTTCCTCGCTTCCCAGTGCAGCCTTATCACTTCACATGATGTGATTTCTCACTTTGTGGATGACATTCAGCATAATCTCCTTCATAAGTGTGATTTATCTTAGCATATTACATTCCTCTTAGTGGCCTGATGTGATACACTACATCCCCTAAGTTGTGAATCTTCTATCCTTTGATAGGTCCTCTTTTGGGATACATTAGATGCAATGTTCCCTAAGTCAAAGACCTCATATGAACTAAACAAGACTCCTTGGAACACTCTTTTTACATTTTTTCATTTTTACATGTTGCATTTTTGTATTGTGCATACATGGCCACCTTACATAACACAACTTGCATGCCTGTGGTGCCATCTTGCACTTGTTCATGAGTTATAAGCATCCAAGGCTTTTCTTGTCTCATGAACCAAACCCTCATCTTTTGTGGCACCTTATCAAAGTTATCAGGAGTTATAACTTTGGTATGGTTGAGAGGGAAATCCAACTAGCGGCACAACTTTCCCCATAGCCACCTTTGCACGTGTGTGAGTACATACCAATCGAGTGTATTTTTCTCACCCTTTTTAGCATTCTCACCTGACGGATAGCCAAAAGCCTCGTCGGCCTAGAGAGAGTACCCTCTTACTTTTCAGAAAAATAGCCTAGATCTGATCCACAACTAGTTGGAGAAAACAATCGAAGCTTGATCTGAATTTCCTTCTCTCTCCACTCTTTCACATCACTCCTTGTGTGATCTTTTGTGCTCATATTTGGTTTTCCATGGGATCTTGATCCTGGGGCTTGACCATCCTTCTTGATCATAGTCATCCAACCTTACTAGCATGATTACATTACATCATGCTTGACATGCATGATTTGGCTACTTTAGTGTGAGTTTGAAGCAAGTTCATCCTCTCACTAAAGTGGGGGCTAAATGTGTCACCAAAAAGTGTAGTCTTTGGCACTTTTTCACTCATTTCGGCCTTTTCCCTTGGATTTTGGCCTTGTTTTTCCTTGATTTAGTCTTGACTGCTTGCAAATCAGCAACATTCTAACGATGTTTTACTAAGGTGTTGTGAAGTGTTGTAACACATCTTCCCACTTTTCTAAGACCCTTTCAACATAATTCACCTAAACAACCCCCTTTTACCCCTTTCCAAGCATTGTGTCTGGGTGTTGTAAAGTTTTGTAAGGCATTTTCACATCTTCCTAGGCTTATCATCAACCAATTACCCATTTTCTTATGTTAATTTGTCCCCTTAATGTAATTTTTTGCCCGACTTAAGTGTGTTTCGGGAGACAAGACTAATAAACATCATTAATCACCATTTTATTCTCGACCACCACTTGAATTTTCCCAAGTGGACTAGGTCACCACCTTGGGTGACCTAGTCCCTTTTGGCTTAAAATTTAAAATTAAAACAATTTTCTAACAGAAATCTGCCTCCAAAACCCTAGTGTCGGCCTATCATGTGACATTTTCAAGAAATTAGGGCATATCTTCTATAAATAAGGTTTTTCACCTTCATTTCCCCCCCTAAGCTCATTTTTGCATCTCTTCACAATCACTCTTGCACTCAAGCTTCCCAAGCAAGCACTCAAGCACAAAAGCAACCTCCATTGGAGTTTTTTCCTGCATGTTGCAAACTTCAACAACAAAGGATTTGGTGAGTATTTGCATTGTTCATCATTCAATCATCTTTCCTTTCATTGTTTCTCATTTGGGTTTAGCTACCATCAAAGGGGTTTGACTTAGACAAACCCCTATTCCCTAACCCCAACATTCTCTTTGTCTTTGCATGTGCTTTACAGGTTGTATTCAGATTTAGCAAGGAATAAAGTACTGAAGAGGGTACAATCATTCCATTCAAGTCAACTCAAGACAACAAACCCTAGGAGGAGAAAAAGGACAAGTTGCAGGTCATTTTCTAGAGATTCAGACATGGACTGCTATTGAAAAGAAAAGTACAAGTCGGGACCCATAGAATCAGATCTTTGGGCTTTTGAAAGTACCAGGAGGACTAGGTCACCATCATTGGCGACCTTGACCCTATACCGAGCCTGAAAAAGGATTTTTATATTTCTGGGTACCCTTTTCCCCGAAACTCAATCTGGCAAAGTTTCTTGATAGAAGGACTAGGCCGCCCATTCTAGTGTAAGTGTCCCTTTGTACATTCCAGGTAGATTTCAGATCATTTTGGGGCTTCTCATCTACAACTCTCCATTTCTAGGTGCACCATCTCTGTGTTTTCTAGTTTACTTTCAGATTGCATACATTTAGGGCATATAGTTTACCTAGCATTTAGTTTACTTTTTATTTCATTTACATTTCTTAATTAGATTAGTTTTATTTCATTTCCAGTATCCAACCACACTTCAACACACAAATCACAACCTAATTATCCCATCCTTCGTTTGAATGCAATCACCAAAAATAACCATATCAACAAAGTGGAAAGAGTGTCATTCCTACACCAAGTGGTCCTAGGTGAAAAACCCTAGGGGCCTAGTAAAGGGAATCCTCTTTCCCTTGTTAGCATATCCATTTTTGGTGGTTCACATCCCTCAAAAGGTAAAGAAAAAGTGGTTTTTTGTTAGTATTTTGATAAGTGTGAAGGAGAATCCATTGTGGATATGATTTAAGACTAGAGGGGTTCTATCCAAGGGGATCTTATCTAACCCTATTCACCATCTAGATAGAACCCCTCAAGGATTAAACTATTATTTTTTTCTAAAACATATGTGATTTAAAGAAAAATCAAGATGTCCCAAGTTTGAGACCCATTATTGTGCAATGACCCAATCACTAATTCTCATCATCTCCAAATTATTAATGGTTTAGTTTCTATAGGTTTCATAAGTGATAATTTGGTGAAAAATGTTGCTTTCAATGTCCTACTTTTTCCAGAAAGTGGGACACGGTATTATGGGCTGACCCATCATATTCTTTGTCATTATGTTAGGGAAGATGAGATATGAGAGGGAGAATAGATTATTGTGGCAACAAAAATTGTACTCCCTTCTTAAAGATGGTACAATTCCTTACTTAATTTGGACCCATTTTGGTACCCTTGCATTAAATACCCTTTATTTAAGATCTTAAGGCTTATTTCAACTAAATTCTTGACAAAATCAACAAAAGTATTAAATTTTCTAACAACCCATCAATGGACCACCCTGAAAAACTACGATGGGACTCACACATCACCTTAGGCGTATGAGTCCCCCTAGGTGGGACCCATATGCCACAAGTGGCGTATGAGTCCCGTGTGGTCTATTTTTAGGGTTTGAGTGGGAAATTCAAGCTTTTAATTCAAAATCTTGGTTGATATCAGCCTTTGAGATCTAAATAACAATAAATTAGATGAAGTTCCTATATAAGAAAGCTTTCAAGCAATATTTTCATCTAGAGAAATCATTTTCCAAGATCTAAGCATTCACAAGTACTCAAGCATTCTTTCACAAGAGCATTCAAGAGCAAGTAGCAAGAAAAGTTGAAGTCTTGGAGCAACATCATATTATTTTTACGGGTCTTCAAGATCACTTTCATTCAAGATATATCATTTTCAAAGATTGATTATGGCTTCCTATGGTGAATCATGATAGATTCTAGGTTGGGGAGATGCAACTAGCCATCAAGCCAAGTCTATTGACTTGTTTCCTAAATGATTCCATCCTCCATTATCACTCTACTCTCATCCTAAGGAAGGTATATGCATTATTATGGCTTATTAGGGTGCTTAGAGATCTCCCAAAGTGAGTCATTCATCTTCATTTTCATTCATGCATCTCATTCTAACACATTAAAATAGGGTTGCATTGCATTTTAGATTTCCTAATCTTAGACACACTTGAGGTTAGGGTTTATGTTCACATTTACATTCAAGATCCATTGTTTTTATCAAGGTTTAACTACCGAACTAGGGGTTTGACCAAGGAAAATCCCCCATAAGAAAATCAACACTATATTTTGTTTTGTAGGTCTTTTTGCAAGTCTTTTTGCGGGTTCAGATCTAAAAATCAGGTCGAGAACAAAGAGAAGAGATTGGAGAGCAGATCTAGACTTTGACTTTTTGAAAAATAAAAATAGGATAGATACGCCACAAGTGGCATTTGAGTCCCTATACATGTAGTTTTCCATATTTCTGAAGATCCTAAGTCAACATTGCCAGATTCTTATTTAAGTCTAGAAACCCTAGTCTGGGACTAAACCGCCCAATCTGGCGTATGAGTCATAGTGTGCCCTAAAATCAGTATTTTTTGGGTATCAAAGCTTATTCTGAGCACATTCAAATTCCCAAGCGCACCATTCTGATTTCTTAGTTTTTTGTTTTGTTTTGCATTCATTTATAGGTCATTTTTTCAAGTTTTGCACATCATTAGGCTTTGTCATTAGGTCTTGCATGTCATTTTTCTTTCCAAGCCCTAGCTTGGCGGTTAACCCTTCTTTAGTCATTAATCATACCCTAGGACAAGCATTAGCAGATCTCTCTCTCATACTATCCTTGGAGAGAGATCTCTAAGGTTTTCTTGAGTGAAACAAGAGAGTGAAATAGGAACCCCTTATTGTACTTCATCTCCCAAAAGGTGGAGCACCCTATTTCCATTGTTTCATTTTGGTGAACTTATATTTAGAACATCTTAATTCTAATTTGGACTGCATTATAATCCTTGATCTAGTGTGCATTAGCTTTGCATTAGGTTTTACATTAGTTAATTGGCCTCTAGGGTTTCTAAATTTTGCATTAGTGAAAGTGCATATAGGTTAAATTTTTTCATCTTGCGTCATTGAATTTCATCTAAAATCTGAATTTGCACTTATTCTAGACATCATACAAACTAGAAAGCATAACCTTCACTCAGATTTTTTGAAATCTTTGCAAAAACCCTAATTTGGGACTCATACGCCCCTCTAGGAAATTTAGTCCCAATACAAGTGGATTTGCCTGATTTTGGGGTATTCTATGGTGATTGTTATTTAGCATTCAAATCCTTGAAAATCCTTAATTGCGACTCATATGCCCCTCTGGGCGATTTAGTCATGTGTCAGGTTTGAAACTACATTTTCCAGCATTAAAAACTATGTTCTTGTGTTCCTATTTGTTGTTGTTAGTTTTTTGTTTTAGTTTGCAGAGTTTATGTTTCATGCATTTCATTAGATCTATCTTAATTTAGATACATTTAAATTATGGATATAATTAGATTGGTGTACTTTTCATTTATAGTATTAGTTCATAGTTTGATAAACTTAGATTACACTTGGCATGTACTAGAAAACAAAAACCAAAAACACCTAAAAACTGATGAACCACTTGGAGAAAGCATAGTCATTTGAGTATATCAAATCTCTTTTTCCAAGTTAACCTAACCCTCAAGCCTTATAGTAGTGATTAATTTGACATGTTAGATGAAGCCCTTGAGGATTTCATCTCACAAGGTTCATCCACTAAGGCTTGTGATGACAAACTAAAACCTAGATAAGTTAATGTGATTCAACCTCAACTTATCCTTTACCCACCTTCACACAAACAAAAAACTCAAAAGAAACTTGTTTTCACCCTTGAACCACCTAAGAACAATTTTTTTGTAGAAATCAAGTTATAATACCATTGCTCATACATATAACACTAGAAAAAATCTACAACTAAAACAACCAACTACAACATCTTTACCTTTTCCTAACCCCATCTTGCCTAGTCCTTCTCATTTTCCTTCGAGTAGTGGAAAGGAGTATGATCTTATATTGAAAAACTTAAGAGTACTCTTGCAAAGATATCCCTATGGGACCTAATTTAGAATTCACCTAATTATCACACTATGCTTCAAACCACCTAGCAACAAGTAGTGATTCCCTCTGGTACAAATTTAAATGATGTGGCAACTCAAATACAAGGAATGAATATAGTCAATGTAGACATTACTTTTCATCAACATGAGCTACCTCCTTTGGAAATTAGAAAGAAAAATGATGCATTCATGATCATAGTTGTCTATAATAGGTTAGGAATAAAAAGAACTCAAGATTTTGACAATGACTCTACCCTTATTGTGTGTAGTGTGACCCTTTTGGATAGACTTGGCATGGAGAAATCAAGAATTCAACCTAACTCCTTATCGATTCAAGGATTTGACAATGTAGGAAAACAACCCCTTGGTGTGATTACTTTTATTTTTACAATTGGAAAGGTTACCTTGCAAACTCCTATTCATTTCATGCTCGATAATATTTCATACAATCTCCTTTTAGGGTGACCTTGGATTCATGAGATGCATGGAGTGCCTTCAAATCTTCATCGTATAATGAAGTATGTCTATAACAATAAATTATACCAAGTTGAAATAGACCCTGAGCCCAAAAAATGTTTACAAGTTGAAAAAGGAATGGCAAGTCCTCTAAAGACATTAATTCCAACATCGAACATAGAACCTATGAAATAAAATAAACAAGAGACGGAAATGATGTCAAACTTATTGGAAGATGATTGGGGTTCCTTGGAGTTCACACCTTCTTTTATGGGAGAATACATAATCAGAACAAAAGAAGATGGAAAAAAAAAAAACCAATGGTGATGTCAACACAAAATTTGGAAGAAAACTCACAAACATCTATCTCATCTACCCTTGAAGACGATACAAGTTGTACAACAAACCTTGATGAGATAGATTATCAACAACCACCAAACCTGAAAGAAATGGAGAGAATTTATGGAAGAGGTTATGAGCTTATGAAAAAACTTGGATATAGTGGAAAAGGATGTGGAAAGAAAGAACAAGGCATTTGTGTTCCTATAGAGCCTAACACACAAGAAGAAAAAAGTGGTTTGGGATATTTCCCTTCTAAGATAACACAATCACCTAAAATACCCTCGTTAAACATCAACACCATCATGTGTAATCCTAAAAAAACTCTCACCTTGAATCATCTAGAATTGATTGATACAACTTGTGAAGCATCATTGGATTACTTCAAAGATGATGATTCTTTGAAAGAAATGTTAGGAGTTTATGACAAACCATCTACTCCTCCAAAAAATAAACGGATTACATGTGCTATGATTACTACTAAGCAAAAATATGGAGAAAAGGAAAGTAATGAGATTGATAAGGACAACAAAGAAAACAATCTTGAATTCCCAAAACAAACCACACTTCCTTTGTGAGATACAATCGACATATCAATGGATATTAACAATAAGGATAAGGTGATAAAGATATGAAAGTTCCTTGATGAAGATGAACAAGAATACCATGCAACTTTGCTTCATGACTTTCCTGAAATTTTCGCTTGGAATTATTCGGATATGCTAGGAATTGATGCTAAAATAGTGGCGCACAACATATTCCTTGTTGAAAATGCTAAACCGATAAGACAAAAGATACAAAAGATGAATCCTAAGATGGCCTTACTAGTTAAGGCCAATATTGAAAAACTCCTTGACATCGTGTTTATCCAACCTATTGGTTATTCTCCTCGGATCTCGAACATTTTCGTAGTCATGAAACCTGATAATCATATTAGGATGTGTAAGGAATTTCATGATTTGAATAAAGCATCTTTACAAGATGATTTTCCCCTTCCTAATATTGACATGATAGTGGGCTCAACTGCAGGACATGCTTTGTTGTTGTTCATGGATGGATTTTATAGATATAATCAAATTTGTATCAACCCCCAAGATCAATACAAAATAGCATTTACAACAGCTTGGGGAACTTTTTTTTTGGGTAATGATTCCCTTTGGATTAAAGAATGCAGGCACAACATATCAACGAGCTATGGCATTGATATTTCATGATTACATAAAAAGATTTTGCAAGATTATGTTGATGATATTCTATTTGAATCTTTAACTTGACAAGACAATGTGAATATCCTTCGAAATATATTTGAGAAAATGTGAAAATACAACATGAGATTGAATTTGGAAAAGTGTGTCTTTGGTGTACATCATGGAAAACTTCTAGGTTTTATCGTATCACAGAGGCATTGAGGTAGACACAAAAAAATTCAATGCTATAGTTAGCATGCCACCTCCTGGAAACATTTCTCAATTGTGTACTTTACAAGGATGAATTTGGGTCATCTGTTGTTTCATAGTATCTTTAGCAAACTGAACATTACCCTTCACACATCTCCTTAAGAAAGAGGATCAATTTAATTGGAATGAGGATTGTAAACATGATTTTGAGAGTTTTAAAGATTATCTTTCCACTCCACCTATTTTACAACCTACTATGCAAGACAAACCATTTATCCTTTATATAGCAGCATCGTCCCATGATCTCGTAGCATTGTTGGCTCAACAAGATGAAAGTGGTAAAGAACATCCTATCTATTACATTAGTTGAACTTTGATTGACTATGAGAAATGATACATAATGATAGAGAAACAATGTTTGGTTCTTGTATTCACTACTAGTAAATTGAGACATTACCTATTAAATTTTGAAATACATGTGATGACAAAATTAGATCCTTTAAAACATCTTTTCACCAAAACAAATTTATCAGGATGCTTAGCTAAGTGGGATATGTTGTTAACTAAGTTTCACCTTAAGTTTGTTTCACAAAAAGAAATTAAAGGACAAGCCTTAATCAATCAATTAATTGATGCTCCTTCTCTTTTAGCATTACATAATAATGATTCATTCCCTGATGATAATGTGTTGACAATTGAAACTAATACATGGGAATTATATTTTGACAGATCTAAATGTGGAACTGCCTCTAGTTTGGGGATTAAAATAACCTCACCCACGAGAGAGCCTATTCCCTCGTCTTATCACTTAAACTTTATATGCACAAAAAACACTGTAGAGTATGAAGCATTACTTGCTGGACTATGCGTCACTTTAATTATGGGAGATCGAGACATTAAGATATTTGGTGATTCACAATTAGTCATTAAACAAATAAATGAAATGTATCAAGCGAAACATGAAAAATTATCAAAATACAAGGATCTCACAATGACTTTGTTAGAAAATTTTGATTTGTACACCATTGAAAACACCCCACGAAAAGATAATCAACATGTGGATGCAATGGCCAGTGCGGCTTCCCTTATATCACCTCAAGACCCTTCAAAATACATCACATTTATTATGCATACAGTTATGAAATCATCAATAGAAGATAAAATGGAAGAAGTATTATCAGCCACCATGGAAAGCTCTAGTGAATAGTATGCACCAATATTTAATTATTTAAAAGATGGTACCTTTCCTGAGCCGACAACTAAGAACACTCGAGCCTACCTTTGAAAACTTGCATCTAAATATATAATTCTTTTCGACGTGTTTTATCGAAGATCCTTTGATGGTCTCTTACTTAGATGTCTTAAACAATCTAAAATCCCCATCGCACTTGAACAAGCTCATGCAGGTGCTTGTGGAGGTCATTTTGGAGGAAGAACATTAGTTCAAAAACTAATTCACATAGGATACTATTGGAGACATATGAAACAAGATTGCTTTGCATACGTTAATAAATGTCACAAATGTCAAGCAGGGATAACTTTAAGAAACCCCCCCCTCGGCGAAGGTGTAAAATCTTGGCGAATCTTTCCTTTTATTTGAAAAAAAATATTAATTTTCCTGGCGAATCTTATGCATAGTTTTAAAAAATTGTAAAATCCTGGTGAATCTTAATGAATAATTGGTAAAAATAATAATCATAGTGGTGAATCCTAGTGAATCTCGGTGCGCTCCTACAATGATACAGGCAGGGTCGAGGGGCAGATCTTCCCCCATTCCTAACAAATTTCAATACCATCAGCCTAACACAATGCTTCATCGTCGGAACCCCCATCACAAGCTCGCATCGGGGAAACATTAGCTGGCATCCCACCAATAGAACGAAGGATGGTTGCAAGTTCATTTTGTGCCCTAATACACATGTGCCTTTTTAAAGGCTTGTTGAGGCCTGAAATTTGTTTTGGGCCACATAATTAGATTTAATCGTGTGGCCCAAAACAAATTTCGGGCCTCAACAAGCATTTAAAAAGGCACATGTGTATTAGGGCCTAGAATCAACCTTCAATCGTTTGATTAAAAAACTAATCTATGGCAATAGATAAAAGAAAATATTCCTAAAATTAAATAGTATTTTATTATTAGTGGTGATATTGCCCCATAATTAATCGGAGGAATATAATATTACTGGCGAATATAATTAAAAATTTTAGTTACTGTATAAACTACTGGCGAATCAGTTATGATGACGCATCGTTTACATGGCGAATTAATTGAGGCAAAATTATTTTTTCGTAAAACCCTGGCGATTCAGTCTTCGTTTTAGCTTGTACTATTCACCATTTTTGGAGCTCCTGATTTCTATTATTAGCCAATTGGCCAATATTTGCCACTAAAGCTTTCCCTGATGTCAAGAACATAGCAATTTGATTCATGCTCCTACCTCTGAGATTTGTACTCAAGTTCCTATTTGGCCCTTTTCAGTATGGGGTTTGGATCTTGTTGGAAAAATCTTGAACCACCTTCCTCCACCAAGCATACATTCATAATCACTATAAAAAACTATTTCATAAAATGGGTAAAAGGTATTCTCATTCATTCAATAATTGTTGATGTGATATGTCATTTCATATTGGAACACATTATTGCTCGCTTTAGACTTCCTTTCGTGTTAGTTTCAAAAAATGAGACACCATTTAATAATAATGATATGAAGAAATTCTTAGACATTTAACATCCAACATCGTTTTTCAACACCCTACTACCCACAATCTAACATTCAAGATGAATCAACTAATAAAACCCTTGAATAGATATTAAAGAAAACAATAAGAAAACATAATAAGAATTGGCACACACAGCTAACATATGTGTTATGGGCCTATCATATGAATGTTAAACTATCAACTAGGAATACCCCATATAACCTTTTCTATGGCACTGAGGCAATCATGCCCTTGGAGTTAGAGATTCCTACATTAAGAGTCTCTATTCAAGGACATTGATGATAACACTTATAAGGAACAACGAACAGCTTGAAATGTTTGATGAATGGCGCATTAATGCTCTTGAGCACCTTCATGCTTATTCTAGAAGAAAAAAAGGTAGTTACAATGATAATGTCATCTCTTAAACATTTACTAAAGGTGACTTGGTGTTATTTGAGAATCAACGTAACATCAATGCCACCCCAACTGAAAAAGGAAAGTTCAGCCCTAATTGGTTAGGACCTTACAAAATTGATGAAAGTTATGGGTCTAGAGCATACACGTTAATAGAAATGGATGGTAGACCTATTAAAGAACCTATTAATGCCGCACATTTGTGCCGGTACTATTTCTAACCTTCTTGAATAGTGTGAATAATAAAGCAAAGGTGTTAGAGTTAGTAGATGATATTCTATATTCTCTCACATTGCTTCATTCTTGATAAACAATTATTTGTGTCTTGAATACTAAAGTAATTATTTAAGTTAAGTTTTAGATGGTTACTTTAGGTTTCATATTATTCAAGTTCATCTTGTGTGTTGTGTTAGATTAGATCCTTATATGTATTTAATGTTCTTAATTAGATCATAGGTGCATTTAATTTAACAGAGCATACTTAATCATAATGTCACATCTAAAAGAAACTAGGATAGCTTTACTTAGATCACATAAAACATGTTAGACCATGAAGACATTTATTACTAATTCTTACAAAGATTATTTGATAAATCACATTGTCATTTAACTCAAGCACATAAGCATAAAAAATCAGCTAAATTTAAATGATCATATATATATATATATATATATATATATATATATATATTATATATATCACAGTTGTATAGTACATGTCATCAAATATACAATGCTAGTGTGGCATGTGGCTACTAGATCCCTCAGGGCCTAGTGATTGCATTTGTCTAGAGATAGTACATCGAGAGATGATAGTATGCAATCGTGATCGTGAACTAATGAGAGAATCAAATGCATAATGTAGACCCTGTGCTCATCCAACAATTATAGTCTCCTATCCAATAGCCTCTAGGTGCTCTCATTATATGCAGTATTTGTTTTCCTGTAGCCTAGCTACCTCTGCATGAAGTCTCTCGACCTCCGCTGGATCTCGAGACGGTTGAATCTCCTCATATACAACCTTGGCTCAATCAGCATGCCTAGTAGCACCCTCGTACGCTGCCCTCAATCTGACATAAGGCTCGAACACCTTTGTGTCCTTCTCCATGATGGGTGGGGGCACATATTCTATATCGATAGCCTGATCAAAGACTGAAAGAAGCACTATCTCTATAGCTATATGTCGGTAGAGATCCTACAAATCTCTCACAGGCCTTGCAAGATAGAAATCATACAGATAATCAGTACACATCATGGTATATATATAAATCAAAAGCATAAGCATAAACATAATTATAAGCATAACAATAAATAAAATGTCATCACCTAGATCTCCGACTGGCTATGTAAGGAAATTATCATCTTGTACAGGATACATGGAGGATGTGCTAGCCTCTCCATGCTTGTAAGTGTTGATGTGTGTTGCGGCTACCGACTGTGCTCTGGTATCCCAGGTGGGAGTTGGATCTCTCCACTTGGGGGCAACTGGACCCTCATCTATCGTGTCACTTCCCTCACTCATCGGCTCCTCATCCTCATCCTCCTCCTTGCCCTCCTTCTCCCCCTCATAGTTTAGGTTTACCTCCTCATCGTAGTCCTCATCTATCTCATCTACAAATAGATCTGAAGCCCTGAGTTTTGTATCCTCACTTGTCTCATCCTCCTCATCCCTCTGATCTGGAAGTGGTCCTACAAAGCCTATAGGTTGATCCATCGGGAAGATAGGAGTTGGTCGTGTTGCTTCCCACCACTCCCCATATGCATCAATAGCACCGATGTCATCAACGTTGGAGATTGGGTGCATTTCGAGATCTAAATCCTATGAATCACTAGATCTAACATCATCCATTGTCAGTTGTCTAGTATCTCCTAGCCTCTGGGCACTCCGCACTGATCACTTGTAAAAAGGGCATGCTACTAGTGGTACCTGTATCTGACCAAACTATTACATGATGCAATCGTAGTAGAATGGTCTTACTAGATAATCATGCCTCCCCTGAAGAAATTTTTCCCTCTACATCCTCCACAGCTATCAGGTATCATCTAGTCACTATGGTATCAGCTAGTATGGTCTCCACAGGACCTCCTCCTAATCTAGTCGGTCAAATTTAACTCTCCAAAAATGTAAATCTCCATACTACCATGACCATCTCAGTGGATATTTGAATGTGTGTGGATATCCCAAGGTATATATGGATGGAAACCCAATCGGCCTAGTGCATGTGATATGCTCCAGGAACCAAACCTGCAATAGCATACAATGTACCATGCTATGCACCTCGTGATACATGAACCATCCTAGATTATAATATAAATGTGCAAGGATTTTGTGGTGCCATGCATATACATTCCTATGGTGTTTCATCTATCATATCATATGAACAAGACCTTTGTCCAGGTGTGCTCCTTGGCCATCAGGGATGAGTACTAGTGTCACTATGAAAATCATGATCCATCTCAAGATTGGTGATCGTGCATAGAGTAGCCACACTATCTCAATGTGTGGCCCTATGATATCATCTTGAATCAGTCCTCCCAAAAAATATCCTATATCTTCTCACATTTGTGCATATGAACGATCCCCTGTGAAGCGCACGGTCTTGCCTTGAACAAGAGCTCGAAGGATGTGATGTACATCCTTCAGGGTGATCGTCATCTCACCGATGGGTAGGAAAAATGTGTAGGTATCGGCATCCCATCTCTCTGTAAGCGCCATCAACATAGCATCATGGTACCTCATTGGAGGCATGAGGTACAGCTAGTATAATCCGATGGTCTATAAAATCTAAGTATCTACCTCTAATAATCTCAAGACAAGGTCTTGTAAGTGAAAAAATTGTCTACCGCTAAGACACTGTTGCGACCAAAGTGGAATCTAACAAAAAGAAAAAATATGTCCTATAAGTATTCTAGATTCTTAAATCTATACATCAACAGTCAAAAAATATGCTAAATTTATTCTAGAATACTTTTCTAAGGGTTCTAGACACTTTATTCCCTATTTGGGACACTTCACAAAGAAATGGGACACTTTGCAAAAAAGTGGGGCACTTTGCGAAAGAGTGGGGCACTTTGCGAAAAAGTGGGGCACTTTGTGAAAAATTGGGGCACTTTGCGAAAAAGTGGGACACTTTACTAAAAAATGGGACACTTTGCAAAAAAAGAGGGACGCTTTGCAACTTTTTCTTCCAAGGTCCTAAATCTATCTAGAAATGTGCAAAACATAACATACATACATAAAAACAAAGCTAAGGCGAAGAAAAATCAGCTCACCTAATGTTGAAGGTCACTTAGAGCTACCTCCTCCCACACGCTCTCGAGTCTCAGAGGCACGTACTCTCGAACGCTCGACATTCTCACTCACTCTCCAACAAATTCAAACTAAAAGAAGGTAAAAAGACAAAATAATTACAAATTACTTCACTTTTTACTCTTATATATGTCTAAATTAGGTCTTTTTTCATATTAGGGTTAAAAGTTCTTTTCATTCAAAATAGCATACTGGGGGCTAGGTAACTCTGTTTTCATTGTTTGTTGTGTCGGATTCATCATTCCACACCTATCATCATCATATGTCTATCACTATGTGGTATGGTACTTGGAAATACCCTATGATATGACTTATCTAATTTGATGCAGTTAGACTGCTACCTTGATTCCACCTCCTTAAAGTAAGTGGAATCAAGGGAGGGCATACATCTACCCTCGAATTTGATTTTGTAAAGAAGTTAGATAATAATATTTTTGAGCAACTAATGAATCTATGTTACAAGATGTGGTTCCTAACATTGTGGTTTTGCAGATAGCTACATTGGGGGCTTCATTCTCCCATGCTCATAAATGAATCCATATGAGTATCCTTTTATGGAATGAAGTTTATTTTTCGGAGTCCTTTAGCTTGCATATGCATGAAGAATCATATGGGTGCTAAAGTGGGGGCTAAATATGGCAACAAAAATCATACTCCCTTCTTGGATCTATGGTAAAATGTTTTACTTAATTTGGACCCATTTTGGTACCCTTGCATTAAATACCCTTTAAATCATCATTAATATGCCCCTAAGACCCTTTATTTCAGATCTCAAGGCTTATTTCAACTAAAATCTCAATAAAATCAACAAAAGTATTAAATTTTCTAACAACCCATCATTGGCCCACCCTAAAAAATCTATGGTAGGACTCATGCGCCACCTTGGGCGTATGAGTCCCCCTAGGTGGGACCCATATGCCACAAGTGGCATATGAGTCTCATGTGCTCTATTTTTAGGGTTTGAGCAAGAAATTCAAGTTTTTAATTCAAAATCTTGGTTGATGTCAACATTTGAGGTCTAAGTAATGGTAAATTAGATGAAGTGCCTATATAAGAAAGCTTTCAAGTCATTATTTTCATCTAGGGAAAGCATTTTCCAAGATCTAATCATTCACAAGTACTCAAGCATTCTTTCGTAAGAGAATTCAAGAGCAAGTAGCAAGCAAATTTGAAGTCTTGGAGTAGAATTATAGTGTTTTTGCAAGTCTTCAAGCTCATTTTCATTTAAGATCTAGCATTGTCAAAGATTGATTATGGTTGCCTATGGTGAATCATGATGGATTCTAGGTTGGGGAGATGCAACTAGCCATCAAGCCAAGCCTATTGACTTGTTTCCTAAGTGATTCCATCCTCCATTATCACTCTATTCTCAGCCTAAGGAAGGTATATGCATTATTATGGCTTATTAGGGTAATTAGAGATCTCCCCAAGCGAGTCATTCATCTTCATGTTTCATTCATGCATCTTATTCTAACACATTATAATAGGGTTGCATTACATTTAGATTTCCTAATCTTAGACACACTTAAGGTTAGGGTTTATGTTCACATTTACATTCAAGATCCATTGTTTCTATCAAGGTTCAACTATCGAACTAGGGGTTTGACCAAGGCAAAGCCCTCATAAGAAAATCAACACTATATTATGTTTTGCAGATCTTTTTACAGGTTCAGATCCAGAAATCAAGTTGAAAAGAAAGAACAGAGATTGGAGAGAAAATATAGACTTTGACTTTCCAAAAAATCAAAACGGGACTGATATGCCACAAGTGGCGTATAAGTCCTTGTATAGGCAATTTTCTAGATTTTTGAAGATCTTGAATCAATATTGCTAGATTCTTGTTTCAGTCTAGAAACCCTAGTCTAGGACTAAATCGCCTAGCCTGGTGTATGAGTCCCAATGTGCCCTAAAATTAGTATTTTAGGGTTTCAGAGCTTATTCTAAGCACATTCAAATTCCCAGGTGCACCATATTGATTTCTTAGTTTTTTATTCTATTTTGCATTCATTTCTAGGTCATTTGTTGAAGTTTTTCGCATCATTAGGCTTTGTCATTAGATCTTGCATGTCATGTATCTTTCCAAGCCCTATTCTTTAGTCATTAATCATACCCTAGGACAACCATTAGCAAATCTCTCTCTCTCATACTATCCTTGGAGAAAGATCTCTAGGGTTTCCTTGAGTGAAACGAGAGAGTGAAATAGGAACCCCTCATTGTGCTTCATCTCCCAAAAGGTGGAGCACCCTATTCTTGTTGTTTCAATTATAATATTATGAAGGAGCACATATCTAACTTGAAGAAGTTATCATTTGGTTTTAAATTATCACAAGTAAATGATCCAGTGCATTAAAATTATTCAGGGATCAAATAAAGTTCTATAATGCCAAAAAATAATTTTGATCAATGATATAATTAAAAACATATATCATCATTCTCAATATTTTAATTTTTATATTTCTCTCTCCTTTCCATCTCTATTTGTCTCTCTCCCTCTTCCCCTCTCTATATCTTTTATATCTCTCTCTATCACTCTCTCACCATCTATATATCTCTATCTATCTCTCTCCCTCTTCCTCTATATCTCTCTATCTCTCCCGCTATATCTCCCTATCTCTCTCTATCTTCGTCTCTCACTCTACCTCTCTCTATATGTTCCTCTACCTCTTTCTATCTCTTTTTATCTCTCTATCTCTCTATTTATTTGTCTCCCTCTTCCTCTCTCCCCCGAGCTATCTCTAGACATGTCTCTCAAGCTCTCTCCCCTATCTCCTTCTCCCTCTTCTTAGACCTCTATATCTATATATATTTTCCTCTATTTCTATCTCTCCATATTTCTTCTTCCATCTCTCCCTCTATCTCTATCTCTATTGTGTTATCACTCCATCTCTCTCTACTCTTATATATCTCCTTCTCTCTACCTCTCGAGCTATAATTGACTTCTTATCTCTATCTTTCTTTCTATCCCTCTCCATATATTTATCTCTTACATCTCTATCTATCTCATTCTCCTATCTTTATCTCTCCCTTTCCATCATCATTTCCATATCCATCTCTATCTTTATCTTCCTCTCTATCTCTATATCCTTACCCCCCCTCTCTCTCTATCTCTTCCCTCCTCTATCTCTCCCTCTTTTTATCCCTCTCTCTCCCTCTCTCTCCCTCTCCCTCTCTCCCTATTGTAAACATAACATGAGCCTAGTTGTAATGGAGCCTAATTATCTTCCTAATTCAAAGATTTTGTTTAATTCGTGTTTGGATCTTTGTAAGTGGATGCATAGTTTATTTGAAGCTATCACTTCTCCATTGAGACCTTTGTTGAACAAACATCATTTTCTAAATGACCTACCAATTGATCTCATGTACTACACAAATGTATGAAAAAAATAGACCAATTTTTTTTTCTAATTGACCTTCCACACCTATTCAATCTACCCATTGCACACCAAAGTGTTATTGCTAATTAATAAACTTTAATTAAAAAAAAAAATTGATATAAATTATAAAAATCTCAAGATGATTCAACATTCTTTAAAGTGAGAAATACTCAAGCTAAGACATCTTACCAAGATGCCTTCTCTCATCTTACGTATATTCCTTTCTTGACATTGTTTCAGTACCTACCAAAAATAAAACAGCATACATGCAAGTTGGTGAGATAATGAGGGTTGAGTTGAGCCAATTTACTCACGTCTTATTAACATGTGCACTCTAGTTCTGTCATGCACACAACTTCGTCTCAGCCCCACAAAAATAAAAATCTACTTCATTATTTGCTCTCGCTGCCGTCACCCAAACAGGCTTTCTGCCGCCTCAAAAGATCGCCGACCCCTGTAAGAAGACCACAGCATTAAACTGGGATAATTTGACTGAACAACTTTTAGGTTTAATTGATTTGAAGGGAGAATATATTTTTTTCAAACTATGTAAGGAATGAGAATTCTCGAGATTTTTTAATTATATGTTCAACTAATTAATGATTATATTAGGAAGCAGATTGTTTTCATTATAATATAAAAGAAGCCTGTAAATAATTAATGGGACGAGAAAATTGATGTTGAAAGCAATTCAGTTTCTTAATGGCAGATGATTATATTGTAACCTCCTTCAACATGATAAAGACTACTTTTCATGTAATTTGTATGATAATAGAATTAAATATGATGTGGTTTAGTTAAGCTGTCACAAGAATTCGTTCTATCAGAAATATCTGAAAATAAAACTTGTCCAATCAGACTTTCAAAACAATCTTTTTTTGAAAACACAGCTATCATCCTTAGAAATTAAGCTCAGCCGCTTTGGTGGCAGGTAAGTTTGACCTTTCTATAAATGACAAATTTATAATCTGTCATCTTAACAGTGGCTTCAATAGCAATGCCATTAACGACGAAGGATGCGCATGCACACAATTTGGGTATAAAATTTCCAAGTGAAAAAAAGGCTTCACCTAATTCTCCCACCACACTCTCTAACTTGTCGGTTAAGTGAAATATTTCCATGTATAACATAGACAGTGAGAGTATCACTAAAGATTCTGCTTCCATGTATAATAGTATAAACTCCTCTGTTGGACATGATACTAAGTTTGACAACTTACTAATAGATGGGACACTTATCTAAGAAAACCAGAATTTTGAAGATGATGAAAGATTGTTAGGAATGCAAAGTGAGAAGTAACGTGGTTGCAGAGCTTAGACCCGAAAACTCGCTACCTATTCATGTCTGGCTATCCAGAGGATGATTTTTTTTAGTAGTAGAGATGGTGAGGGAACAAATCCCGAGGCGCTGTGGAATAGGATGTTGGGGGATGATGGTTACTGGTTGAACGTTTCGAGTCAAGCCGGGACATCGCCCTCGTTATAGCAGGTCACTCCACTTTGCTAATCTTTTTGCACCAAAAACACTGAGCAAAGAAACTTCCCCTCGACTTCTTTTCATTGACATGTTGGAGAGTGAATTTGAATGTGTGTACATGCTTTGGTCAATAATATTATTGTTCAACATCGTAGAACTTTCATAGCATTCAATGTCAAAAAGATGAAATAGGAAACTACACATTGTTCAATATTGTAGAATTCATAGCATTCAATGTCAAACAATTGAAATAGGAAATTACACAATTGAAATAGCAAACTACACATCGAGGGGAGACTCCATGGTCTTTCTTCTCCTCTCTATTTTAGGAGGGATATTTTTTTCTTATAGGTTTTTGATTTTTTTGTTTTTTTGGGGATGGGGAGGGTGTCACATAAATTTCTCTTTACTTTTTCTTGGAGGGAGTTTGTCCTATAGTTTTTCTCCTTCTCTTCTTATCGAGGGAATCATTTTGTACATGGATGTTTAACATGGTTATACATTTTATAAGATCATCCATCTTTCTTACCCACTTAAGCTAAGTTTATGGGGACGTTTTTGCATTTACTTAGTTTTATATTTAGTTAATTACTTAATTGCATATTTACACCTAGGATATGTAAGTTGGCTTAGGTAAGTATTTACTTGGGTAGGCTTCACATGTGACTTGTACTTCCTAATTTTAGTGGAGATGTGGTGTACACATATGTCTCTATCTTCTTTATCTCACATTGGTTGTGCATTTGTGTATCTTGGTAGTGTCTCCTGTAAATACTTGCTTAGTTTAACTGGGTAGGAAAGATGGATGGATCTTAGAAAATTAATATCTTTTGTGCATGCATCCTTAAATAGAATAGCATTATTATTTTATATTTGACATCCGCCTCTTAAAATTTGCTTTTAATTCTCTTGATCTTAGGTGGCTATCTACATAGCCAAATATTACAGAGCTAGCCCATCTACTTAATAATAAACATTGAGTTTAGCCAATTTAATCACAAGCCTTTTCCTTTGTCTACCATGCAAGTTGTTGGTAAACCAAGCCATTTTATATAGCATGTCCAATGTTGTCATGCATACAACTTGATGTCAGACCAACAAAAAAAACTTAGCCATACTCAATGTGACCAACTAACCTCACCCTTGTTATAGTAAGTCACTCCACTTTGCTAAGCTTTGTGTGCCAAAAATTTCACCAAAGAAGTTTCCCCTAGACTTCTTTTAATTGACATGTTGGAGAGTGAATGTGAATGTGTGTACATGCTTTGGTCAATAATATTAATTGGTCAATATTGTACATTATTTTGATTCTCTTAAGCACATAAATGAGCAACTAGCTTTAAAGGAAAACAACCTTTCCCTAAGGTGGATTTAGGCTAAACCAGTAACATCAATAACAAGTATAGATTAATTTAGATTTAACAATGATAATTATGAGTTTATTTATGTTTGAAATAATAAAAAAAATAAGTTATGGAAAGGAAACTTAATAATAAAGATATTTAGTTATGTAATTAAAAAATAAAACAATTTGGTATAGCATTTAAATATAGTTATTTTGGGATTAAAAGAGAAGATCATATATTATGGTTTATTTCAAGATCAAATAATTATGTTTGTATTATGAGGGTTGAATTTGCATATCAAGGTCAAGTTTATACTCATAGAAATGTCCTATACTTGCAAGTATGATCTACAATCTATACAATCCTACCTTTTTATTTCCCTTATTCGCCTTTTTTTGTTATGTGCTTTTTTATATCTAGAACTAGTGGCATTTAAAAGCGCATTTGAAGGATTTATGTGTCACAAGGGGACATTTTTTCTTCGGTCAAACCAAAGAAAACTTGAGTGAATGATAAAAGACAACAAGAAAGGGCCCTACAATAATGTGTGCAAATCTTTTAGTTCTTTTAGTGCACTAAATTCTTTTATCACTATTGATAGCTCATTTAATGCTTTAGAATGAGACAAGACTTATGGATTCTAGATTTCCAAAATAATTCTAATGAATGTCTTTAAACACTAGTGAAGAAGGGGATACAAGGTTAGACAAAGGGGAAACAAGGGCTAGAAAGGGACTAAAAAGAGACACAAGTGAGTGTAAAATATGATAATAGAAGTTGTAGAGTATGCAAATTTTTTTATTATACTAAAAGATAGCTTTCCTATGGATTTCCACCAAAAGCACAATATATGGAACCAAATCTTGCTACATAGAATGAACAAACGCTAGAGCTTTGGATTTGTCTCAATAGATGTGCTAGAAAACTATTAGCATTTAGATATTGTAGCTAAATGATACAAATTAGTTGTTAGTGTACAATTATATATTTAATTACACTTTATTACTTTATTAAGCTCACTTAGGGATTCTTTAGGGCTTTCTTATCCTTGCACATAAAGCAAGGTCTTTTCCTTTTTTATTCATTCTATAATTTTGTTTTACTTGAGGAAATACAAAATATTAAAATCTCATAGATGGAAGGTGTTCTTGATTTTCTATTTGATCTTGCTTTTGTGCTTGTTTCACATCTTCAACATGGTATTTGACCTAGGATTCAACAAACTCCTCCTTTATAGGGTTTCTTCCTTAGGGTCTATAAAAACACCAATTTTGTGATCTACATCTCATTTTTTGGGAGGTCTGGATGGATAAATTTTTGATGCACTTTGGGACTTGTGTGGAGGTGAACTTTCCTAGTCTAAACTGCAAAACAAAACAAAATGCAAGCAAGGAAAAACACAAATAACACCTCAAAATTGGCCTAGTTGAACTTGAACAAAATGAAAGAATAAAGAGAGATATACCTTGTCCAAGTTGATTGGTTGATTGGAATTTTGTTGATTGTTTGATTTGTGTGCTCCTAGATCAATTTTGGCAGCATAACGGCTTGTTTTGCTTGATTTGGATGCAAGATGGCTATGGTGATTGAAGGCTTGAGAGATTGAGATGATGAATGTTTGAGAGTGGTTGAATGTGGATGAATGAAAAAATGGCTAAGTGTTAGTCATTTAGCAAAGAAGAGTGAAATGGATGGTGGAGATTGATTCTTGAGAAAGGATCAATGGTTGAGATCACAAGTTGACCAAAGGAATTAAAAATTATTTTTAAGTGGTGCATGGGAAGGATAAAAGGAATTAAATATTCCTTTGGAAGGAGAAAATGAATTTAATATTCTTTGAGGAATGAGAGAGGAATTAAAAATTCCTCAAAAGGACCTTGAAAAGACAAAAAGGAATTAAAAATTCCTTGGGGGATGGGGAGAGTTGACTAAAGGGGGTTGGTTAAGACAACTAATCAATGATTAGGCTATGCAAGTAAGGGATTAGAGTAAGGTTAGGTTTCTAAGAGACATTAAGGGCCAACTTGAAAAAGTTGGAGGATGTGACACATCCTAATCAAGGATTAGGGATGTGCACATCTCTAATGATAGGATTAAGCAAGGAGGATTAAGACTAGGAGTGGATTATGGTGGAGGGGAAATAAAGAGAATTAAATAAGTGGATTATTTATTTAATTCCTTGGAAGAAAGGAACAAAGGGTAAGGTATTTAATTATTTAACCAAATACCTTATGGATTTAGAGCACTTTAGGGGTATTAATCAAATAATAGTAGGATTACTTAATTAATGCAAATAAGAGGATATTTAGATGAAAAGGGATAAATTTGACCAAATATAAGTGGTCAAATTTAGATGTCTACATTTTCCCCCTCTTTGAGATGGTGTTACAAAGTAGCATCATTTCAAAGAAGATTAAAAGATAGCTCCAGGAAGAAGATGGTTAGATTGGGAAAGATGCCCCAGTCATCCAAAGGAATGACTGGGAGGAATGATGATGATTAGTGAAGATGAAGATTAGGGATTAAGGATGCCCCCTCAAGAGGACATGCAGGTTCAAGAGAACATGGTTGTGCTCTCCAAATGGATTAGATGATGCAAGGGTAGATGGGGAAGATGATAGGAGATGATAGATAGAAGAGAGAGCGGGAGAGATGAAGAGAGATAATAGAAAGCACAAATGGATTCAAGGAAATATATGATGTTGCCCCGGTCAAGCTACAAGCCAAAATAGATTGATGATGCATGGAGTGTTGTTGATGATGGAATGATATATCCCAAAACAATACACGCATAGAGAAGGATACATCCCGATGATGATGATGAGAGTTTTGTTGATCAGGGAAGGATGCATCCCAAAATAACACAAAAGGATAGGGAAGGATACATCCCAATGATGATGACGAGAGTGTTGTTGATGAGGGAAGGATACATCTCGATGATGATGATGAGTGTTGTTGATGAGGGAAGGATAAATCCCAAAACAACATGAGGATGGGGAAGGATACATCCTGATGACGATGATGAGAGTGTTGTTGATGAGGGAAGGATACATCCCAAAGCAACACAAAAGGATACAGAAGGATACATCTCGATGATGATGATGAGAGTGTTGTTGATGAGGGAAGGATACATCCCAAAACAACACAAAAGGATAGGGAAGGATACATCTTGATGATGAAAATGAGGATAATGATGACGATGACGATGATTGGATCAAGGCTTGTAGCAAGGCTAGGAACAAGACCAGATATGTGATTAGATGATTTGTGCTAGAGTGAATGGATTAGGATTGGATTGAGATGTGATATTTTTGAAATGAATGAAGATGATGGAGGAAAAGAGGCTTAGGATAACAAATCTATATTATCCTAAGCAAATGGAAGGGATGATGAAATGATGAGGATGGATGAAAAGATGCTTAGACTAACAGATCTATATTAGCCTAAGGAGATTAAAAAGATGATGATATGATGAGGGTGATGGAAGAAAATATCCTTAGACTAATAGATCTATATTAGCCTAAGGAGATTGAAAATATGACGATATGATAAGTATGAAGATAGTGGAGTGATAAAAAGATAGGATAGATAATGGAGGGAGAGTGATGAAGGGTGAATGGAGAGTGACCAAATCAAGCAAGCTAATTGTAACACATTATGTTGCCATGTACTGAGCATTTAATTTGATATAGCATGAGATAACATGCACCAGGGTATGAGGAACCAAGGTGGCATTGTATCACATGCAGAGGACTGACACAACAAATAAAAGGTTAGTCCAATGTGCCCAAAAGTCACAAGGGCTTTGGCTGGGCCTGATGTTGGGATAACCACAAACACAAAGGCTGCCCCAATGCAATGCAAGACCATAGGGACCTTGGTGGGTACTATGTGGGACAACCAAGAAGACAAGATCACACATAAAAATCAAGATATGCCCCTATGTTTACCAGTCAAAGTGCACCATGACATGATGGATCATGGTGACCCTAACGAGGTATAATAGGAAGCTCCAATGATAAAAAATATGTCAAAAGCATCAAAAGATCACAATCAAACTTCAAACGTCCTTTTCCATAGGATCAAAAGGGTGGATTGGATTGATGTGGTTTGTTAGGAAGGATGCATCTTGTTGAGACCAAAGAAAGAAACTAAGTTAGGTGGTCGACATGACGCATGATTTCTAACACCGATTGAACCTCATGATACTAATTACCTTTTTTTGTAAGCACCAAATAGGATAGGGATGTGCTTGATGATGTGACAAGACACAAGACTGACACACCCTAAAGACCTAGGGTCTCGGGGCTTGATCAAAGATCAGCCTTGCCTACGTGAAAGCGTAGAGCCCTTGTAGTTCGATAAAAGACCAAAAATTGACCATGGATAAAATCAGAAAGAGGACAATGGAGATTGTGATGGAGGACAAAGACAGGACGGAAAAATTCCCTAGGGGCGGATCAAATGATCAACCTTGCCTACGTGAAAGCATAGGGGCAACATAGTTCGACACGAGGCCAAAGACAGGCAATGGATAAGGGATGATGAGATCACCATGATAAGAAGATACAATGATGGAGAAGAGAAAATGACACAAGATAGACCTTGTGGATAGGATGATGGTAATCATATGAAGCTCAAGGATGGGATAGTTATCCAACTCATCAAAAGAGGAATGGGGACAATGGTATGATGGATAGATGAGTGATGAAGAGTCATAGGAGGTTAGAAAGATGTGAGAAATAGATAAGATTGATGATAGTGAGATAAATGGAATTAGATTGCATGGGGGTAGCCTATAGCTAGATACCAATGATAAGGGATTATGTGCTAGAAGGAAACTAGAGATAAATGGATGGATTGATAAAGATGGGGAGATAGAAAGATGCTAGGATGGATGGATAGAGGGATAAGGATTTGGAAAGGTGGAATGGATCACTGGATGGATAGCTGGATGATGTCTCCAAGGACTTTGTCATAAAGACAAAGAGGCCCCACTCCCTATATGTCAAGTGTGATGAGGAAATATGGATGGAAAATAGCAGGATGGGTAGATAAGGAATGAAGATGGATCATAACAGGATGGGTGGATAAGGAAGGAGGATGGGGGAGGATAAGGGATATTGCAGTGTATAGATGAGGGGAATGTATGCCAAGAGGTGTCCAAAGCATGTATATATGTGTGCCCCTATCTTTATCAAGATCACAAGGAAGGTGGAGGGACTGGATACAAATGAGATATGATGGGTAGGATGTGGAAGATAGGTGGGTGTAGGAGATGGAGGAAGGGGATGCATAGATGCAAGTTGCCCCCAAGTGTCGAAGTAAACTACATGGGGTATTTACACATGACGCTTGTTTGCTAGGTTTTCATCATGGTACTTATCCAAGGAGCTTGTTTTCCAAGTTTTCACCATTGGACAAATTATTTCTCTTTACTTTTTTTGGATTTTTGACTTTTCTTTTCTTCTTTAACTTTTTGGACCTTTTGGACAGAAATGCGGATGGAGATGGATAAAGATAGAGATGTGGATACATGGATTTAGAATATAGTTGATAGGGAGATGGATGAAGGAATTAAGCATCAAGTTCCATACGAGGAAATGAGAGCCCATGATTGAAACAACTATTCAAATGTTGGCACAACCTTATTAGAATGGATTAAATGGATTTGATGGGGGAGATATGGGGGATAGTGGATGGGATGTTGGAAAGTGTATGGATGGAATGATGGATTGGATGTGTGATGGGGGAATGTGTTTAGGACCAACATTGGCACATGTGGTGGTGCATATGAAAGGATAGGGGGATGAATGGATGGAGAGTGTGGGGATAAGGGATGAGTTGAGATAGTGAATTTTGGGACATAAGGAGCCAAAATAGATTTTGGAGATGGAGGATGTGAATGATTAGTTGTTGGATTAGAAAATTTGGATGTCCTTATAGATTTTGCATTTGAAGGTGTTACATCTTTTTTCTTTGGGATCCACATGGTTTTGATTTTTGCTTTCCTTTGTAGCCTATGGGTTTGATTTGGCTTTTGGATTTCATTTTTCTTTTCTTCAACATGTCTTTTTAGGGGGACATGAGGAGCTTTAGATTCATGTGGATGTTTATATTTGTGCATTTTTTACTTTGGCATCTAAAGTGATTTTAGTAGCAATGGGACAGGTATGAGGTGATGGATCATGTGGAGGAGATGTGGATGGAGTGATATGTGTAGGATTTTTATGGTGATGTATGGGTGGAGGATTGAGATAGCATGTATGGAAGGGTGCATTTGTTGATCCTAATTAGGGATTATAAGGTTAGGATTTTTATGAGGTGTTCTAGGGATAGGTGATGGATGGATGAGAGGATAAGGAGGATAAGATGGAGGAGGTGATTATGGATATAAGGGCCCAAAATGGACTATGTATATGGAGGATGTGTGAAGTTTAGTGGAGGTAAATAAGGACCCAAAATAGATGTAGTAGATCGAGGGACATAAGGACCCAAAATGGACTTGGAGGAGGAAGGAGGTAGATAGACAATTGTTTTGAGGTAATATGATGGAGGAGGGGGGATGGTGAAAAATGATTTGGTGGAGCAATGGGAAGTGCCTCTTATTCCTTTGGAAGAGGTTCACTTAGGATGTATGGAGGTTGTACCAACATTGTTAGAGTATGAGTCTTGGGAGATATATCCAAGACCTTGTGTGCCTGGATGTTCTTTGACCTGGATGGGCTTTAAAATACCTTGCTCATGAAGGCCTAAGAATTTCCCTTGATATTTCATGATCTTGAGAATGAAATCTATGGTAGGATGCTTATTCTTTTGGAAGCATGATGTGAATCCATTAGCAGGTGGAGGAGGAAGGGTGGTGTATATGCTTTATTTTTCTTGTGCAAGAAAACCAACATGGATGAGTGTAATTTTACCAAGGTGATATAAAAGTGGCATTGGGATGGTAGGGTTAAGGGGTGATGGAGGATCATGAGATGGAGATGATGGTATGGAAGCATCTTGACTTGGAGGAGGAAGTGATAAGGGATCATGGGGTGGAGTGATTGGATCTTGAGTGCAAAGGGGGTCAAGGGATGGATTGGATTAGCTAGTGTGATCTTGAGATGGGATGGATGGGATGGTAGGATCGGGATTCGATTGAGGAGATGGATTATGAGATGGAATGGAAGAGAGAATATTATCTTGAGATGGAGTAGATAGGATGGTAGGATCTTGATGTAGAGAAGGGGATATGTTGGTATCCTTTGGATCAAGCTCTTTGCATGGCTCATCTTGTGTGGGAGGCATGATGATGGAGGAGTGTTGGAGGGACTCCTCAAGTGGGGGAGATGAAAGGATGGAGGATTCATGAAGGTCATGGGATTATACTTTGGTGATATTAGGACTAGGGGGAGTGGATTGGATTTTGGTGGCTTCACTAGTTTCAGTGGTTCTAGGAGTAGAAGATGGGGATTCAGTGGATTCGATGGTTTGGATGGTGCTAGGAGCAATAATAGGGGTGATAGACATAGGATGGGGAAGAGCCTCATCACTAATGACTATACATGATAGAGTGGGATGGAATGGTTCCACAACATCAAGATGTGGACTTGGGGATGTCTCTTATGTCATGAGTCCTTGGACGACATTTGGAAGGAGATCTTTGGGTATTATAGGTTCAAGTGGGGTGATGGGAATGGATGGAGGATTATGGATGGGTGGAGGACTAGGATTAGGGATTGGTGGATTAGGATTAAATGAGTGGATTAAATTGGATGGAGGACTAGGGGTAGATGGAGGATTAAAATATAATGGAATGGAGGGGGGAGTGATGTAGGAGGATGTGGATGATGAATTAAGATAGGAAGATGTGGATACTAGATTAGGATGGTGGATTAAAATATAATGGAATGGGGGATGGAGTGATATAGGGGTCCGATGTAGATTGTGAATTAAGATAGGAATATGTGGATTCCAGATTAGGTTGGGAAGATTGAGATGGTGGATTAGGATAAGAGGACGTGGGTGGAGGATTAGGATAACAATATGTGGATGTTGGATTAAGGTGGGAAGGTGTAGATGTGGAATTAAGGTAGGGATATTGGGTTGGTTGATGATGATAAGGATAGGAGTATGAGTATGGTGGATTGATATAGGAGGATGAGGATGTTGGATAGGAGAGATGTAGAGATGTAGAGGGAGGGTATGATGAATATGTCGATGGTGAGGATACCGAATATCCCTTATCAAGGGTAGCATAAGAATTTTTATTAGATATGGATGAATGCATGGGGGGATAGCTCGGAGGAGTGGTTGGATTCTGGGAGGCAGTCGAAAGAAGCTTGGTAGAAATGATAGCATCAAGTGGATATATATTATATTCATCTTCATCAACAAGACTTTTGTTGTCGTCATCAACATAGTTGGGATTCCCCTTGACTACTATTTTTGGTTGCACTGATAAAGGATAAGTGTTCATGATGTTAGATGGAATGGATTTGGATTGAAAATATGGGAATAGATGATTAGAAGGAAAGAATAGGTGGTTAAAGATAAGTAGGATTGGATGAAGAAGATGGAAGAAGAGATCTTAAGATTTGTTTTGATATCAGAAGATCTTGGACATGGATGGACTAAAGCTCAAATTTAGATTCAGGTTAAGCTCAGATTAGGATGATTGGAGGATGTGATGGGATGTGATCGGATTGATGAGACAAGATTGGAATCAAACAAGAAGATGAAACATATTCTAAACTCGGTTCAGAGATTTGACTTAGATGATGTAAGGTGCTGACGATTGAATCGGATTATGAATGGAATGGTTACAACACCAAATCTACCTCAAGTTGGAAGTAGATTGATTGGGTCGTAATGATGATTAACTGACTCAAAACGGATGACAATCCTAAGCAATTGTAAATAATGACAATCGGGATCAGACACCTAAGCCAACTTGGATAAAAACCTCAGAAACGAAGTCTCATGGATTCAGATTGATGAACCGATGATGGATATGGGATCCAAGGATGCTCTAAGATACTCCTAGATGATTTGATTGATGAAACGATGATCTTTTAGAGAATGCAGATGGACAAAAATGATGATTACGGGAAGACAAATGATGATAAAAAAATTATGATTACAGAAAACAACTCTAGGAATGATAGGCTTTTAGTGGCCAAAAGGATTCACATTCTAGAATTTGTATAGGAAGAAAACTTGCCTCTATAGGTTGCAAGGTCACCTTTGTAGGTTGCAAACTCGCCTCTATAGGTGGAAAACTTGCCTGTCAGGCAATAGCCTTGCCCAAGACTTGACCGGCATAGGGAACAGGCGAATTTTCCTATTAGGAAGCACATTCACCCAAGAAGGTAGCAAGGTCGCCTATTAGGTAGCAAGTTCACCAAACAAAGTAGCAAACTCACCCAAGAAGGTACAAACTTTCCCAAGAAGCTTTCAAGTTCGCCCAAGACTTGTCTGGTGCAAGGAACATGCAAATTTGCCTATCAGGAAGCAAGTTCACCCAAGAAGCTAGAAGCCTCACCCAAGAAGGTACAAACTCACCCAAGAAGCTTGCAAACTCACCCTAGAAGCCAGAAAACTCACCCAGGAAGGTACAAACTCGCCTAAGAAGCTTGCAAGTTCGCCCAAATAGCTGAAGACACTGAAGAACGGGCAGCTGTGACTGAAGAATGGGAAGGGGTGACTTTGAGGATGGCCTAATGAGATGAAAAATTCCCTTGAATGGACTCGAATGGAGGCTCAAATGGAGAATGGGATAGCAAATGGAAAAACAAATTCCAAAATGGACCCGAATAGGGACTCAAACAAAGAATGAAATAGGAAACGGATAAAATAGATTTGCCTAAATGGATCTGAACAGAGACTCGAATGGAGGACAAGACCACCAACAGACAACCAGATTCACCTAAATGGACCCAAACTGGGACTCAGAAGGACAAATGAACGCCAAAACAAACTTGAACAAAGACTCGAACGAAGAACGGGATAGTGAAACGTATAAATGAATTCGACTAAACGGATCTGAATGGAGACTCAGATAGAGGACAAGACCACCAATAGACAACTAGATTCACCTAAATGGATCCAAATGGGGACTTGGATGCCAAAATGGACCCAAACGGGGAATGAGATAGCAAATGAATGCCAGAAAAGACCCAAACGAGGACTCGAACGGAGAATGGGATAGCAAAACAGATAAACAGATTCGACTAAATAGATCTAAATGGAGACCTAGACGGAGGACGAAACCACCAACAAACAATTGGATTCACCTAAATAGATCTGAACTGGAAGTCAGATGGAGAACAGGGTAGCAAATGGTCAAACAGACACTAAAATGTAGCTGAACGGGGTTCTGAACAGACAAAAGACTTGAGTGGGAGGCAAGGTTGCCCCTATACTAAGAAAATTCACCCAAGAAGGTATAAAACTCACCCATGTACAAGGAATAGGTGAATTTGATGAAGGGGACAACTGATAGGACTGGAAGGGGAAAGCAGAATCGCCCCTATGAAGAGAAAATTCGCCCAACAAGGTGGAAAATTCACCCAACAGGCAAGAAATCGTGCCCAATAGATGAGAAAAATCACCTATGAATAGGGAAATGGGTGAATTTGATGGATGGGAGATTGACTGACTCGCCTAAGGAATGGATAAAATTGCTTGTTCTAGAGAACGGGCGAAAATGGGGTCGCCTAAGAAGGTGACTAACAGGAAAATTCGCCTTTGTAAGGGAAAAATTAGCCTCTGAAGGTAAGGGATGACTATGGAAAAGGACAAGAAGCACAACAAATAGCAGACAGAAGGTTGGATTGACTCAACTGAAAGTGAAAGCACCGGTATCACACAAAGAAGACACACCAAGCAACACGATCCTAGAATTAGTGATAAAGGTTTGCAAACTTTATGTAGGCCCACCACCTTGAGTGGACAACCCAAGGTTAATACTGTGATATCGGGGTGGTTCTCTAGAGCACCCTTTCTTGCGAAGGCAGATAGCTAGCATTCCAATGGCACAGGGTTATCAACGGATGCCACGGGCTCACCTTCACGCTCTCACTCGAGGACTATCATAGTCCACCACGAGGATTCCTATCTCAACCCAAGGGAGTACGTGGTGAGTAACTTCAGGGTATTGTCTACATCCCCTGCACTACACCAAGCCGCGATTGAAACACAAGTCTCTATCTAGGCTACACAAGGCTATCTTGGGTGTCCTTGATATACGCAAGGTGCATGAGGCACAACCGTGAACACCAACCCATCACAAGCGTGAATTGGGAGCCCCAGCAAGGTACTGGAAACTCGAACCAGCTCTTCACATCTTGTCTAGGTATCACCCTAGCTTCGACGCTTCACCAGACACGACGTGATTGGATTGGTGTACAACTTTTGTTCTCCCCCCTTTATATACCCCGTCAGTAACACGTGGTTGGAACTATCCCCCGAGTGATGAAATCCTAGGCAGGTCTTGCTAAAGGAAGAAGATACTAGATGCTTCAGTTGGTTCTTAGGCTCGCACGTAGCATAAGGGGAGAGCTTAGATGCACTAGCACCTCCTAGGAAGACTCAATTGGACTAGAATGAACTACAATTTCTCATCACCCAAGATTGCCAAGTGGCACAAGGGGATTTGATACGTCAGTAGTCCACTCACAAGCATGAAAAACAAGTTAATTAACCCTTTAATTAAATCTACATGTGCCTAGCTAGTATGGAAAAATGACAGACAAACTAGCTAAAGGTCTTGGATCGATCATTCTGCAGAAGATGCATTAGTAATTTGCAACCACCAATCTTGGACAGACGAAGACAAGCTGCACAGATTGTTAGGGGAAAGTGAGGGCACTCACAAATAGATGAGTTAGCAAATTAGTACCTAAAAACAGAACCTAAACGATGTTGAAAATTGGAAATTCAGTCCTCAGATTTACCTTTGTATGAGGCAAATTTGCCCTTCTAGGTGTGCAAGTTCACACCTATAAGTTGAAAACTCACCCGTTCTAACCAGTCAAGTTCGCCTATTTTGAAGACCAAAGCAAGTTAGTCCCTGAAGGAAGCAAATTCACCCCAAAAAGAAAATTTGTCCATGTAGATTGCAAGTTAGCCTATCTAGAAATGCAAATTCGCCCTTGTTGGCAATCTAGTCTATCTGGAGAAGCAAATTCACCCCTATAAATAGAAAATTTTCCCCTATAAGTGGAAAATTCACCCATCAAGTTAGTTTTTCCCCTATAACCAAGGTCTGAACCTACAAAACTCAAACAATAGAAAATGTAAAAGGATAGACCAGTGACGTGGGTCCCACCGAGCATGCCAAAAATGTGTGCAGGTGAATTTTCCTAGTCTAAAATGCAAAATGAAACAAAATACAAGCAAGGAAAAACACAAACAATACCTCAAAATTTTCCTAGTTGAACTTGAACAAAATGAAAGAAGAAAGAGAGATATACCTTGTCCAAGTTGATTGGTTGATTGGCCTTTTGTTGATTGTTTGATTTGTGTGCTCCTAGATCAATTTTGGCAACATAATGGCTTGTTATTTTTTATTTGGATGCAAGATGACTATGGTGATTGAAGGATTGAGAGATTGAGATGATGAATTTTTTAGAGTGGTTGAATGTGGATGAATGCAAAAATGGCTAAGTGTTATTCATTTGGCAAAGGAGAGTGAAATGGATGGTGGAGATTGATTCTTGAGAAAGGATCAATGGTTGAGATCACAAGTTGACCAAAGGAATTAAAATTCTTTTTAAATGGTGCATGGGAAGGATAAAAGGAATTAAATATTCCTTTGGAAGGAGAAAAGGAATTTAATATTCCTTGGGGAATGAGAGAGGAATTAAAAATTCCTCAAAAGGACCTTGAAAAGACAAAAAGGAATTAAAAATTCCTTGGGGGATGGGGAGAGTTGACTAAAGGGGGTTGGTTAAGACAACTAATCAATGATTAGGTTGTGAAAGTAAGGGATTAGAGGAAGGTTAGGTGGCTAAGAGAGATTAAGGGCCAACTTGCAAAAGTTGGAGGATGTGACACATCCTAATCATGGATTAGGGATGTGCACATCTCTAATGAGAGGATTAAGCAAGGGGGATTAAGATTAGGAGTGGATTATGGTGGAAGAGAAATAAAGGGAATTAAATAAGTGGATAATTTATTTAATTCCTTGGAAGAAAGGAACAAAGGTTAAGGTATTTAATTATTTAACCAAATACCTTAGGGATTTAGAGGACTTTAGGGGTATTAATCAAATAATAGTAGTGTTACTTAATTAATGCAAATAAGCGGATATTTAGATGAAAAGGGATAAATTTGACCAAATATAAGTGGTAAAATTTAGATGTCTATAGGACCAAATAGACCTCATCATTGCATTTGGAGCGAAAAAACCTAAAGATCAACTATAATTTCACAAAATATGAGCATATAGATTCGTAAATGTATAATGTTGTATTGTATGGATACCATTAATTTTGGTAGTCCTATGAAAATTTACAACCCTTTGTGCCATTTTCTTGCATTCGTACTTGTTTTAGCTCAATGAAAATTTATTTTTTGTGATAGTGTTTTAACTTTTAACAATTTATAGCAATTTTTTGGTTGGCTAGCATAATCCTTGTTAAGGATGGTGTATGGTTTGATGAATATAGGTTCATAGTGTCATGTTTAACCTTTTTGGTATATGTTTTACCTTTTTTGACACTTCCCACCAACTCCACCCGACCACCATTACAAGTGGCAAGATTTGTTTCCCACAGGTTGCTCCATCACAAATTGTCATCCCCCTGAGCAGTTCCCTATTTTAGTAGCCCCTATTGTTGGTCACATGGGTGAATGGGGGCTACTACCCTAGTCCCAATGCCCATCCGTGGTCACATTCATGACCAATGGCCATTTTTTAAGGCCCTATCTTTCTTTTGAAGCCAAATTAGAGCACTTTTATGGTATTGATTTTAAATTTGGCCTCCTATGTCCATTTTTTATGCATCGTATACTATTGGAAATTTGGTTATGGCCCATTTCAATGGTTGTTGTCATTTTTTAAAATTCTACTCCTAGATGATTTTATAAGCTATTGAAGTTAGATCTACAAATTTATATTTTTAGGGTCATAAATTTTGCATCTAGAGTCCATTTTTCATAAATGAAAAGGCATTGGAAAGTTGCTTCAAGCTGCTTCTAAGCTCTAAATAGATCTAAAGCTATTTTTTCTAGAATATTTACTAAGTAAATAAAGATCCATTCTAAAGTGATTACTTTCATTTCTTTCTTTTTTGTTGTACACATTGTCCAAGGGTTTGTTTTTTGTTGAGGGGAGGATTTTTTCATCATTCAGTACCTCTGAACACATAAAACTAGAACATGTTCAAAAAAATCAAACATAATGGCAAACACTTCTTTGATTGAACATCTTACACCATACAACTATCAGACCTAAAAATATCAAATGACAAGATTGCTTATGTCTAAGGGTTTGTGGTCCACATTGGATGAATTTCAACCAGAATTGATTCATCAGTTTGAGAGAATTCAACATAGGAACAAGATTGATGAGGTAATAGGATTGATATCACTGCATGTTTTAGACAATCTCATGTTTTAGATTGATTCTTGCACCACTCCTAGGCATATGTAGAGAAATTCAAAGAGATTTTTGGCACCATTAATGAGTTATAGGTACTTCAAATTGAGGAAAATTTAGCTTCCTTGTGTGAAGTTGAAAAAGTGATTCTAGATCTAACTTGTAGATTAGCTAGGATTACCTCTCTTTCTTTCACTCCACATTCAAATACAAACCAACTAGGGTTTGACAATTGGCTACTTTCCTTAATGGATATCATATCTGCTAGGGTTTGGTTCTCTTGAGTTGTACAGAGGCCCGAGATTTTATGTGTATTTTAACAAGCCTATTTGACATAAACCCTAGATCCAAAAATGTAACTTATCGCGCAAATGAAAATGAAAATTGACAAAACACACAAATCTAAAAATGGATACAAAGAGGAACCTGTGATTTAAAATTGGACCTAAATTTGAGGGTCAAGGGCAGTACCACCCTTGACCAAAAAAGATACTTGTTTTGGAATCTACAAAACCCTAATGATGTGTTACAATCCGCTCTATGTTTCTTGTGACCTACTATTAATGAAATGTTTGTGTAACTTGAAATGTACACATGAAAAGAGGAGGGAAAGGTTGTGTTGTATAGGGGCTTGGCTAAGTCAAACCTTTTCTTGGTGTTTCCACCTCCATTTACAACAATGATGATGGTAGAGAGGGCTTATCCTAGGTCGGGAAAAGGCCAAATAACAATAATTGATTGAAACGACAAATAAAAATTTGATAATGTTACCTCAGGTATGAAACCCTTGTTGAAGTGATGTTCACACCATAAGTTGTCACCAAAGTTTTTTTGATGGATGCTTTAATTTCTTGAAGACTTGTAAGAGGTTATTACTCACAAAACACAATAGATTGTTATAGCTAGCATGTAGAGGATGGGTATGTGCATGATTGTCATGAAAAAAATAGGCCCTTAAGTGGCGATGAAAATTTAGAAAAATCAGAGTTAGACAACTTGACGTAAAAATTTGAATAAGTTATCTATATTAATTAAAGATAATAGATTTCTACAATCCATGAAGATTATAGTTCAGTGCTTCTAGCTTAGATTGTGTAGTAATTTTTTTTGCATCAACGTTTTGAATCACACTTTGTGATTCATCATCAGGATAAGGAGAGCAAAAGGAGAAAATGAATAGGTGCAGACCCAGAAATGAATAAAAAAGGGAGAGGAAGGAGGGGTGAGAAAGGTTGACACAAAAACCTAAGAAAGGACAAAAAGAAAAACCAAAAAAGGAAGGAAAAAGAGAAATAAACTAAAAAGAAAAGAAACCAAAACAAGCACCAAGAAAAGCACACAATAAATAAAGAATGATTGGAAGATATAAATATATAAAAAGTATATATTTATATATAAAAATGCAAGCAAAAAGTTAAGCCCACACACCCAAAAAGTAATCCCTTAAGTATTTTCTTTGTTTCATATGTTTTTGTTTTATTTAATTTGTTTTGGCCTTCTTTTCATTTTATCTTTTTATTCTAATTGTTCCTTCAGTTTTATTTGTTTATATTTTTAATTTTATCTTATGTTTTCCATTCTTGCTTTCTCATTAATTGTATTTATGTAGGTAAAATTTTAGATCATACATATAGATTAAATGTTGGTAATCTATATGTATATTTATTTATTCTCTTTTTGATTTTATTGCTTCTTGATATATTTTATCTTATTGATATATATTTCATTTTTTGTTATATTCTTTGTTTATTTTATCTTGTTGTTTTCTTTGTTTTTATTAATTTATTTGAATTTAATTATTTTCTTCTTTTATATTGTTATTCTTTTTGTATATATAATATAATATATTCGATAGACTATTTGTTATTATAATTTTTATATTATTTTATTTTATCTTATTTATTTAATTTTTGCTTATTATTCCTTTTCATTCCTTGTTTTATTCCTTTATTCTATCTTTTATTTTTATTTTATATTTATTTTTTCTTTCATTTTTTGATCTCTTTGTATTTTTATCTTTATAATCTATAGATTATATTATATATAATTTCATAGATTATATATATAATTGTTCTATTCTTTTTACTTTCCTTTACTTTTTTTATCCCTTTGGTTTTTATTATTATATAATAATATTAATAATAGTATTTTTAATTTTGTTTATTTAATCTTTTTTCCTTAAGTTTCTTAATAGTTTTTTCGTATAATCTTTATTGTATTTTTATATATTCCCTTATTGTCTATTTTTCTCTTGTTGTTTTTAGATTTATAAATAGATCAAAATTATAATCTATTTTTCATATAGATTTTTCTCTTGTTATTTTTGATTTTTTGTTTATAAATAAATATTAATAACAGTATTTTTAATTTTGTTTATTTTGTTTATTTACCTTTTTCCTTAGGTTTCTTTATAGATTTTACATATAATCTATCTTGTATTTTATTTATTTTACATATAGATTATTTTTCTCTTGTTATCTTTAGTTTTGATTTATATATAGATTTTTATATCTTTTGGTCATAGTTTTCAATCTTTGTTTAAATGTAATATAATCTATATGTAGAATTATATATTATACACATAGATTATATTATATCTTTAATTGATTGTTATTGTCGTGGTTGCCTTCTTTTTACTTTTTCTAATTGTTGGTTTATTTATTTTATTTTTTGTTTCCCCCTCTATATTTTCTTTTTAATCTTTTTGTATATCTTTATATCATACTTTTCTTTCAATTTTTGTTTTTATTTAATTGTATTTTTATATTTTAGATTATATTTATCTAAGTATAAATATAATCTATATTATTCTATTATTTTCATTTTATTTTAGTTATGTTTTCCTTTCGTTATTTTTTGGGTGTGTGGGCTTAATTTTTTGCTTGCATTTTTATATACAAATATATACTTTTTATATATTTATATCTTCCAATCGTTCTTGATTTGTTGTGTGTTTTTCTTTGTGCTTGTTTTGGTTTCTTTTCTTTTTAGTTTATTTCTCTTTTTCCTTCCTTTTTTGGTTTTTCTTTTTGTCCTTTCCTAGGTTTTTGTGTCAACCTTCCTCACCCCTCCTTCCTCTCCCCCTTTCTATTCATTTCTAGGTCTGCACCTATTCATTTTCTTCTTTTGCTCTCCTCCTGATGATGAATCACGGAGTGTGATTCGAGACGTTGATGCAAAAAAAATTACTACACAATCTAAGCTAGAAGCACTGAACTATTATCTATATTATTTCAAAAAAATGTAAGAATAGAATCTATAGCAAATTGAATTTAGTTTCTTAACTACTAGGTTTTTTTTTTTTAAATCTATTTGGTGAAAATTTGAAATTTCAATTCCTTATTTAAATTTCAGGGAAAAATAAGAAGTAGATGTGTGTCTGACCATCCTAACCACAATAATATGATAATATTTTTTTATAAGATTTTAGATATAAGTAGAGGACTCATGTCTCGATGTGATGCATATTTTTTTATAATTTTTTTCCAAGTAAATAATTAATTATGAATTTTTTATTACAACTTTTTAAAAATATAAAAAATCGTATGTCTGACCACCTTAACTTGGTCAAAACTTCATGAAATTTATTTTTTTCTAATCCTATAGTATGTGAATCATAGAATGTGATGCATGTTTCAAATTTAAAAAATGTGATACCGTTTGAAAGCTATAGATATTTTTCAATCAGCCTATCAATCAAAACTTTAGTCATAATTCAAATAGAAAATGAATAATAATTATTTATTAAATTCAAAGTAAAGTATAATTTGTATTGGTGGAAAGCTGAGAATCTCCTTTAAAAACCCTTTTCATTTCATCAATTTAGGGTAAAAAAAAAATCATCAGCCACATGTGTGAAGTCTACAAAAGCAAGGTAAGCTGCTAAACACGCATTTTGTGTTGACTTCTTAGGATTGGCATGCCCTAGCCAAATTCTGAAGCAAGCCTGAGGCTAATCCCTAGGTAGTAGGGTTTGTGTCAGATATCCGACTTATTTTATATATAATTTTCAAAAATGTAATATAGTTTTTAATAAATGATTTAAGAAATGCAATAAATATTTTATAGTTTATTTTAATATATATATATATTAGAATATGCAATATAGTTTATAATTTAATATAGAATATAGAATTTATGATAATCTCTTACAGAATTATGTATAATATTATATTATTATATATAATATTTAAATATTATTTCTATATTTTAGTTAATGTATAAATATATATATTAAGTTAATATATAAAATATTATATAACTAATTAATATTACTAATATGTAAAATATTATCTCTCTCTCTCTCTCTCTCTCTCTCTCTCCCCCTTCTTCAGCTATTCCGCTCTCCCTTCCCCCTCCTAATTCTCTCTCTCTCCCTTTCCCTCTCTCTATCTCTCTATCTATCTCTCCCTCTCTTTGTCTCTCTCCCCTTTTTCCTCTCTTCCCCTCTCCCTTCCCCCTCCTAATTCTCTCTCCCTCTCTCATCCACCCTATCAAATTCACCCTCACCATTGTTGTTCCAGTCATTGCAAGCTTAAAAGGTTTAAAATGACCTTTTTTGGTTTTTACATTAGCCGACCCAAATCAAATATCCGATTTTTTTTACTTTGGCTTGGGCGTTGCTATGGAGCAATGTACAGACACCCAACCCAAAGAAAAGTCAACTTGAGATTTTTGCATTTTTTGGCGAGTACAAAACCCTCCTTTTTTCATATAGCCACTTTTTGGCCCATCATAATCTTACACATGCTCGGATAACAAATACATATTCATAATAGCATGATTGGTCATAATAGCTCCTTTCTTCATAATTATTTATAATGTTCAAATGAGAAGAAAACTTGTTTATATATGCATTCCAATTGATCTTTTTTATTATAGATTGACCTAGGGTTATTTTTCAACACACAAGGCCAACACTCAATATGTTAGAATTTGAAATAAGTCACCCTTAGGTCAACAATGCCCACATCCTTAATCATATGATTTTGCCTTGAATTTTTTAGGATGTCGAGGAATTTAATATTTTTTCCTAATATGGCCTCGAAATGAATAAATTATTATTATAATGAATGTTACAAGAAAAATAAGGTGTCCATGTAGTGTGAAATTGTTAGGGTCAATAATTTACAATGCTACATTTAGCCTCCACTTTAGTGAGAGTATGATCTTATGTTCATACTCACACTAAAGGAATATACTCTTCCATCAAAATATTGGAGAGACAAGATGACACCAAGTTGAGGGATGCACAAGCCCCCAACTCACAGTCCCACCAATTTACAATGTTAAGACAAACATAAGCAGGTATATCACATGCAAGACAAGGAAAAATTCAATCATATACATAGAGAAATCAATGGAGTACACATAAAATCATACACACATTCATAAATAAAACATGATACAAAAAAGAAATATACGAAGCATATGAGGAAAACACATAGCATACAAGAAGCAAACACATGAAATACATGAAGCAAACATGTGAAATACATGAAGAAAACATGTGAAATACATGAGGAAAACACATGAAATACATGAAACAAATAAGATGCACACATAACATACCCATAGAACAAATGTTAGTACACAAAACTAAAGACTCGATTCAGCAAGGTAAAGAGACCTTAGTATGTAAGGTTGTCTCAATTACTAAGAATCTTTCATCGAATTCACAACACATCTAAGATGCTAAAATGATAAATAAAAGTTCTCACAAGGATACATAGATCTATTGAATAGCAAGTTGTGTTATGCTAGGTGTCCATGTAATATTGATAAACGATAGGTCTCATAAGGCTAGCAAGTTGTGTTATGCTAGTTTACTTATGAGACACATGGATCCACAAGCTAGCAAGTTGTATTATGTTAGGTGGCCATGTAAAAATTCTCAAGTTCACAAGCTAGCAAGCTCAATGCTAGGTCTATGGACTGTTTAGTAGATCATGCTTCAAGGAGCGCATAAAAGTAACATCACGAGGGAAATTTGCTAACCACACCTCAAGGGGGTGCACAAATGTTTAATGTCGTAGGGGAGAAATTGGTAACCATGCATTAGGGGAATTATAAATAACACCACCACCAAGGGGGTGTTAGTGTGAAAAAAGGTATTATCAAACTAGTTATCTTTTAACCTATTTAGTAGAGTCATATTCACACTACACTTAAGCTCATTTAGAGGTTATCTAGACTTTTGTCTCACCTCAAGTAGACTCGCCAAGTGTCCCAACACTTGTCCATAGAGTCCTACACTTGTTTTATACTTGGAGGGGTAGTCAAAGTTTGACTCCTACCTTCTCACCTTTTCTTACTTGCCTTTATAAGAAGGCTCATTTTTATATTTTACAACACATTACATGCATATGATATTTTCTCATTTTGCAATGTTCATTTGTGGATTTTTTTTAGTTTGCAAGCATTTCTTGGATGCTCCAACACGGTACCATAGCAAACTTGCAAATCCAATCCATTTCTCTCTTGAACTTGTGAGGGTCATGGGAATCAAGTTTTCAAATGATGCATTTTAGGACAAAATCAACTTCGTGATTGCACTCAAAAGGGTTGAGAGATGAATTTTGTTATATAGCACTTGGGTATTCGAAGAAATAAAAAATATCAGTTTTTGGGGTCCACTATTCAATGTATCGTCTTGCATTAGCATACCAATCTGTATCGGTTTCTTGATCTATGAGCAGTCTTGCCCTTTGTGCAATAATTTTTTTAATATTTTTTATATTTTTAGTAATTTTTTAATCATTAAAAATTACTATTTTACTGTTGGTACAGTTGCAGGCATCAGGGAATATTTTGTTAGTTTTGATAATATTCAGTCAACTGACATCAATATGACATCATCAATTTTCAACCCCAAGTGTGCTCCTTCATTGTTGGCCTATTTTGATTTTTGGCTCAACTTCAGCAGCCTCATTCTCGAGCATACAAATGTCTTTTTGAGTGAATTTTTTTCGTTCTACATATTTTTTCATCCTTTATCCAGTGGTGTGATTTGTTTTGTAATATGATGTATGAATTTTTTTAAAGAATATTGATTATTGAAAAATTAATAAATGGAATAGAATTAAATACATTAAAATTAAATAATAATAATAATTTACTAAAAATCTAATGTAGTTATTCTATGATAGATGCAAGGAAGTGATTTTCCTAGGTGTAGAAAAATAAATAAAACTTAAACAAATGCCTAGAACCACCAAAATGTGTGTCACACTTCAGGGCACTTCCACAACTTCGAGATTGATTGTGTACCTACTAATATGGCCTATGCAATTCAAATCTAATCTTTATGAACCTCTAATTTTTCACATTTAGCATATTATAAATTTATGTTTGTCTCCACATGAAAGCTTGGTTGTGTGGGCAGTTGTTTGCATGTGGCAAGGATAATTCTCCCTTATGTTGAACCCCATAAGGATGTTGAGTCAATAACTTTGAAATTGATTGAAGATGGTAAGCAAACATGGAATAGATGCCCTAAATGCTTTGATGCAAGAAGATATTCCAATAATAAGTGTTCTAACTATGTTAAATAAATATATCTTAAAAGCTCGTGTCAAATGCTTTTCTAGGTGTTTGGTGATATCAAAAATAAAGCAGCTTTACCATTTTAAATACAACTTCAAGTATCATAAATGAAACATTTGTCATTTCTAGTTAGCACACAAGAGTCAAGTGAAAAAATTAAGATATTCAATTTGAATTTTACAACTTTAAGAATCATTTTTCACCATTACACACTTAATCCAAATCATTTGTACAATTATAAATTTAACCTAAAATTAAAAATAGATAAATTCAAAGATCAAAATTATTCTTTAAAATTAAATAAAAATTGAAACATAAAAACTCAAATTATAAACCAAAAAAAATCATATTATATAAAAGATAACCTTACCTAATAAAAGTGATTAAAATTTGAAGTAAAAATTGAAAGCATCTTATTCCAAACAAGAGGTCACAGGTTTAGTCTTGTCTTTGTCCCCGTAACCAACGTCACGGATCACGTAAACAAATTTACCATACTCAATTTATAGAAACTACTAGCTTCCTACATACTAAAAAAATTTAAAAAAAAATTATAGAATATACTTTTTCACCAAATTTAAAACACAAAATAAATCAATAAACAAACAACAAACAACCCACTTTGGAAGGATTGGTTTATAATTAATGGAAAGGCACCATCTTGCAAGACATGACTTTGGATGTGCAATAAGGTTATTGATAAACTGACAAGTATGGATAAGAATTGCCTTCCTTCACCTTCTAACTGCAATGTATGTACTCCATTTGTGTCATTTCAATCATATAGTAACGTATGGTCCATCTTTTAATTGGTTTCTTGAACATAATTGATGTTTGTTGTATTGGCAATAATATTCCAAAAAACTATTTGAAAGAAACTTGATTACCGACTCAATACATGAATGATTCTTCTTGTACTGCCAAATATGGCATAGTTACCAAAAAAAAATCAAACAACTTTTAAAATATCAGAAGAACTTTCATTTTCACCAAATAGAGCATTTATTTGGACGGCAAACAATCACTAAGAATCGAATCCTACAATATCAAAGTTTTTGAAAAAATAAATAAAAAAAGAAAATGCAAAGAATCTTTATCACCTGTCACCTTTGCTTCTGTTCACAAACAAGTCTTTTCTTTTTAATTCTTTCTTTTCAGCTTTAATTAAATACTATTTTTTGATAGTATTATTTTTCTTTTTAATAAGAATATAAATTTAAGTTAATGTTTTTTAGTTGAGAGTTAAAGAACGAAAGATTTCATTTCACTAAAATCATCAAACATACGAGTTTGGTCTGATTTTTTACTATTGCATCAACACAAGATTTAATTTTGGTGGATGGCATTATCAAAGAACATACCATCACCATCGCTAATTATACTTATTCAATTGAACTACAACACTTAAATTAATTCAATGTTTTAAAAAAAAAATCCTTTCATTTATTTATTTTCTCACTTTTTACTTTGTAATTTGGGGGATGTATCCTACCTCTTTTTGTCTTTTATACATTATGATTCTTTCAATTTTATTGACCAATTTTATTTTTTAATGAAAACAACTAACGTACTTAAAACAATGGGTTTATACTGTGATGAGTAAGCATGGATGTAAACCAGAAGTCATCATTTCGATATGCAGCCACATGCAAGAGATTACTATCTGTCTAAGTCATCCCTGATCAAACCTGGGCCAATTGTGCCCTCGAAAATTTGAACCTGGGTGAATAACGTAATTAATAATTAAAAAACATACCATCATTCTCACCAAATTTTCTCAACTAACTTATGACCCCTATTCATTAAAAAAACAAAACTACAACGCTTTTAACTTATAAACAATTTTGATTTTCCGTAAATATTGATATAAATTAAATTAAATTTATCATTATATTTTTTGAGGGAATGATTTAAAAATTGCACTCATAAACTTAATTAAATTTATCATTATATTCATTTTCATTTTAATGCTTTGAAAATTGCGCTCATTCCATTCTACTTATCCGACTTGTTCGTTCAAATGGCTAATTTTTCTTCGGTTTTAACAAGATGATCTGTACGCTAATTATCCAGTTAGTATGTTCGAAACGTCGGACATAATTTACTTTGATTAAAAGAAACTGATAAAAAAATAAAACCAACAAATAAATGCATCTTCTTAAACAGCGAAGAATTTAAGAAGAAAATGACAAGAGGTAGACACGCGAGATAATACAAAATTACATACAAATAGACGTTACTCTGCACCAAAGTCCTAATCTGGACAAGCCTTCCAAGTAGTAAATCTGAATATCAAAAATTGAATTTTATTTGTAATATGAAGAATAATTAATGTGGAACTGAACCCATCATAGAATGATTGGACTGTAGTGTAGAAGATAATGCTTATATCTGACAGTGAGATAGCTATCACAAGTTAAAGAGGACCCACAAAAATGACACCAAAACAACAGGCAGCGTTAGTGCTGCAAGGCTTCTGACGGAAGTGGAAGTAGATTAATATATTCACTGCTATTCCAGACATCTATAAAGTTTTACCTGAAGGGTAAAAACTTTCATCATTGCTCCAATCCAAAACGCCCAAAAGTTGAAGACACTAACTCAAATAAAGGGTAAAAGTATAAATACATATATATGTCCCTAAGGAATTGTGACATTAACAAATACTGGTTCATGTCAGATGTGTTTGCAGGCATTGCCTTTTAACAGTTCAGCATTCACCAAAAGGCAAAACGCACAAAACCCAGTCCCACTTTTTGAATCCTGCAGTCAAATTATGTCACAATGGTTATATCTAGTCATCTATACACATATGATATAGGTATAGATGGGTGTGTAGGGCCACAGTCCCCATCATCAAAACTTGCTTTGTGGTGGCTATGGTCATAAAAAAACCTCAGAATGATTTCATTTGTTTTATGAGCTAAGAGGGGCATCTCTTATTCTTTGCAGAATTGTGAAACAGATTACATTGACAGAATATATTACCTGGACAGAACGCAAACTTGTGTCCTAAAGTGCTGCTTTCTGAAAACAGAATTTTCAGTTTCCCTAAGGTAAGCATTCAATTACTTGGATACAAAAACAAAAATAATTCAGATCTGTACCTTCCCAAACATATATGAAATTGTAATCACTGATAGCTACAGGTGACCGCTACTGGGAAACAAAGTTGCATTGGGAGCTGAAACAAGAGAACCAAATTGGATCTGGAATTTTGACATGCCACTGGAAAAGAACTGAGCTGCTTCCCTAGATCGAATTTGTTTCATCCCAATTAACAAACTTAATTTTAACATCATGGAGCCGCTAAATATTCACTCCAAAAAAAAGGGTTTTAACAATAAGATATTTGGAGCTCCTTGAGAGATAAACTATGCATTATTTGAAGATGATCATTCTCCAGTCACGAGATGGCAGTCTACAGACTATAATATAAAAGATAATCTCCAAACAAAAAAAATTATATCTATAGGATAATTGAATAAATTTCTTATCATGAAAGCTCTTTGAGAAAGAAAATATGCATTATTTGAAGAACATCATTCTCCCATTTATGAGATGGCAGTCTACAATGTATATAGAATATTGACACTGCATTTTAAATAATAAAGTTAAGAGCTCTGGCTAATGCTGAATACATCATTAGAATGACAGCTGTTGAGGATTGCTGTCCCTAAAAGGAGAATAAGATTATAACTTACTCCACTAGTTAAAAGAACTACAGGAAACCATATCATCTGTTTCAAAAACAGACCACCTAAAAATGTACAGGAAATTGTGATAGTCTGGAGAAGGCACAAATGCCTAAGTGGACCATTCCACTGAATGCAAACAACCTTCTAATGTACAAAACTGCATGTGCATTCTTCTTTCAAACGCAAATACTGAAAGGAACTGCAATAAAATTATAAGTCCTTGCAGAGCATAGATTGAGATAAGACATGATGTACCCATCTGTATTATAACTCAACCTTTATCATAATCCAGAATATCCATTTTTGATAACTCGCCCTTTATTATGCTCCAAAATACCAGATTGGATTCTCATATTTGGGGACTGCTTCTGGAACTCTTGGAAATGAATCTCCATAGTCGATTGTAATATTATATGGGGAACCAAATTTGTAGTCCTCATTAATCTCCTGGGGCTGATGCACAAAACCTTGATCAAAGACCCTGCTTTGATCAAGGTTTATACCTTCCTTCATTAATTGCTGCATGTTTAAAGTGGCATCTGTGCCACTGCTGCAGGGCAAAACCCCTTGTCCAAAAAAGTTCTCATCCGTTGCCATTCTTAAAAGTTCCCTTCCCTGAGGAGTACGGTGCATGTTCACTTCCCGTTGACTGGGATTGTTCATGATAGGAAGACTTCCGAGCGCTGATGTCTTATTCTGATGCAGGCCACTATCATATAGGGCAAGGAGCTCATTGATCGGCTGTTGACTATTTGCTGGAGCTGCTAAACATGCAGTGCTACCGGGACCAAGACTCACAGTAGCATTTGCTGTTGCCTGTCCATCCATTCTAGTTGGAAAGGCACCTCCCTTTCCTTGAGCTTGGAGCTGGTTAGGTTGCCCCAAGGTAACAGTAGCATTGGATGCTGCCTGTCCATCCATCCTAGCTGGAAAATTATTTCCCTTACCTTGAACTTGAAGCTGGTTAGGTTGCCCCATGCGCATACAGAATAAATTGTTATTAGCTTGAGGTTCTGATCTCTGATATCCCATGTTTTGGAAATCTGTTCTGTAAGCACAAATAGTCTGATGGTTATTTCTTGAACTCTGATCCAAAAATCCATATTGTCTCGGATGATGTGGGCACTGCTCATTTGGGCATGTATAAATCTTTTGATCTTCCATTGGAGACTCCTCAGGCAACTTCCTCTTTCGGATCATGTCAACATTATCTACAATCTGGAGAGATGAAGGAACCCTCTCCTTTGAAATACTGGCATTAAAGAGATCAAAGTCAAGCGGTTTGCATTCCTGTGCCTCAGAATTGAAGAGGTCAAAGTCATGTGGCTTGCGATCCTGAACATCATCATTTGAAAAAATGGTGTTGGGATCTTCCTCGAAACCTTCAACGTCATACTCACTGCTACTGCTGAATGTCAGAGCTCCGCCATTTGCACTCAGTGAAATGCTCGTGGGTGGACAAGCATTTGGGTTCTGCTGGCGAGCCAACGCTTCCTCTTGATTAACAACAGCCAGCCAAGTAGCACTCTCTTTAGCTGTCATCTTATCTTGCAAACACTTTGACTGCCTAACCAGCTTACGAATCTTTGCTATGTCAGGAGACATGTGTTTGATAACAGCAGTTAGAACACCCACCTTCCAAGCCTTTTTCAGATCATGAGGCTTTTTGTAAGGTGGAGGCCCTTGTCCTTTTGGCAAGCCCACTTGTGGCCACCAATCCTCATTACTAGTTGGCCACCAAGGAGGAGAAATACCTTTTTCCAAGGGAAACCTCCGTTGAGGAGGATCACAGTGCTGCATGAGAGCAGAAAGCAGAGAACCCAAAGTAGTATCTTGAAGCTCTTGGAGAGTATGAGGGGTAGGAGCCACAATCATACTATCCTCATTTGAACCAGGTAATGCATGTTCTGCTTGATATTTAGATATGGCAGCAGGGCCATTCCTATCAAATCTCACCTTCTCCTTCCACCATGCTCTAAGATTATCAGAGGCTCCACTCACAGGCTTCCCCTTCTCAGGAATAATACCATATACAAAACCTTGTGCTTTGCAAACCTCCATCATTTTAAGCATGTACTTCAATATACCATCTTGTGCTCGAGACATCTTTTTCCTACGAGCTTGCTCTTGTGATTGTCTCTGTTTTGCTGTGTCAGTTTGCTCTTTTCCCTTGTGCTGCTCTTTAATGCGCCTGAGCCTGATGCGATCCTTCCACATCCTCTTCTCAAGCTCATCCACATCAATTTCATCTTCACTGAGGTCTTCATCATGCATAACCTCCCCTTCATTTTCACATGCATTTTCACAGACATTTTCACACATTGAATCTCCTTCTGGAGGAAGAGTTAGATAATCAAAATTTTCTGAATAACCCATTTCTTCATAAAACCCCATAAGTTCAAAAGGTTCTTTGGCTAATTTACAATCCTTCTGAAAGATTATAATAGTAGCCTACAAAACTCCCAGGAGCAAAAATTTCCCTCCCTTTCTTATCAAAAAAGTTGTGTACGTCACAAACAACGATATAAAGTACACAGAGGCCTCTCTCTCAGATAACCAATCCAGAAACACCAAAAGAGAAGCACAACTTTCATATAGAAATACATCCAGCTAAAAATATTTCCACCTTCAGCATATCCATGGCAGTGAAATGGAGATTAAAGCCAATCAGACCATCGGAATCTCACAATTCTGTCAATTCCAATTTGTTTTGTCAGAAGATTTATAAAAAGTTTTATTTAACTTTTTAGCAATAATTTAAAATGAGAAAAGAAAAAAGGTATGGATATCACATACTTCTCTGTCTAGCAGATAGGAGAATATATTCTGAAAAGAGACAAGATCTGTACAAGCTCCAAGTATGAATTGGTCCGGAGTAAAGATCCTGCACTATTAATTATCCAAACAACGAAAAATCTTGTTCAGAGTCACGATGCACAACAATACTCTAGCTTTACACTCTCGCATTACTAGAAAAAAATTCCAATTAAATGATGTAGAAATTAGCCATACTGAGGCCTATTTTTGTTGACATTATACATTAATGAGACCCACACATGCCAACTTCTATGGTCTAAGTAAATGAATTTCTGGTTACCTGAAATAAAAGATCGAGCACTCCAAAAGAGTCGTGACCAGCAAAAGAAGATTATTGACACATGAAAAAGTTGAGAAATCATTCAAGATGAGACACAACTATTCTTGATTTTGCAGTCATCTCTATATCTAGAAGCCGTCAAGCTTTTGTAAATGGGTTATTTCAACACAGTACAAGATTGACTCAGAATAACTGATAAAACCAGGATAGACCAGAGTCAGCTGACATCCTTCCAACAAAAACAATGGGCTTAACACACAGAACATGTAATACAAAACTGGAAGAGCTCGCTGATCCGCAAATTAGTCAGATGTAACTCTCTCAAACAAATTTCCATAGGCACTGGTTTATACAGAATAGCATACAAAAAGACCTCAAATCTTATCTATTATTTTACAGATCTGAATAAATATACAAATAGCATATCATATTTTATATAATAGCCTTCCCAATAATCTTACCAAAGAAATGACTGCTATAAATTGGTTTAAGTGGTCAGAAACTAGGAAGAAAACAAACACAGAATTGCAAAAAAAGGACTTTACGGCTATCAAGGCCATGGATAGAGGAAAAAAGGAGACAGTTTGAAAGGTAAAGAATTTATATCAAATCAAGAACGGTTTTCAGTAAATTTCCTATGAAATTCAAATAACTTTACGGCAAAGCAGAACAGGGAAAAATTGTTAAAACAATTGGTTTCGTTTCCCATGAAATTGTTTGGACATCAAAATCAACAAATAAATTGCCCTCAAAACCAGATCCTGGTGCAAGTAGCTTTAAAAGTCAATGAAGATTCAATACCCTTTCAATATGGGTAATTATCCATAATCAAACACAAAATCCTTTCTGAAAAGAATACCAAGAGATAGATTTGGAATTCATTTCTAAAACATAATGGCGCAAAAAGATCAAGCTTAAGGTGAAATGGAATAAGCCTAAGTGGAGGTTAATCAACAGGGCTTTCATAGCAGGACCTCGGGTCAAAATCTTCAAGGCACACGTTAAGCGTTGAAATTAGATATCTTGCACCCAACCCTGTCTGCAACATACCCCAACCAATAAGATTGGATGCAAACACTGGGTTACTAGGACAGATGAGATACCCCTTTTGCAGCATATCGCAACCCATAAGGCTGGATGCAAGTCCTGGTAGGCCTTCACAGAAGAGATATCCCTCTCCAGCATAACCCAACTAAGGAGGCAAGTTAGAAGTCCTGGGCGACTTTGATTGATGATATACCTCTGGCTGATGACAACCACACCAACGGTTCCCAGGCAAAGGAAATTTAAAAATTAACAAACCAGAAGATTGAAATGGGAATTATGTCTGATATTATAGCAGGAAAGAACAAGCTTTATGAAATTCACAAAACCAACATGATTATAAAAAAATATCATTCAGAGCATTGATTAGTGGTAAAATCCAAAACCATAAACTAAATTAAAATCAAAATCTAAGCTGAGCCAAAGGAAACAGCGAGCTTTAAGGATTTTAGAAAAACCAGTCTGTTCTCTCTCTACACAGTTGTCTCCAATTTTATTTCTTTAAACATTTATAGAATGTGGAAGCTTGAAATCGTAAAACCAACATGATTTTCGTAACAAAAAGAAAAACTCCATCATTCGGACTGGTTAGAGCTGAAATCAGGACCCAGAAACGCGACTAAAATATATATCTACACTTAGACCAAATCTAAAATCAAAAACTAAATTCAAAGCATTAATTGGAGCTAAAATCAAGATCCAGAAACTAAACTAGACTAAACTAAAATCTAAACACAAACTAAAACATAAAAAACTAGAATCAAAATCCAAACTTTCACCATACCTTGTAAACGAACCCCAATTCTCTTTCCCTGTTTGTTCACCGGAAGGATAGGGGAGTTGGGAAATTCTCCAACAACCAACACAACTTCTGCTCCTCAAATATCCCTCCCCTCTCTTGTTTGTACTAGTTATCAACAACAATACCCACTTGCACACCACAGGAATAAAAACTGTAACAAAACACCCCTCCACGAGAAACCAGCTGAGATAACAAAGGACAAATCCAACACGACGAAAACGACAAGGCAGCAAGACAGCAAGCCCCCTTATATCAACTAACCCTGCACAAAAGCCTATTGCTCACGCTCATAACATTCAAATTCCTCCCTCCTCACATTCAGAGCCCATCAGAACTTAATCGACGAGCAACAAGAGCGAGGCCAAACTGAGAGGACAATTTGAGGGAAAGCAGAGTCTTCTTGTTTTCAGTGCAGGTGAATCGAAGGAAGGCTCAATTGGGTACACGATTATGCACCTGACAATGGCGGCCGCACCCTCTGGACAGAGAAAATCGGTCCTCTGTTCGGTCAGACCCTAATGAGAAGCAGAAGACGCCGAGTGTAGTGAAGGTAGTGGGATATACACCCTGACGGAAAGTCAGACTTCCGTCTACTTGACTCTGACGGCAACTCTGACTTTCCGTTAAATGCCACGAGTAGGAATTTACCACGCAGTCATATGGCCATTAAAAATAATGCGCGAGGCCCCGGGAACAGTACGGGTAGAAGCGTGTAGATTCTCTCGGCGGGCGGCAGGCATCTGTGCCAACCAGCTATTAGTCCATTTTTAATAAATTATTCAGGTCCGGGGCCGCCGGGTCTTATCTCTAACTCGCCCATGTGCTCTTGTCTCTTGGGTTGTTTTCTTACAGATTTATTAGGGTTAGAATAGTGACAAATTATAGAGGGCGGTGAGAATGACTTGGTATGTAGATTTCAGAGGTGACATCGCCTACCGTGCACTTGGGAACTTCAAAGATTGACCTTATCTTTCACATTTTTCTATTGATAACATTTCAATTAAACATGGGCCAAACCCTTTCTAAAAGAAGAAATTTTATCTTCCTAATGGGAAGGAAATACAACATTACCTTTCAAATAATCAAGTAAATAAACAGTTCCTAGATATTTTAGGAGTGTTGATAGAGTAAAATATGTGTTAGGAGTTATCTTTATTGTTGATGTTCTTAAATAATATTGATATAAATTTTATTTTAATATAAAGTTTAGTTTTGTATATAAATATGGTATTTGATCAAATATTTTTGGGAGTGATTTTAACTTTATTTATTACTTAAATGTTATACATATTTTAGGTGAAAGGTTATAACCGTTTAGTATAATAGAAGAAATGTATCCACTTCTTAAGTGTAAGGGAGTCTTTATGTGGGAATAAAATATATTAATATTATGATTAACAAATAATTGTAAGAGGTAGCACACACGGGTAGCGGAGTTGGCTTGGGTCGTGGGTTTGCTCCCCATTGGTCTCGGGTTCGACTATGCTCCTAGGTAGTAATCGATAGCGATGATGTGTGGGTCGGGACCGTTATCCCTAGGGACTAGTCTTGCCTCAACTCGCTCTAGTGGAGCGAAAACTTAAAGTCATATTACACCATCGAATCGCAAGGGTTGAGATGTGGGGACACCCGAGTTACCAAAAAAAAATTGTAAGAGGTGTTTGTGAAGTGTTTGTGGGAAGAAAGAGATGAAGGAGGTTGTATAAGCCAAGTTTCTTGTGTCTATAATTAGATAGACTTGACGTTATTTTCTTAGTAATGAATGATTCTCTATGGGTGGTTTTACAATACGTAAAATCTTATGTATTAAGTCAATTATTCTTTGTGAATATGTTTATATTGCAATATTATAGCTTAAGCCTAAAGTTCATAATTTCCTAATATTTATGAGTTGAGATAGTACCAACACTAAATATGCTTTTTGAAATGATAAAAAAAGGGATTAAAAACTTGGCTTCAAAATTTGCAATGGAGTAAATTGGTGAAGACTATTCTTTGTGATCCAAAATCATGATATATGATTAGATCTAAAATAGTTACACCCAAACAAACTTCAAGATGATTTATTCTACTCAATGTCAAGTTTGCATCTATAGTATTGACCTTGATCTATGAATTCAAATTTTGACTGAGAAAATAATCAATAACTTCTAATCATCTAGAATATATTTGCCTTGGTGTATGTAACATTTATCTAAAAGATAGATGGTGTTGATGAACACATTTAGGAGCTTGCTAAGTGAAAATGTTCTCCTTAAGTCAAGTGAATGGATCTAAATTAAGAATTTGAGCAATGATTGAAGAAATAACAAGCAACCATTTAATATACCTAGCATTTTGTTAATGATGTAGATATTGGTGGAAGTAGATTATGTAATGTGTTATGTTAGATTCTCCCTTGGATATCTCTTCTAGACGAGTCTTGGATGCCTAAAAGTGAATTTAAGTGTGTCCTTGAGTACAACCTAGCACGTAAATCACACATATTGCACTCGAGTCAATAAGCAACGACTAGTAGGAAGGGAGATGGCTTGGGCCCAAATTTGGATTTAAATTTGGAAATTAGGAGGTCATTTTTATATTGCAAATTTGATCCAAGGTCATTTCCACACCACATGTTTGATCAATCTAATGAATGGATAAAATGTAAATGGATTTCAAATGGACTATGTGGATGTGTGAAGGTAGGATCAAGTTAGGTTGAAGTTAATTAGCAACTTTTATGCAATAAAATTTCACATGTACACTAGCCATTATGTTTAGGAAAAACATGCCAATTTGAGTCTAAAGCATAGGGTAAAAATTTAAGGTATGCAATTTTACCCTTACATTTTTCATTCACTTCAACTTGCATGTGAGATACTACAAAGATGCATGTCAAATTAAGTATTAAAAGGAAAACAGAGGTGCAGAATCGCTTTCCTAATGCTAATACAATAGAACAGAAGTGCAAAAGACAAGTTTTAAAGCTTCTTAAAACTATTGAGATGAGCACATACAGGGTAATAAGAGAAACAAAAATAAGCAATCATAGATAACATCATATTTACGTGGGAAAACCCTTTTGGGAAAAAACCCACCACACCAAGAGAAGACACTTTGTATTACAGTAAAATAAACTACATACAAAGCTCACAATCCTCACTCTCTAATAGTTAGCTCACAGCAGTAGACTTAAATTTTCATGCACTCACTGTTACAATACTTCTTTCAGTATACAATGAATACAACTAACTTCTCTATCTCTCTCTCATACTTCACTGTCACCCTTTATTGACTTATATCAATGTAATCGACTATACAAATCTTACATCGCATTAATCATGCCAACCAATCACAAACCTTAATTATGCATCATTCACCCAATCAAGCAATCCGATCTCCTAACCAATTTGGCCTGCAAACATGCATCGGGTCGCCCAGGCATTAACTCTCCTTGCCTTAATCGGATCCTGTCATCAGCTGAAACACGTCTTGCAATTACTACTTTCACCGCTCTAGACTTCGACCAATCAGATGTTGATTACTTGCCACGCGTCACCTCTCTACTTGTTCGTCGCTTCCAATCAAGTCAAACTGGTCAACCCAAGTGACAAATATCTCTTACTATGCTACCTCGTCGAGTTAAAGAAGCCACCACGGTGTGGTGGGTAAGCCCTTGTCAACCCATCAGCTACCTTCACCGCACCATCGTCGAGCCCCGCGAGACCTCTTGCGGTATGGCAGTGCCACCACCCAACCGCAGGTCCCTTCTAACACCGCCGTGGTACCGAGGTAGTGGCCTTTCTGCCAGCTCGTCGCATAACACCACGTCACCACCAAGCTCGAAATGATCTTCCACAGTATGGAGGTGCCACTGCCCAACCATGAGGCTAAGCAAAGCCTCTAGTGGTATGGCGGTAACTGCCTAGGCTGACCATCGAGCTCCACTATGCTACTATACCCTAACTGCAAGACCTCTGAGGTAAGGAGGTAATCGTTATCTCTAACCGCCACGACTTACCACACCACTGCGACATGGTCGAAAGGCCATCGCGATGTGGCGGTAAGCGAACTTCGCTTAACTATCGTTGACCACCACACCACCAATGAACAACCTTCGTGGTAGGGAGGTAAGGCTTCGCACTGACTACACTTGTCAACTGCATTACCGCCAGCCTAAGATGGAGACCCTATAGTATGGTGATAACACCACCCAACCGTGGACAAATCGACAAAGGCTCATGGTAGAGCGATAAACCACCAGATTGCACCTCTATGAAAGACTCTCAGTGGTAGAGCGGTAAAGGCTAAGAATGGTGATAAATTCACCAAGTATTTTCAAAGGTTCAAGCCAGAAGTTGAGGCACCTGTTCCCAACAAGCTCCCACTTGACAAAGACTTACTGGCTTCCTCTAGACTTCAAAAAAATTACTAACAATTATAGGCCCCATGGCCCATTGAAGTTGTGCACCATCTAAACTTGTCTATGCTCATTGGCTTCATTAAAGCATCTGCAACATTTTTCAAAGTGTCAACCTTTTCTAAACAGATCTTTCCATCTTCCACCATGTCTCTAAAAAAGTGATACTGCACATCAATGTGCTTCGTCGTAGCATGGAAAGTCGGGTTCTTTGCCAAACAAATGGCACTTTGACTATCATAGCAAATTGTAATTTTCCCTGCATCAAAACCAATATCAGAGCACAATTGACTAAGCCAAACTACTTTGCAGGCGTGTGTTGCTGCCATGTATTCAGCCTCTGTAGTGGATAAAGCGACTAAAGCTTATTGCTTGCTCATCCAACTAACTGCACCACCATTTAACATGAAAGTGTATCCACTAGTGGATCTTTTGTTGTCAATGTCCCCTACCCAATTAGAATCCACATATCCACGAATATTGAGTGTTCTCTATGATGCAACCCAACTGCCATGGTAACATAGAGCATATTTTGAAGTCCCCTTTAAATATCTAAACACTCTCTTCACATCATCCCAATGTGACCTTCCCGAATTTTCCATAAAATGGCTCAGAACTTCCACTGTTTGGGCAATGTCTAGTCTTGTACAGGCCATTGCATACATTATATTGCCAATAGAGCTTGCATAAGGCACCCTGATCATGTCCTCCATCTCAGTAGCAGATTTAGGATAGTCTTCAACATATAGTTTCGTTCCCTGCATAATTGGAACCACTAGCTGCTTGCAATCATTCATACCAAATCTCTCGAGAATTGTGTTAACATACTTACCCTGGCTGACCCAAAGTTTTCTACTCATTTTGTCCCTGGTTATCTCCATCCCCAGAATATACCTTGTTGCACCCAGATCTTTCATTTTGAACTTTGCAGACAATTGAGATTTAAGATCATAAATCATAGACTTACTATTTCCTATGAACAACATATCATCCACATACAGGGTAATAATAAGCACATGATCATTTTCAGATTTATAATAAACACAATGATCATATTTTGATCTCACAAATCCCATAGACAACACAAAAGTGTCAAATTTCTGGTACCACATTTTAGGAGACTGCTTCAAACCATACAAATATTTTTTTAATTTGCAGACCAGACTTTGTTTACCTTTTTCAATGAATTGCTCGGGCTGGGACATGCAAATTTCTTCTTCCAACTCTCCATGGAGAAACATTGTCTTCTCATCCATTTTCTCAATCTTTAAGTCATATGTTGTTGCCAATGACAATAGAAATCTGATAGATGTCAGCTTTGCTACAGGGGAAAAAAATTCTCCATAATCAATTCCCTCTATCTGGGAAAAACCTTTTGCAACCAACCTTTCCTTATACTTTTCTACACTGCCATCTAGACCAGTCTTCTTCTTGAATACCCGTTTACAGACAACGGGCTTTCGCCCTTCAGGCAAAGGTACCAAATCCCAAGTTTCATTTTTCTTCAATGAATCCATTTCTTCATTCATGGCTTCCAACCAAGAATTTGAATCAGACATGCTAATAACTTCTTTTACAATCCTAGGCTCATCAGTGCTAGTAATCAAAGCATAGGCACAATTCAAATCTAACATAGAGAAACCATACCTATCAGGTTGTCATTTTTCACGTGTAGACCTTCTTACTGACTGAGGTTGTGGTTCTTCATCTTCAGAACTCTCAAAGCTACTTGAACTCTCCTTAGATTCAAGTACACCATGTAGTTCTTCTTTTTCTGGAGTTTGAGGAATATGAACTACATCATTCTTCTTTTCTCTTTTATCTATCTCTAGTCGTGGATCAGCTACTGAAGGTTTTAGCTCATGAAATATTACACATTTGTTGTACAGAACCTTCTCAATATCAGGATTCCAAAGCTTGTGTCCCTTCACACCAACACCATAGCCGATGAAGATACATTTGAAAAACTTGTTCTTCAACTTTGATCTTTTCTCATTGGGCACATATACATATGCCTCACAACCAAAGAGACAAATATATCTCAAAGAGGGCTTCTTACCAGACCACGCTTCCAAAGGTGTCTTGTCAACTAGAGCAAAACAAGGTGAACAATTTACCAGGTAACCTGTTGTAGCCACAACTTCAACCCAAAACTTCTGCTCCAAACCAACACTGCTCAACATACTTCTTGCTCTCTCCATTAATGTTATTTTCAACCTTTCAACAACTCCATTCTATTGTGGAGTATAAGGTGTAGTTTTATGCCTTTTAATCCCATGGTCTATGTAGTACCTTTCGAATTCTGTAGAACAAAACTCACGGCCATTATCTGTCCTCAAGCATTTGATTTTCTTTCCAGTTTGATTCTCTACCAAAGTTTTAAATTATTTAAACCAACTGAACACTTCTGATTTACTCTTAAGAAAGTATATATACGCCCTTCTCGAATAGTCATCAATAAAAGAAACATAATATCTAGACTTCGATAATGAAGGAACATTAACTGGACCAAACACATCAGAATGAACATAATCTAGTACACTAGAAGATTTATGAGGACTCGAATAAAAAGAAACATGGTGTTGTTTTTCGTAAATACAGTGTTCGCAAAAATCGAACTCAAGATTACAATCATCAAGCCCTTCAACAAGATTTTTATTTTTTAAGATTTCTAAACCTTTCTCACCTATGTGACTAAGTCTATGATGCCACAACATGGTCTTCTTTGTTGGATTTTTACCTCCAAGGCATTTGCAACCAGAGAAGCATCTTCATCCTCCTCTACAAGAACAACTTTGCTTGAATTTACATAGGTCTTGTTGCATTGAATAGGACGTGCATCCAGCTTGTACAGAGTGCCAATACGTACACCCTTATCCAACACCATTGCACCTCTAGCCATCTTACATAATTTACTTGAGAAATAAACTTCCACACCAACATCATTCAACTTATTGACAAAAAGTAAGTTATGAGCCAAACCTGGTATGTGCAGTACGCCACCAATCCCTTTGATTCTACCATCAGGGAACTATATTTTGACTCTTCCGTGACCAATAATCTCTAATGTTGAATCACTCACCAGGTACACCTTTCCACCATCGTACTTCTTGTACTTAGTGAACCATTCTCTATGAGACATCATGTGAAAGGATGCACCCGAGTCAACCAGCTAGATAACATCTGATGCCTGAGTTACCAAGGCTGCAATGAAGGCATCTACATCACTTTGAGAAGAATCATTGTCTAAAGCATTAATTTTCTTCTTCTTCTCCTTACAATCCTTTCAGATATTACCAGACTTCCTACAGTTCCAACATTTCACCTTGGAAATTTTACCAAGAGACTTTGATCTCCTACAAATTTAGATTTGGACTTCTTGTCCTTCTTTTTATCTTTCTCCTTCAATTTACCTCGAACAACAAGGGCCTCTTTGGCCATCTATGAAGACTTCCTCTGAATCTCTTCAGATAGTAATGAGGAAACAACGTCTTCCATCTTGAAATTAGTGGTTGTACTTCCAATAGCCATTACAAGATGATCCCAAGTGTCAGGTAACGAACGTAACAAGAGCATGCAATGATCCTCCTCCTCAATCTTTACACCCACAGACACCAACTAAGAAACACTCATATTAAATGAGTTCAAATGGTTTGCAACAGATGCTCCTTCTTCCATCTTCAAGGAGTACAACTTCTTCCTTAGGAATAACTTATTTACCAGAGACTTTCCCTGATAAATATCACCAAGCTTCTTCCATAATGAAGCTGCAGACTTCTCATGGACGTTCAGGAGTACAAAATCGGTCAGGCTTAGTCTTATCAGACCTCTCGTTTTTCTATCTACAAGGTCCCAATATTCTTGCTTCATACTTTATGGCATAGTTCCATACACAACAATCCAAAGGTCTCTATCCACAAGCAAGTCTTCCATTTTGAGTTTCCATTACTCAAAGTTCCCACCATTGAATTTTTCAATCTCTACTCTACCTGATGTAATCACCATCTCAAATAGAACTAGGTTCTAACTTTGCAAAACTCCCACTGGAACAGTATTAGCACAAAAAACCAACCTTACTAACAAGGATAGCACAATTGGCCAAGCTTTGATACCACTTGAAAGGAAAACAGAGGTGCAAAATCGCTTTCCTAACACTAATACAACAAAGGAGAAGTGCAAAAGACCAGTTTTAAAGCTTCTTAAAAATACTAAGATGAACACATACATGGTAATAAGAGAAACAAAAATAAGCAATCATAGATAACACCAAATTTATGTGGGAAAACCCTTTCGATAAAAAACCCACCACACCAAGAGAAAAAACTTTGTATTACAGTAAAATAAATTACATACAAAGCTCATAGTCCTCACTCTCTAATAGTTAGCTCACAATAGCAGACTAAAGTTTCCATGCACTCACTATTACAATACTTCTTGCAGTATACAATGAATACAACTAACTTTGTTATCTCTCTCTCATACTTCACCGTCACCCTTTATTGACTTATATCAATGTAATCAACTATACAAGTCTTACATCACATTAATCATGCCAACCAATCGCAAGCCTTAATTATGCATCGTTCACCCAATAAAGCAATCTGATCTTCTGACCCATCTACCCTGCAAACACACATCAGGTCGCCCAAGAATTAACTCTCCTTGCCTTAATCGAATCTTGTCATCAGCCGAAACATGTTTTGTAATTACTGCTTTCACTGCTCTAGACTTCGACCAATCAGATGTTGATTACTTGCCACGCATCGCCTCTCTACTTGTTCACCACTTCCAGTCAAGTCAAACCGGTCAACCCAAGTGACAAACATCTCTTACCACGTTACCTCACTGAGTCAATGCAGACACCACGGTATGGCGGTAAGCCCTTGTCAACCCGTCAGCTACCTTCACTGCACCACCGTTGAGCCCTACGAGACCTCCTGTGCTATGGCGGTGCCACCGCCCAACCATAGGTCCCTTCTAACACCATCACGGTACCAAGGTAGTGGATTGTTTGTTAGCCCGTTGCATAACACCGCATCACCACTAAGCTCAGAATGATCTTCCATGGTATGGCAGTGCCACCGCCCAACCGCAATGCTAAGCAAAGCCTCCCGTGGTATGGTGATAATCACTTGTGCTAACTGTCGAGCTCCACCGTGCTATCGTGCCCCAACCGCAAGACCTCTGAGGTAAGGAGGTAACCATTATCTCTGACAGCCATGGCTTACCGCACCACCGTGACATGGCTGAAAGGCCAACGTGGTGTGGTGGTAAGTGAACTTCGCTTAACTATCACCAACCACCACTGCCACCGTTCCACCAACGAACAACCTTCGTGGTAGGGAGATAAGGCTTCACACTGACTGCGCCCGTCAACCGTGCTACCACCAGCCTAAGATGGAGACCCCATGATATGGCGGTAACACCGCCCAACCACGGATAGACCGATAGAGGCCCGTGGTAAAGCAGTAAACCGCCAGACCACACCTCTATGAAAGACTCTCAGCGGTAGAGTGGTAAAGGCTGAGAATGGTGATAAATTTGCCAAGTCTTTTCAGAGGTTCAAGCCAGAGTTTGAGGAACCTATTCCCAACAAGTATGAAATCAACATGAAAGTAAATATTTAGACACTTGCATACAAGTTATAAATAAGGATGATTATTCTATGCATACTCCTCAAACTAAGTACTCCACCTTGAAGCCTGCAAGCACAAATTTCAATGAGTAGCATCTAATAAGAACTTGAATAGGTATTAATAATATTGATTGATGATGTCAAAATTATATAATGAATATAAAAAGAAAATTTTCATATATTGGGCATCATAAGAGACATGTGTGTTAGGTATAATAGGATTTGTAAATATTTATTATATGGGTTAGGAGGACCATAAAAGGAAATCGATATCCATTAGGTGTGGTAGGACCCATATCCATTGGGAAAAGTGGGAGACATCAAAATGAGCATGAATTATAATAGACGTGAATCCATGAATAGTAATAAGTTATAAGAGGCATGAAGATCTGAGTAAAGTTGTCCTTATAATCATAGTCATCAAAGAAAATTTTGTGATAATAGTTGCCCCCTCTAGTCAATTCTCTATGAAGGATGCAAATAATTTGAGGGAAGGAGAAAATGATATGATAAATGAAAACCCATCAAGAACATTATAAGTGTCATGGATGATATTATGTAAAAAAAATGATAAGTTAATAAGGCGTGATCACATGAAAGAGTGCATAAGGAGTGTGAAATAAAGTGCTTCCTATGTTACCCCTAATGTGAAGTACAATAATCAAATAATAAAAGCCAAATTTTATAGATAACATCATGTAAGCATAGAGAAGTATTATAAAATATAAGCATATGCATGTGAGATGTAAAAATGTAAACATGATCATAATAAGAATGGTGTAATAAGATGTAACATGATGAACACATCAAAATGTAATCATAAAATAAGTGTGTATAAGCATGATAATCATTATGAACCATATGATAAGTATGCAAGAATAATGATCATGTAAGCATCATAAGATATAGCCAATGTGAGTGTATAGTCATCATATGATAAGATCATATAAGTATGTAAACATTATAAGACAAGATCACTATAAGATATAATCATATAGAATCCAAGATAGGTAATCATGAAAGAGATGTCACCAAGAAGGAAAACATAAAATAACATGTGTAAAGACATGAAACAAGAAACAAGACAAAATAGAACATGAAATGAGAATGGAATATGTGAGAAAAATAAACTTTAGAGAAAATAGGATATAATCAGAAGATATAAGACCATAGAATATATTATGGAGGAACACAAAAATAAGGCTCAATCAAAAAGACAAAGAAATAAAACACAAAGAAAACAAAATTATGTGTTTACTCAATATGATGAGAGTGGTTACTTATCATGTCATAATTCACATCATCCCAAATCCATAGGGAATAATACAAAAGAAGACACATACCTAACACAAGAAAAAATTGCATGAAGCACACAACACATGTTCATAGTCACTCGTATCAACATGCACCACTAAAGGTATCTTTGCATCACCCACATTCTAATTAAGGACATATAAATACATATCATAAAAGAAAATATAATCATATAAAAATAAATATTGAAATAAAGCTTAAATCCTTAGTCTCAACCAATAATGTGGGAATACTTTTCTTTCAATAGATTATCATCATTCCAATCAAGATAAATATCCAGTGAAGTTAAGTCTGAAAATCCTTAATTAGTTATGTATCATCATTATTTAAAGTGGTGCTCTTGAAAAGGGTGACAACATAAAAGCAGTTTCACTTTTTGGCCTAAGTAAATTGACATTTTAAAAAAAGTCTCTCAATTATAGCAAGCAAACCATTCAAAATTTGAAGAAATGTAAATAATTTTTTTTATATATTTCTTATGTAGAATCTATTTTTAATTATTCTTTAAAAAATTCATTGTTAAAATATTTTCTAATAAAGTGTTTCTTATATTGTATAATATGACTTAATGAGTAATATTTTCTCATAGTGCATAACTTGAGCTATACTTTTTTTATATAATTTCTCAAACTAGATCATTGATATCAAATATCTAGAACATAAAATTGCAAGGAAGTGGATGTGTGGAATATGCTACCCACACTAATATATGAGAGGAGGAATGTATAAAAAATAAATTAATCATACAATTACAAGGAAATAAACATAAATGAATATAACAATGATTTTCATGGAGAAACCTCTTTGAGGAGAAAAAGAAACTCAATATATTGTTTAATAATCAATTATATAATACAATTTAAGTCTTTGAAAATTATCATCAACCAAAAAATTTGAGTAATTCTATAAACATAACAATACCTACTAAACTTGCTATTAAAACTTCCATCTCAAGCACCCAATAAATTGGAAAGAAAATACATGAAACCATAAAATTGTAATTAGAAAACTATGAGCTAAAACCACTCAAAATTTGGCACCCAAATTTATAGTTAGAAAGCTAACACCCAAATCCCAAGAATAGTCCAGTAGCTAAAAATAGCATATTTCTTCCACCAACCATAAGCCTGCCATAATCCACTCACCAACATGAGTGCTCCATTTTGCCTCTATTATCTCCATTTAAATATGTCGTATGACATGTTACAACGTATGCCATAAGTTGATCAACAAGTGTATATCTTGCTTACAACTCTTTATGAGTTGAATAGATGGTTTTACATTTCCAATGTGGGAGCCCCAACTTCTAGAGGCCATAAATTTTGATCCAAGAGGTGGTTTGAGCCCATTTTAAAAAAAGTATAGTGCTTGAAGATATCTATATATTGTGCATCCCTAGAAGTAATATAGAACAACTTGGAATTATTTTTGGGGCCTATAACAACCTCTATAGCCTTTTTTTTAATGCTCTATAGCATAAAAATGTATTTTTTAAATTCTAATCATTGGGAGCAAGGTTGAGATGTATTTTCTAACAATAATTTAGAGATATTGTTGATGATTAAAATGACACAAACAACATTAAAACAAAATATTTCTACTCTATTTCTCCTGAAAAAGAAAGACAACATGTAGTGGCCTAACTCCCAAGGTCTTGATAGTTGGTTCTCAATTGTTTGGTGTCACTCAATTGGTTCATGCAATTGTAATGTTCAAGGGGCTTGTGCTGATAAAAGATTCAAGCATTGACTCATCTTATCAAACTGTTTTTGGTAAATCAATGGGGTTTCAAACAAAAGAAAAAGATAGATTAAAGGGTAAAACTAGTAAATATGAATCAAATTTATCTATCATTTGGACATATATCTTCCAATAATGAATGTTCTTCCAATCAGATCAAGAAAACCATAAGATGACACAATCTATAGCGTAATCTATACCACTACATACATTTTAGGTGCTTAGTTAATTTCACAATCACACATCACAAATAATTCAAGTATTTTCAACACAACACACATTCATTCATCATCAAGATTATAGATCAACATACTTTAATAACTTTAATTCAATGACAATTTAACAAGATAATCTTTAAATCTAGTTTCTTCTAATGACTTTCATCACATAAGAAACTATCATGCTTCAACACAATCACTGGCATTCAGATGGATTATAACTTATCAACCTTATCAAATAAAACAACTCAATGCAAACTCCATATTGTGTAAACCTGTAAATTCTATTAACTGTAAAGGGATCAAGTACAAAGTATCTCTGAAAAACTCTACAAAATTCTATCTCCTAGCATTAGGTAAGCCAATTCTATTCTCAATTAGCCGACCTTTACAATATGATACCCATCTGGTATTTATAGATATACAAAAAGTTCGAACTTCACTTCTATTTTAGGCTATCCACCTTTTTAGGAACAACGACTTTCTTGGAAACTCAGATCAATTTGATCTTGAGTTCTTACATTAAACGTTCAGTTTAACTAAAAATAGAAAATAGAAGAAAAGAAAAGAAGTCATGCGCCCCCAAGACTGTCAGTGTTGTATGCATGCAACATGCAAGGAAGATAAAAATCATGCATGCAAGGATTCACGCATGCGAAGTTGGATCTGCCATGAACTCATCGTAGCTGGTGAAGACTTGCTGTAAAGTATCCATCTTTGGCCCATCAATCCAGTCATCTTCAAATTTGATCCGATCCAACTCGGCTGTAGCAAACTCCCTCATACTTTTTACCTTTGTCAATTCTCTTCCAACAGCTTTTATCTCTTCTTTGACCTCTACTAACCGATCTAACATCAATTCTCCGCCATCATCTTCTTTTTGCATAAGTCCTTTGAATCTTTCATCCCATTTCTCTTTTACTTGACTCAAAGGCATGCCCTCCTCTGAAAATGCATTCACATCTACAATTATGGCAATGACTGCTTCTAACTCTTCCAATTACTCGGTCAAATTATTAGTAGTTTCTTGAATTTCATCCTTGTGTTTACACAAAAAGCCAGTCCTAAACCAGAGTATGCGAGAAGTTTTCTCCACAAAATCTTTGTTGTCTTCCTCAAGTATGGATTGTTCCAAAAGAGTTATTAGAGGCAATGCACTTACCTTTTCTAACTTCTAACTATATTCTTTGTATTCCTCTTCTTGCTTTTATGATGCCTCAATGTATTGATACATCTCTTTAATCAACCCTTCAACATCCTTGTAGGCTTCAAATCCTTTCACTAAAACCTCTCCTACCTCTTGGTTCAATTTGTCTATCCACTTGTCTACCATCTCCGCCTTTCCTCTAACCTGCACCAAATCATCTACCTCCTTTTTGCTTAACAAAACAGGAGTCTCAATGGCTGCTACCTGTTGTGACCTTGGAGAGGAGACACTCTTCAAGAATGAATGCAACTAATCCAATTGAGCTTTAAGCTCATCCTTCTTTTGCTTATCCTTGATCATTCTTAATTTGGTCGTTGAAGCCACCACATCAATCAAACTCATTTGCTGATTTCTAGTGGTTCTTCCCAAATTGACCGTACTCAACTGATAATCTGTTAACTACATATCCCCTACCTACTTTTCTGTCATCGACATGGCACATTCAGCAATAATTTCCCCTTTGTCTATGAGTCGGGTAGAATGTAGAATTTTAGCCTTCTTCTTAGGCCTTTCCTACTCAATTCCCTTCATCATATCCTCCCAAATGAGAGGTTGTGGAGGTGTTCTTGCCCTTTTCTGTAGATCCAATTTTAGCCATGTAGGAGCACTTGGAGCAGTAGTCATCGTAGAGGAAGAAGGAGCAATAACTATAGAAGGTGGCTGCATACTCACTTGAGATTGGGATTCAACCCTTGCTTTCTCTTGTTGTTCTTGTAGTATATGCATTTGCACCAACTTCTCAGCCTCTTCTCTATCCTTTTGTTCTTGTATTTTCTTCTCTTCTTCTTCTTTCCTCAACCTCTCTTCCTCTAACTGATTTCTCTCTACTCTTTCCTTTTCCAACCTTTCATTTTCTAATTCTTCCTTCTCTAAAGCTTCCCTTTCTAGAGCTTCCCTTTCCAATTTATCTTTTTCTAAGGCTTCTAGCTTTTCCCTTTCTAACCTTTCTGCCTCCAAAATCTTAAGTTTTTCAGCTTCTGCTTCTTCTTTCTGTTGTTTCCTAATCAGCTCTTCGGCCTCTTTTTCCTTCCTTATCTTTTCTACCCCTTCCTCTTTTTGTCAAGCTTCCTCTGCAAGTTTCAACCTAGCAACCAAGATTTCCTTTTCCCTCCAGTTTCTTGCTTTCTCCTCCTCAAGATCATGGATCTTTTGTATCAACTCTAACTTGTCATTTTCTGCTTTAACTTTAAGCTCACGTTCTCATTGCCTCCTTTGCTTCTCTATTTCATCATCTACTACCTTAATTTCAACTTGTTTTGACTGTAATTGTTGTTGGTGAAGTAGAGCATCAGCTTGTACCTTTGCATCCATTTCTTTTTGTCTCTTCGCTACAGCCCCTACATCAGACCTCCTTTTTTCCTCTTCAAACATTTTCCATTGCTCCTCTTGTGTCAAAATATGCTCGATACCCTCCTCCAAAGACACATTCTCTTGCAAATCTTTCTCTGATAGAGTCTCATCTGAATCTGTCTCAACCTCAAGAACTTCTTCCTCCACTCCTTTTCCCTTAGCAGTTTCAGCCATGCTATGAAGGGTTCCTTCTTGAATTTCTTTACTTTTCTTTCTTGTAATTGGGGCTTGAGCGGATGATTCACCTAATGTAGCAGCAAATCCTCCTAATGGAACATCTCCTTCTTGTGTTTCTTCTTCATCATCTACCACCTCAAGTTCTATTTCTTCAATGTCCGGAGGAAAGAATTCCAATGGCTCTTTGGGAGGGGTCTTCCTTTTAATCCTCTTGTACCCTTTACCCTTCTTAGGAGCTGGTTCTTGAGGAGTCTGGGTTCTTAGTACCAACCATTGCACGCTCCTATCCAATACTGGCCTTCCTATCTTCTTGATATCAATGGTTTCTTCAGCATCCCAGTCAATCAGATCCAGACTCTTGGTGCCAATGTTCAAAGCTTCATATGATGGATCCAATACAATTTCATCATCCACCAAAGTGTTAGGAATGTTTTCCTTAATACCTAGCTCTACCATGAGTGCAACCGACAATCTTTCATAGTTCTTCTTTCTCAAATCATACTCATCCTGCCTATCACTCCAAAAGTCTTCTAACAAATTGAAATGTCTAGTGAATACTGAAGGTAATAAAGCATACATCTTCTTCTTTGGATCAAAATACTTATGAGTTGTATACAATCCCAATTTCAATTGTATCAGCTCTTTACAGACCACCTTTGCTCCCTTCAAGTGTTGACAGCTATATTCACCCAATTTCATGGGAAATTTATGGAATCCAGTTTTATGCTTGATCCCAAACCTAACATTAACTCCGATAGCTTGATACACAAACTCCATTAGCACTATTCTGTTACTACAACACCTTGGAAGCAAGTGTGGGTGGCCTTCAAAACCATATAACCTGAAGTATGTAAATTTAGGGTATTGGATATACCAACATCCCCATTCAGCAATGAAAGCCATAGCTTTTTGGCTCAACCGGTATCCTGCATCTCCATTCAATTGGTTGATGATCACATATAAAAATGCATCATTGACTCTTCTAAAATGAGTCTCAGCAACTTGAAGAGATAACCGATCATAGTGTTCCCATACCTTCTTCTGCCCATCCAAGGCTCCCATTATACCAACTTTGTTTAAACTTGGAAAAACACCCACTCTTGCTGCTGCATAAACAATGTAAGAGGTCATAAAGAAGCAATTGGTTTCTCTGATCCTTGTTAACTGATCATGTATGGCATCAGAGACAATCATGGACCAATCAAATTGTTGTTCACCTTTCAAGATGGTCTGAATAAAAGGAAACATCCACTCCTTGAAGTAAAATGCATCCCTCTTCCCAAACACCCTAGACAACATCACGATCAACCTTGATATTTCTTCATAGAAATCCGCCCTCTTTGGTTGGTCTGCAAGCTTGGATAGAGATTTCTTTTATGTCGTCAGCCACTTCTTGTTCAAGTGAGATTTATTTGATTGCTTATACTTACTATATTTTTCCAAGGCCTCTGCCTCATTCAATTGCACTAAGTTCTTTGGATCTGGAATATTAAATATACTTTGAAATGCTTGAGGAGTAAGATTAATAATCACATTGTCTTGTGAATCCATGCATGGTCTTGTAGCAGGATTGTAAGCACTGCCTACTATCATGATTAACTCTAGGCACTGGACATATATAGGAAACAAAGTGATATGAGCTAACCCAGAGCTGACAATTCTTTCCATAGTTACTGTAATATCCTTATCAAACGCTTCTGAATACCACTCTTCAAAATTGTATTGACCTAAATTGGTGTCTATGATATTTGACCAATCTGATTCCACCTTGCTCATCGTCACAACCGGACTCCCATGATTATACCTCAAGGTATAAGGCAGTTGTTCTGGCTTTAACTTCTTTGGTTTTGGTGTTGCCTTTGATGTTTCTATAGGTTGGTTTCTCCGAGCAGCTTCCCCTGATGCTCCTGACATCTTTCAACTTTCCTGCAATCAAAACCTCTAATTAGATCTTTAGATATCATTATAAAACATGCTTTAAAACCATACATTTCATATATACACTAGAGGTGGAACCAGGCAGAAACACAACCTAAAACAATCTCTTTTCACAACACTGCTGGACTCAGAACAAAAATCGATATAGAAATTTCACTAACAATGAACGGGCTCAGAGTCGGAATCGGGGAGGTTATTGGAACCGGGATTGGAATGGAAAACGGATTTGGTTTTCTTCAAATTTTCATTCTTTCATATTCTATTTCCATTCCGCCTCCACTTCCAATTTGGTCATCGTTATCTTGAAGGAAGATTTTCTCATTATGCATGGAGCTGGGAACGGGATGAAACATGGAATCGATACCTTTTGCAAAACCGAATTCTCAAGTTCAAGATCAATTTCGATCCCGTCTCCGCCTAGGTTGACCATGACGTTATCAAATTTTTTATCAATTTAACTTATAACTCCATGACCAAAACCAAGGTCATATTAGATGAAAAGAAAAGCTTTAAAACACTTTACTCATATGACCATAGGGAACGACTAAATCCTAAGATATCATATTTTAATCATTTTTAAAAGTGATTACAGAGACCAATGAAACCCTAATCTAACAAACACGATAAAAACTAGGGCAAGGATTTTAAATCTTGCCATTTACCAAAATGAAAAATGCGACAAACCCTAAGTAAAAAAAAAAATGATGAATAAATTTATCCTAACTCACTGTAAATCTCTCAATGTAAATCTCTAATCTACCTCATTGTAAACTTCTGATCTAACAAAACACCATTTAAAACCTAAACTTAATCTAACTCACTGCAAATCCAAAATAACACGACACAATCATTACTAAAGCATGAAAGCGACCATGCCCTAAAATAGAAAGAACTAAAAATAAAAGCAAATAGAAACGAGGAAACAACCAGACAAACAAAATAAAACAAGACCCAAACAAACAAGAAAGCCAAGAAACATAAAAATCACTTGAAAATGACATGATTCAGAGTACAGGAAAATGTATATACAAAACACGCAACTGTAAATAAAATGAAGAACAATAATAAGAAAACCTACCTCGAATACACAAGAACACAACTAACCTTCCGAACTGATCCGTTTGCAGCAATCTTCTCTTCCTTCAATCTTTTCACTCAAACGAACTCTGTCGTTGCTCTCTCGTGTTCTTCAATCTCTTAATAATGATAATAATGACTCGTTTGATCCTTATATGAAGATGAAAATGTAGATTTCTACCTACACAACCAGTTGTCATTAATGCATTAACATGCAGTTAAGGCAGAGTCGGAACTGAAAGTGAACCAACACTTCACAACAGTGCAACTTCAGTCAAAAAGTCAACGATCCAAAAATGGCGGGGGTGGAACTAAAATAGAAATTTTTTTTGAGAAATTTCCAAACTTCATTCCAATCCCGGTTCCGGGTCCGCCGACTAAACATAAAACAAAAATAAACACAAAAAGTAAAATAAAAGACCGATACTATAAAACTTAAACATAAGGACCTAGACTAAAAATAAAAACAAAAAGCGGAAGCGAGAGTGGAGTAGATTATGATTTTGCAATTTTCAGTAAAGACTAACTTAAAACCTGTTCTGGCTCTGGTTCTGCTAAAGACAAAACAAAAGCAAAAAGAAAAGACTGACGGGATAGAAACCAAAACAAATTTCAAAAGAACTTTCAGAACCCGATTCAATTCCAGTTCCGATTCCAATAAAGAAACCAAAGAAAAATAAAGTATTGGCAAAACTAGACTCCAAACTTTGTCTCCAAAAATAACTAAGTACAAAAATAACAAAGGGGGACCCATTTTGACCAAGGCAAAAGATGGGGTGATTATGCAAGGCATAACAGATATATTTCCCCATAATGCGTCACTTTTTCTTGTATACCCCTTTTTATTTGTTGAAATGACATTAACAAAAAGGGTGATCTTATTTTTCTTAAAAATAATTCAACTATTTATTAGTTTACTATGTGTGTCAAACATAGGTCTTTTTTTTTGTAATAAACCTATGTGGAGTAGAAAATAGAAAATAAATAAATTATATATATGTATATATAGTAAAACTATATTTTTTTAAATCTTACTTTGAGGGCTACATTAATTCATTTTCTTTATGTTGCAATAATTTCATTTGATCATAAAAACATGATTCAAATCAACATTTTTATCCAAAAAAATCCTTAAATGTGGTTTAGAGGGAATTGGCTACAACATAGGTGCCACATGAGCACCTTTGAGGATATTTTATCAAAGTTCTTGATAGTCAAAAGGAACAAGGCACATTTGGGCACAACCAACCCCTAATATTTTTTTTGGGACCTTCAATCAAAGTTCCTTCCCATGTGGATGTAGGAAGACTTTTGATCAAAGTAAATTTGATAAAAGGCAACCTTAATAAAAAGTGGCATGTTTTTGAAAAATTTTGATTTTGTGAATCTACAAGTGGCCCACAAATGAGACATATCTTTATGCTTACATCCACTAATATAATTCAAAGAGGATCAATTTATGATTTTTCCTTTTTTTTTCTATTGCTCTTGAATTCTTGGAGGAGGCTCCTTGTGTATATTTTGAACTTGCTTAATATTGAGTTTTTTCTTTAATACCTAATTTTGAAGACCCTTTAAAGATGAACCAAATTTATATGTATCAATAGAAATTATTTTTATTTAGTACATGCGGAAATAATTGATCCTTTTTATAAGGAGTAGGTTTGCATTTATATTAACCATTGTTCTTAGATATTGAAGTATGTGTAACTTGAGCTAGCATACACCTTATATCTATAGTTTATTCACCTTATTTATAATAGGAAGGTAAATGAGTACTTTTGAATTACACTCTTGTAGGCTATTGTGGCCTCATGTATTGTGTATTTTCCTTTTTTTATGTTTCCTTATGTATTTTATAAAATTATGAACAAGATCTTATTGAGATCATATTGTCAGTCCTTTGGTTTTTTCACATGTATATTGTTGAGAAAAGGTAAATAATTATAATGAAAATATGTACATACAAATTGGAGCATACAAGAACAAATGTTAGAACTATATCAACTCATCCTACTCTCAATCTATGCAACACTCATATTAAGCATAAAAGTTAGTGAAATTTGATAAAAACACAAAGGAATCTTACAAACACCAACCATTGTTTTACACAAAAATATAATGGTTATGATCAAGGATGATGGATGTGAGTGGCTTTACCAACAAAATAATAATGCATTTGTAGGAATTAAAAATGGCTTGGGAGCCTGAGACCAATTTATAGTTTTTTGGCTATGATATTGGGTGGCTAGGATTAAAAGTAGAGATCAAGGGCTCAAATTGGTTGAGACCCTTGAAAGAATGAGAAGAGGACAAGTGTCCTCACTTTGTTGGTGGATGGAGAATATCCCAATATTGAAGGGGAATCTATAGTGGAGAATCCCATTGGAGAAGGTGGAGGGATGAGATGGAAAAGGTATACTTTGGAGTATCTTATAGGGATGAGCAAGTTATTTATCCTATGTGACATGGTACCAAGCCCCATTTCTTATGTACAAGGGGGCCATGCCTTGTACAAAGTAAATACCTATGACACATGTGAGGACATGCAAGGTTTGGGGTAAATTGACCAAGTTTAGTGTGTGCAAGTGGGGAATTAGTGGGTTAATTAATTTTAGCCCACTAATGAAAAGTATATGGAAAAAGTAATTAAATAAATAGGTATATTTATTTAGTTTTAGGAAAGGGGATGGGATACTTAGGTAAGGTGGACATTAAAAGAAGGATGATTAAATGATTTTAGGCTAGAAACATGATTAGGTGAATAGTATGAATAGGGACTTTATTAATTAAATAATAAAATATTATGTAATTAATAAGGGAATTAAAATTATATAATTAATTAGATAAATAGGGATTTATTCAATCAATTATAGAGGAAATGGTTAGTTAATTAATTAAAATGATGATGTGTCAATTTCAATTGTTTATAAAAAATATAAATGAATAGTGCTCAAATATAATTAATTGACTATTACATGTGAGTTAACCATGAAATAAAACATGGAGAAACATAGATCAAAACAATAAAATTAATAATAACACATAACACCATATTTATGTGGAGAGACCCTTTCACGAAAAGACTCCACCATCAAAGAGATATTGAACTTTTAATAATCATAAGAACAAGATTACACTAATATAGACCTCTCAATATCATTTGGTCTAACATCATTCCTATTACATAAAATTACTTTAATTATAGTAAAAATCTTTGAAACCTCTATCTCATACATTGAATATATAGAGCAAAGAAAACTTAAACTTGCCAAGAAATATCTCTAAACTAGTGGTCACCAAAACCATTATCCACAAGAAAAAACCTGCAACTTATTATACACATTAATTTACTCAAGATAAAAACCATATAGAGGGAGGCATCTTTGACTCCATAACTTGTAGTGGGGATCACTCTCAAGACTAGCACTCCATGAAGACCATAACAACTAATGATGGCCCCACCAATTATACAAGATACTCATTCTCCTAGATTGTACCTCTTTTCATTGACCCTTTATCATGACCTCCATATTCAATTCAAGTATAGTAATATCACAAACATATCTAGATCATAATTTTTAGTTTGAAAATCTAGCCTCCTTAAGAATTTCCACCTCTTACCCTTTATATTTTTCTTATGACTCACACTTATGAAACTTTGGAGGTCATTTTCTCACTTTTTGAGGAGTGCTAGGATTTTTTAATAATCTCTAAATACATATTTGATGCTTCTAATGTGTTCAACTCATCAAAATCTTCAATTTACAATTTTACTATAATTGAAGCTCTAGATCATAAGCTGCACCCTTTAGAAAGTGTTTGGAGAAATAAAAATTGGACATAGGATTGCAAGAAAATAGATGAGTAATCCTAACATTAAATTTATCCAATATAAAGTGACTCAACTCTAAAATGGGTTGATAAGGATCTCTAGGAATGGTGACCACTTTTTTCTTTTTTAACATATTTAGTACATTGATGTGACATATATGCTACCACTTTACAATGATCCATTCATGGTCTACTAAGTGAAGCTAAAAAATATTTGAAAAATCAAAACCATGGGTATACAATTGACATCTCTTTTAGACTCAAATCTAAAGGTATAATAATATGATTCCCAAAGTTTCAATCAAATTTTTTATTAGTCATTTTCAAGAAAACTTCTATTTATACGCATAAGATTGTTGATAAATATTATGTAAAATTTCCCATGTACAGATAAATTGTATTATTATTTGTATGAAGATCAATATCATAAAATTTATTGTCACATAAATATCTTCTAAGAATATAGTCAATGATATAGGAGAAGAAAAAATACCTCTATCATGAAGCATACTCACAAAGCAATACTCATGTGCATGTGAAATGAAGGGAAAGGGATAACTTGGGGTTTTCACCTTAGGGTTTGAACACCTTTCCCTAATTTTATTAGAAAAATATGTGGAATGGTATGGAATGGGGGTTTAATTCGATTTGGACAAGGTATGTGATTGACTTACAACTTGATAGGTGAGTCAAACAACCCTTGAAAAAATATGAAAGTGACCTAAGGATGAAATGAAATGATTCAATTGACCTAACATGATGCAAATTACTATTCTACTACAAATACAATAGATATAAGAAATCACAAACAAACAAAAACTTTAGGAATAGACTGAGCAGGACACTATACACCTATGATATAAATTTGGAGCTAAAAATGTAGGGAATAGGCACCCCAGGCGCCATTGTCTTTGTAGGGTTAATTCAAATCTATTTTTACAGTCCTTTGATGTTGGATCTAAGCTTTTGTTTCCCACTTGTCACATTGTCGGATCACCGTTGGATAATTCTGTAAGTGAGTTTTCATGAGTTTTCAAGATGTAGGGTTTCAATTGCAATAAAAAATAATTGACCTTTAAACTTCCTTCAATCCTCTTTAGACTTAAAACTTGCACATTCAAAGAGAGAAGAAATTTTGTGTCATTTAGGGGCATGCCTTGGTCAAACCTAGTGTTAGTGTTTCCACTTCCACAATGGTAATGCCAATGATAAATGGATAAATAATAGGAAGGAATGATGAATCCACAAAGTGTTGTAAATCACCACCCTTTAATGGTTTCCTTGAAGGACTGGAGTCATAATCATCTCCTCAAGGCTTGGATCTTGCTTGCTTGAATTTATTGAAGACCTACAAGGGTTAAATATCATAAAAAATATGAAAACATAAACATGAACATAGTAACATACATTTTGACATGATAATCCTCTAATGGATGCTCTTGACTTGCTTGATAATGCTCTTGGTAATTGCTTGATCACAAATTCTCCAACTTGCTAGATAATAATTTAAATGATGCAACAACTAGGTCTTTATATGCAATTATTTTAATTTCCCAAAAATTAAATCCTAACAGGCGAATTTAGATATTTAATTTCAAATAATAAAATTTTAACAATGACATATTTGAATTTGGAGCCAAAATAGGGGGACATAGGCACCCTAGGCACTAGTGTCTCAGGCCTATTTTTTGAAACTCAAGGAGTCGGGGACAAAGTATTAAATAAGAGCATTTATTGTTTCAAAAAATATTTTAAAATGGGTTGTAGAATGCATAATTTAGGAAACTAAGTTCTCAATTAGTTCCAATTACTTAAAGGGGGAGCAAAAAATAGTGTGAAATTGTCAAGGGTGATAATTTATGATGCTACATTTGGCCCTCACTTTGGTGAGAGTCTGAACTTAAGCTCAAACTCACTAAAGTAGAAAATCTGTCAAGAGGGGTTCAATTGTCCAAATTTTGAAGAGATGGGATGAAAATGAATCTAGGGGGATGTGCAAGCTCCCGATATCTAAGATCCCATGAAAAACCAACATAAGCACAAAGGAACACATGTATGAAATACAACAAGGCAACATACACAAACATACATGTCAAAATAAATGAAGAATACACAATAGAAACACATGACATAACATAAAAAAATGAACACAAACATGATGCCAACACAATGCAAAAACACACAAAAGGAACACAACAAAACACAAGGTTAGTACTAAAGGGATTTGATTTGGTTAGGTAAAAAGACCTTAGTATTAAATTTTTCTCAAATACCAAATGTCATCCATTGAATAAATGTTAGTTAAAGGAATGCGCCCATGAGGGCTAGCAAGCTGTGTTATGCCCAATCACTCATAAGCCACATGGATCTACTATCTAGAAAGTTGTGTTATGCTAGGTGTCTATGCAATATGATGAATTCCATAAGGCTAGCAAGTTGTGTTATGTTAGACACTCATGAAACAAAACTTTATTGTCAAACAAGTTGCATTATACTTGGCGGCCATGTTAATATGATAGGTTCCACAAGGCTAGCAATGTGCATTATGCTAGACACTCATGAAATACATAGCTCTACTATCAAGCAAGGTGTGTTATGATTGGAAGCCATGTTAAAAGTGGTGCTCAAGTTCATGACCCAATAAGCTTCGTTATGTTGAATCCATAAACTATCTTGCCAAAGCCTCACCTCAAGGGGTGTATAAACTCACTTATGAAGGAACATAAACAACAAACTCACCTACACAGGAACAAAAATGACAAACTCACCTACAAAGGTACATAAACTTGCTTATGAAGGTGCATAAGACAAAGTCAAAACCTCAAAGGGGTGCTATAGATGACACCACCACAAAAGGGGCATTTCCAAATACATGAAGGGTCACACCTTAGATAATATCACACATGACAACACCACTAAGAGCTGACAAGTGATGGAATAAAAAGATCACACCTTAAGGAATACCAACCATGGTATTGCCACAAAGGGGAACATCATATGCCAAGAAAAGTTACACACATAGAAGACATCAAGCCCAATATCACCACAAAGGAGAAACAACATAGATTGAGAAGGCCACACTTCCATTGACAAAGTCACACTTTCTAGGGGATGTATACTATCATCACTACAAAGGGACCATTTTTTATGTAAGTAATAAGTGGGGGACTATATGCCCCCCCTTAAAAGCTAGTGTACTTACTACACTAATGTTTTAAGGAGATACAAATAGATCCCTTTCTATAAATAATGCACCTAGCACAAGGCTACCTAACCCCTTGCCCCCCAAGTGTAGGGACAAAGATGAGCCAAAATGGATGATGATGCACTACTTAGGTTGCTAGATGGAATATGATTGCATAAATCCTATTCTATACCCCATGCATAGTAGTGAGTATTTTAAGATACTAAAACTATCACACATGGCAAAGAGAAAAGCACATGATGTTAATCTATTATTAAATCAATTTGATCCTCGTAAAGATCAATTTATTTCAATTTCTTCTTCAAATCAATACATTCATTAGCAGTATGTACAAATATTCTATGATATACATAGTAGGATGTACCTGTATTATTTTTCTTATTATCTTTTCATTCACACACAAGTGGTGATGTAATGTATCCCAAGTTTAGAAGTGTTGCTAGATTACACTTAGTCTCTGATAAATGGCATGGAGTGAGTAACACACCCTTCTTAATAGGACCATGAACTTTGTATTGTTTGGTTGGTGGAGCAAATTTTTGATGTAAAGGTGGAGGACCTTGGTAACCTATTCCTTTTGTGTCTTCAAATGGTATTTTTCCAAAAGGGAATTTATTTCATGTTCATTGTTTATGTCACATCCTCATTTTATGAGGATCTTAAAGCCTTGTCTATAGCTTTGCTCCAAGTTAATAGGTGTGTTGGTAACTTTGTTCTCATATGGCAGAGGAGCATTTGGTGGTATGTTTTCCTTGTGATTTTTTTCAATAGGTACTTCCATGCGCATTGGTTGAGGTATGAATTGATGATCACTTTCCCTATGTGAGATGGAGAACATTTCAACTAATGGTATAGTAGGTGGTGTTGATTGTTGACATGGGTAATTAGGCCATTCCATTGAAGGATAAAAGGTTGCATTATTCTTAAGGTTATGCAAAGAATTATGTATGAATAAATTCATGCTCTCATTGTCTTAACCCAATATATCTTCGTCAAAAAGAGATGCATTGGGAGATGAAGGATCATGAATATCATCATTTGAATTAGGGTCATTGCCAAACACACAACTTGATACATCAACCACTTGGATTTCAAAGAAGTCAACATCTTACCATAAAATTGAGCCATTATGAACATATGATGCTTGTACTAAGGTTCAAAATATTATACAATAGGTAACTAAAAACTAGACAATAAATCTGGATAGAGAATTCTGAGATATCTCTGTCACAAAAATCTAAGGCAAAAAAGGAAAGACTTGGGCACCTAGGGCGTGTATGTCCTAGATAGGGTTTTGCAAATTTCAAAGTTTGGTTGTCTATAATACTATTTAAGGCTTCTATTTTTGTGCTCAAATTGGTCTAATAGTGAATATTTTTCCAAATTTTTCTCAATTTATGATAATGTAATTTAAACTTCAAGTGTGCAAAAATGTTGAAAATGCTTGAACAATAAATGATAATTTTAAATGAAATTTCTAGATCCAAGATGTAAAAATTAACTGATTCTAATATGCTAAATCTGAAAATGATGATGTTAATATATACTTTTTGATAGAAAATAATGCAATTTTTTCCACTTTTTAGGTATATGCAAGATACCTAAATACATGCAATGAGACTTTCAATTTTTGTTTTCAGATTTTAAATGATCTAATGTAGATTTTTAAATACAATCGAAATGCATATTTGAACTATAATGACTGAAATAAACCCTATTGCAACCTATGATGCAATATGATAGACAATTTTTTGAATTTTTATGCTTTTTATGATGCAAAAATAGATGCCTAAATGGAAATTGCAAAACAATACAATGCAAAACCCTACATCTAGGATGAAATGCTGCAAATTTTAGAAGGTATATAATGTTAACATGTTAGGTTCACCAAAATTAAACAAAGGGAAAGGGAGACCTTGGGGTTTTCACCTTAGGGTTTGAACACCTTTCCCTAATTTCATTGGAAAAATGTGTGGAATGGTGGTTTAATTGGATTTGGTTAAGGTATGTGATTGAATTACAACTTGATAGGTGATTCAACTAACCCTTGACCAAATCTAAAAGTTACCTAAGGATGAAATGCAATGATTCAATTGACCTAATGATGCAAATTGAGTAGGACACTATGCACCTATGATATAAATTTAGAGTTGAAAATGTAGAACATAGGCGCCCTATGCACCACTGTCTTTGTAGGGATAATTCAAATCTATTTGTCGTAGTCCTCTGATGTCAAATATGAGTTTTCATTTTTTACTTGTCACACTATTAGATCACAGTCAAATAATTTTGTGAGTTGTCAAGATGTAGGGTTTCAATTGCAACAACAAATAATTGAACTTCAAACTTCCTTCAATCCTCTTCAGACCTAAAATTTGCGCATTCAAAGAGAGAATAAAGGTTGTGTCATTTAGGGGCTTGCCTTGGTCAAACCTCGAGTTAGTGTTTCTACTTCCACAATGGCAATGTCAATGATAAATGGATAAATGATAGGAAGGAATGATGAATCCAAAAATTGTTGTAACTCACCAACCTTTAATGGTTTTCTTGAAGGAATAAATTCATACTCATCTCCTCAAGGCTTGGATCTTGCTTGCTTGAATTGCTTGAATAGATTGAATTGCTTAAAGACCTACAAGGGTTAGATCTCACAAACAATATTAAAATATAAATATGAACACACTCAAATATATTTTAACATGATGTTTGGATCTTGAGTTGATGCAATAAATCCTTGAATGATTGCTCTTATCTTGCTTGATGATGCTCTTGATAATTTCTTGATCATAAATTCTCCAACTTTCTAGATAATAATTGAAATGATGCAATAACTAGGTATTCATATGCAATTATTCTAATGTCCCAAAAATTAAATCTTGACACTCGACTTTATATATTTGAATTTCAAATAATGAAATATACTAATACTGGAATATTTGAATTTTGAGTCAAAATAGGGGATATAGGCACCCTAGGTGCCAGTGTTCTAGGCCTATTTTTTGAAACTTAAGGAGTTGGGGACAAAGTATTAAATGAGAGAATTTATTTTGCGCTTGCAAATTATTAAAAAATGTTTTAAAATGGGCTATGGAATATAAAATTTAGGAAATTAAGTGCTCAGTTAGGTCTAATTACTTAAAGTGGGATCAAAACATAGTGTGAAATTATCAAGGATGACACTTTATGACACTAAAACATGTAAATCAATACCAAAATCATTACCGTTATTCTCATATACCTCATCACTATCCATATACTTATGCACCTTATCACTATCCATTGAATAGACATCATGGCCACCCTCAAATATAAACACATTATTAGCTTGGTTATGAGAAGGAAAAGGATTTATATAAATATTTAAATTTTGATTAGTAGGATCCATTGAATGATATCCTTCATCATTAATACGCTTCACATGGATCATAATATTAATAAAGTCTTGTGATTTTAATTTTAACCCCATACAATGTTGTGTATCATGTTCATAAACTTTATGATAGTTATAAAGTACACTCATTATATCCCTTATGTATCCATCTAGATGTATCCAATGAGAAAATAGAAAGAAATGTAATCATATTAACATGAAGTAGAATCTTAAGCATATTTTTTAAGGGTTCACTCTATCTTGTAAACTTTCTAAAATTTTGATGCTTGATAGTAAGAACATTTTAAGATCTAATGGCATACCATATTGTGAAATTAGGAGACACAAAAGAAGATGAGGCTTGGATGCTAAGAGGAGGTGACGTAACATTTACAGAAATTGAAGAATTAATACATTAACATATTCCCTTAAGAACCTTTAAAACGTATGGATCACTAATCAATAATACTTGAAGAACATTAATCACGTGTCCAGGGTTTGCATCACTACCTTGAAATGTGTAAGATCAAAGGATATCATATGTGTAATCAAAGTAAAATCTTTCTTACCCATTAACTCAACATTGGCATCATGGTCAAATATTTCCTAAATTCCTAATTAATGATGGTGTAAAATTATATCCATTCATTGTCATAAGTTTATTAGGGAATCTTTATTAGAAAGTTATTTTCTATTTTTAGTTTGTGAATCATGTGACATGTGTCATATGATTTCTTTTATCGATTTATCTATTATTGGAAAATGTTGATGAATATATCCTTGTATTTTTATTAATGAATGAAGGAACCTATCTTAATTTTACATCACTCATCTTTGGTTTTTCTCTTGTGTAGCAATTCTATCCTTGTAGAAGAAATACTACAAAGATCCCTAGCTCTTGTAGAGATTCTTATCAACCCTAACTTTAGAGGCTTAATTCTTGCTCATTGTTGCTCCTTTTTCAAGATTTATTTTATATGGGATTTTTTTCATAAACATCATAGTGGTGCAAGTGGATTTTGATTTTGATGTGTTTTTATTTATTTTATTTTATATTCTTATAGGTGAAATTGACTAGCTCTCATTTTGGGAACTTCTAAGGGTCCATTTGGGCTCACACAGTATCATTTTAGTGTGCAATTTTTCAAAAGTGCATTTTTTTTATGTAATTTTTATTAGTATAGTCCTATTTATTCTTTTATATAAAAAAATATGGTTCAACTTTGTGGCCTATTTTGGGCATTTTTAATACATTGAGACCAAGACCACTTCATTATTTTGACAAGTGCCAAATATAAATGCACACTAAGCATAGAAATTTATCATTATAATTTTTTGGGAGGTCTTATAATAATGTTACTTAAGGGGGTATTTGTTATGTATTTGTCATGGACTTGGTTATTTGTGATCCATCACTTATGTATACTTATTATTTTCTCTCTTTTGGACAGGGATTTCTTCTCATTGAGTTTTTTCTTTTACTCCTATTATGAGAGATCTTTGTTTGTAAATGAGTACCTATTTAGACTATGTTGGTAGGACCCATGTTCCCTTTTTTCTCCTGTAGCCTCTCTAAGTTGCACTCAAGGGGGTGTTGGTGTGAAATTATATTTACATATTATCATAAATTTATTAAGGATTCTTTATTATGGTGTTATTTTCCTATTTTCAGTTTATGAATCTCGTGACATGTGTCATCATGATATTTGTTTTTCACTTTATCTATTCTTGAAAATATGGGTGCATATCTTCTTGAATTTTCTTAATCAATGAATGCTCCTATCTTTATTTTGCATCAACAATATTTAGTTGTGATCATGCAATAACTCTCTTTTATGTAGAAGAATTATGACAAAGATCCTTGACTCTTATAGAGATACCTTTCAAATCTAACTATTAAGATGAATGTGTTTAGTCATATTTTCAACTATTCCATTTTCAAGTTGACTCTTGGCTATTGTAGGAGTAAAAGATAAACTTTTTCTCAAAGGGAGATAATGAAGACAACAATGTGACTTTGGAAAAAAATAACAAAGCATAAGCTTCCTAAAAGGATGAAAGAAGTATGGGATATTGTGTAAAAAATAAGAAAAAAACACTAAATTTAGTTATAATTTAAATATGAAAATATGATGCACTAGAGTAGAGAATCCCTGTCAAGACTATTTTTTTTCTATTTTTGATAAAAGTCAAGATAAAACATAGGGACCTCTCAAGATTGTTATGTTTTCAATACACTTGACTTTTAAACATTTATTGAAATTTATTTATTTTACTACATACAATAAAGCTTTAAGTTAACAAAAAAATAATTATTATTGATAAGAAAGTGGAGGCCCCTTAACCTCATTTTATAATTTCTTTTAGCAATTAAAATTATAATGTGGGATTTTTTAAGTAATTATATCGAAGTCATTTTTAAACTAACAAGTACAAACATAAATTACATTAAAAAAACTACATTTCATTAGTTTATATTATTTTAAAATTTCAATATATATGTGATTTTTAGGTGCTTTAAGGTAAAAAGTTAGATTGATATTGTCCATTTCCTTTATAAAAATGTGACGTAGTATTGAACTTTCACCTTATGCTCCTCAATGTGTGAAATATATGCTCTTTTAATGGACTCTAGAATTTTGATGTTCAAATGAATTAGAGTAGTCCTTAAACATAATGCCAAATGTGCAAATAAGTCATGTTTCATGCTTGAAATTGACACATAACAACAAAATAGAGAGAAATAAATAAAACTCAAAAATTTAAATTTGAATTTCAAAGTTATGGGGTCATTTCTTCAAATCGTGTATTATCATTTGCACAATGTGTAAATTTGTCCTTTTATAAGAAATGGATAAACGAAAGATGGAAACTCGTTCTTGAAGATGAATACATACAAGATCTAATAGAATTCAAGTCACACTCAATTTTTACAAAATATACAATTTTTTATCTTTATACTTATCATTATATAAAAACTAAACAAATTAAAATACTTCAAGAATGAATTATTTTTTTACAAGATATGCAATTTTATCTTTATAAAAAGAAACCTCTATTGATTATTATTGTTAACCTTCTCAACTACTAGATTCTCCAAACTCCACATAATACCCATTTATAGAATATATGATGAAACTCTTCATGAATTTTACATGTAAAACCCATTTACCTTAATATTCTTTAAAGACCCCTAAACTTAGGTAAAATATAATGATTATTTCCTCATGGGCAATTTAAAATATTTATTTAATGTTGTGTCCCACTTTCCAAGCTTTTATCTCGTGCCATATTTGGCAGGTAAAATTTTGATATTATACAACTTTTATGTTAGTGGAAGGCATGGGACCCCGTGACCCTCCATTCATACACACCTAACAATCTCCACCTTTCATTTTCTTGCTTTTTAAAAGGAACACGAAATGGCACTCACATGCACATACCAAAGATGATCCTTTCCCCTTCCTTAACCATTATCAACTTTCCATGGGACCACACATTATTTGGATGGTCCAATTATTTCTCAACTTGTTAATGTCTAGCACAAAATTTTATGATGCTTTTGACCAAAGCAAAAGTTTTTTCACCACCATCTTAAGCTTCAATATAATGCATCCCAATTTTGGATCTTGATGGAAGACCCTCAGCCCATTTGGATCCAGTGAAACAAATAGTTGGTCAATTTTATATGCTATATTTTACTACCCAGTTTAGACTGAAAAGCATGCACAAAATTTGATGATAAATTTGACCAAGGGAAAGCATTAATTAAGGCATGACCATGCCACTTTGAAGTGTTAAAGCCACCAAGAAAATCCAAGAGCATAAATCATAGGAAACAACTAGAGTGGACCACCCTCCCCCCACTATTATATCACTTAGTCAAGCAAATAGAGCCATAGTCAATACAAGATATTATTTATGCCCAACCATGTGTGATTATTAGGGTTAAACCCCACAACATATGTCATGTCAAAGTCTATTCATTAGGCAAATTGGCCCAGGTTCGAATCATGTGAGCATTCAAATTAAAAAATAAATGAATCCAAATAATTTTTTATGTTTATTTTTGGGTTCCTTCAACTTACCTTTACAAGACATGACTTCAACTTGCCTATATACGCCATGAATTTATATGAGCTTAAAATGTCAATGTCAAAATCCATTTATTATAATGTTTTCTTTTTCCTGCAACTTGCTTAGATTGCATGACTTAAATGTGCTCTCACGGAGTAAAAGTAGGTTTATAAGTAGTGGACAATTTTATTATATTTAATGACTTACTTTAATTCCGTGGCTGCTGGCCTTTCGAAGTCCCAATAAATTGTCACGTGACAAAAATGTGGTATTAAAAAATAACCCAGCAGATATCTTCGGATATAGGAGGACTTTTTTATAAGCGGAAGTTACATCGAAATATGGTAAAACTTGTAAACTTTCCAATGTATTTACTTTTGTTAAAGCCACTTTATTCGTTGGTAAATTTGACATGAGGTGGAATTGGATGAGAACAGGCGCATGTGCAAATATTAATATTTTAATGAGGCGACCAAACATTTTGATTTTGCCAATAAAAAGGAGGCCACGTAACGCCTTCGAACTTCACCGAACTTTACATTTTAAGCTCATACGTGGATTCCAAGGGGGGCCCACTTTTCCATTTTGGTGGTAATTCTTTTCCCTCCATTTACTATTGTCATATGTCTCTCTATAAGGGTGAAAAGTTCATCCTAATTACTTTTTTAATTTTTTTTAGATTTATTTTGTTTTTGGGTTTGATTATGTTGGATTAATGTTTAAGATTTATTTCGGGAAATGTTTAAGATTTATTTCGGGAAATGTATTATGTTTTATCATGGATTAATGTTTAAGATTTATTTTGGGAAATGTATTATGGTTATCATGCATGCATTTGTATTCAATATGGTTGGTAAAAGAATGTGAGTTAGTGTAATGAGAAATATTGTTGTCCATCTAATAGGACATGTTGATGCATGTGTTGACATAATGTAAATCAAAGTTTGAATCACAAGTTAGTTGTATAATAATGCGTTGAAAAACATAATGTATGTTTTTCAACATAGTTCAAAAAGTATTCTAAATATTTTCTAAGTAATGTGATTGAGATTATAGTCTAAATATTTTCAAGTAATGTGATTGATATTATGGTTGTAGGTCCAAATTGCATGTAGAATAATTGCTTCCATTTATTTCTATGCAAAAGTTGGTATCATGCACTTCATCACATTTTGAGTTTTTATCTTTCAATAGTCTGGTTCCACATTACACATATATTGTTTTACTATCATGGTTCAAAATTATAGTTATGCTAAACTTCTAAATTTAAATTTAAATGTCTTGAAGCCCACTTACTTTGAATTAGTCATCGCTCCCTAACTCAAACGTATAATATTATATTGTGGTGCTAATATATTTTATAAAAAGATAAATCATAATTCATATTAAACATTCATAAAGTAAATTCAATATCCATAAAGAGCATTTTCATATCATTAGAGCATCATTTATGAAACTGCATCAACATCTAAGATCATAAGGACATTATACATATTTGTATTTTCACTTGGCATGTCTTCCAATTTGTTTACAATCATTGAATTGATCCAAGGGTTTGACTAAGGCAAAGAAGGGGAACACGTTGCCTCCCATGCCTAACACTTCAAGCTCTAATAGTGTCTCTATGGACCACCAATTTTGGATAACATAAATAAAAATAATTTTGAAGATCAAAAGTGTAGGAATCAAGGTCACAACAAAAACTTAGAAGTACAAATATTAGATCGGAATTGTAGGTGCAAGGATCAATTTTATAGGTGCATGATTGGGCTACGATAAGACACACACCATCTCTTATTGTGCTAGAACTTCATTATCTCAATTTTGATAGCAAGAATCATAATTGTATTACTAAGCACACATTATATGAAAATATAAATCTATATCACAAATAAAGCTAAGTACTTACACCTTCTTTGTCAAACTTGAAAAGCAATGTTTGCATAGTGTTTCCAACTTAGCTAGATGTTATTTAGGCTAATCTAGTTGTTCTAGTCCTCTTCTAAATTTTTTTACTCTAGACAACACTTTAAAAGAAATCATTTTATTTCTTTTCACTTTGATGAATCTGATATCAATCAAACAACCTAACATTTATTATTTTTGTTTATGATGACTCCTTTGTATTAGGTTTGGTTATGATGAATCCTTTGCAACCTAATATTTATTAATTTTGGTTATGATGACTTATTCACAACCCAACATCTCTCTTTTTACTTTTACACATTCATTGTTGATATTGTTATGTGGTTGTTTACACCTATTTGAGATTTCTATCAAATGCTACTCATGGAATTTTGTACTTGTAGGTTTCAATATGGAGTTATCACTACAAGGATAATGTGTGGATAATCATCCATATCACTATATTATTTACATGTTCTTTCCATTTACTTTCATGTTGACTACTTTATTTCAATATGCACAATTCATAGCAGTTCATTTACAATTCAAAATGGGGGAGAAACATAAGGTGAAAAGTGCATCCTTAACACTTTTCCCATTTATTTTGGATTCAAATTGAACCTTTGCCCCTATATTCAAAAACTTAGTAAGCATAACTTCTTGGGGTTAGGCTAGAAATCACAAGGAAATGAGTAAAAAAGGACTATGTGATGGCTAGAAAAGTTTCTTTGCAAAATTGTTGTAAAAGTGTTCTACATGAATGATTTTTGTGTAGTCTTGTTTGTTAGTAAAGTGTTTGACAATTCAATAATTCAATAATGAAATTTTGGAAAGTTTGTAAGAAACACAACAAATGCTATAGGTTGAACATGTTTTGGTAAGAAAAAATTTAGTGGCAAGGAATTATGCTTTATTGCTTGAAGTTTTAGGGCTATGGGTGTGAGATTACAAATAAACTCAATCCAAGCCTCATGTATTCAATTTGATAATGAATAAATTATAAAATAATGAAAAAATGCACCACCACTTGTACTTTTTCCATCATCCACATAACCAACCCAATGTACATCTAAGTAAGAAACCAATGTGAAATAATTATCTTTTGGATACCATATGCCATGATCCAGATTGCCTTTTAGATATTTGAATATCCTCTTCACTGCTACAACATGTGACTCTCCAGGATCTTCTTGAAATCTAGCCACAAGAAAAATTGCATGCATGATACTCGGTCTAGTAGCAGTTAGATATAGCAGTTCACCAATCATAGATCTGTATTTTCTCTGATCAGCCTTAGGGGATTCCTCATTCTTGCTCAATTTGCAACCAGTAACCATAGGGGTACATACCAGTTTGGAGTCTTCCATTCCAAAAGTTCTTCAACATTTATTTTACATACTTTGACTGTGAAATGAATATGCCTTTATTTGTTTGATTGATTTGTAGCCCAAGGAAGAAATTCACCTCTTCAAACATAGAAATCTCACTCCTGCATCTCTTCTATAAACTTCTTACACATAGCTTCATTGCCTCCAAAATTATGTCACTAATATACACAACTTCTATCAAGATTTGATCTTTTTCAACCTTAAAGTAAAGGTTACTATTTGTGGTGCCTTTATTGAATCCTTGTTGTATCAAATACTTATCCAACCTTGCATACCAAGCTTTAGGAGCTTGCTTCAATCCATATAAAGCCTTCTTCAATCTTTAGAACATATTAGGTTTATCTAACAACTAAAATCCTTCTGATTGTTCCATGTATACTTCCTCTTTTGACTCTCCGTTCAAGAAAGTAGACTTCACATCCATCTCATAAAATTTGAAATATTTATGTGCTGCAAAATCCAAAAACATCCTAATTGCTTCCATTCTAGCCACCAGAGAAAATGTCTCCTCAAAGTATATTCCTTCAACTTGTGCATATCCTTTACACACAATCCTTGCCTTATTTCTTACCACTTCTCCATTCTCATTCAGTTTATTTCTAAACACTCACTTAGATCCAATTATGTTTTTGTTTGTTGGTCTTGGGACAAGCTCCCAAGTCTGATTCTTCTCAATCTGCATAAGTTCTTCTTCCATACCTTTCATCCTGTGTTCATCCTTACATGCCTCAATCACTCTCTTAGGTTAAACTTTAGAAAGTAGACAAAAATTTACCTCTTCTTCAACAACTTTCCTTCTTGTCAACACACCTTTACTTTTGTCTCCAATGATCTTTCCTTCAAAATGATTTCTCTTCACATAATTATGGGTTTTAGGGTCTTTTCCAAAGCTTCTTCCTCTTCATCTTGCGCTTCCTATTTGTTATATTTTTCCTCTTATTCTCTAGAGGAAGGTTCATTTGATTCATATCCATTTATCACCACTGAATTTTGCAGATCTTCATCTACTTTGACACTTGCACTCTCAACAATCTTTCTCAATATTTTATTGTAACATCTATAAGATTTGATTTTAGTAGAATATCCAATGAAGATACCTTCATTAGACCTTGCATTAAACTTTCCTAAGTTTTCTTCATCTCTTATGATATAGAATTTGCTTCCCAACACTCTAAAGTACTTGACAGTAGGGATCCTTCCATACCACAACTCATGGGGAGTCTTTGTGCTATTTTCCCTTGCTTGAACTTTTTTGACTATGTAAACAACAATATTAATTGATTCTCTCCAATAAACCTCTAGTAGATTAGCTCCTTTCATCATAGTCCTTGCAACTTCTTGAACAGTCCTTTTTTTTCCTTTCAACCACTCTATTTTGGTGAGGAGTCCTAGGGGTAGACAAATTCCTCTATATGCCATGATTCTCACAAAATATGTTAAATTCATTGGAGGTCAATTCTCCCTCTATCAGACCTCAAACATTTGATCTTCAAATCCATTTCATCCTTAACCATAACTTTAAATGCTTTGAATCTATCTAGGGCTTTAAATTTTTCTCTAAGAAAATTAAACCATGTCATTCTAGAAAAATCATCAATCAAAGGCATGCAATACTTGTCACCTTGAAGACTTCTTACTCTTGTAGGACCAAAAAGGTCTATATGCACCAATTCCAACAATCCGATAGAAGATTGTTCTTTACCCTTGAAACTTCTTGTTTTCTTTCTAATCAGACACTCCTTGCAGACATCATTGATAGGCTTTGTAATCCTTAGAAAATCTCTCACTACTTGAATTGAACTGATTCTAACCAAGTTATCAAAATTTATGTGACACATCCTTCTATACCATAACCAACTTTAATGAAGAAAAAAGGATATGATGGACACAACGACCTTGGTCTAAACAAAAATGGGATATAAGAACCTTTACTACCTCCTAAATTACCTTGGTCTAAACAAAAATGGGATATATGTTGGGTTAGGGTATGTTCCACTAGAATTGATTCCTCCAAGTACTAAGTTGACCTTGATTGAAGTCATTGATGCTTCAAATGAGATTGTGACATCTGAGGAATCTTACAACTTTGATTCCAATTCTAATGAGTATGAATGGGATTATTTATCCTCCAATACTGACCTTGACCTTGATGAAATGTTTAGATAACCTAGCGAGCCTACCCTTGAAGAAAGATTCAGTCAAATTTTTACAATTGGTTCACCGTAAAACCTGTCAAGTCCCCACCAAAAAATATCCTTTCAAATGGAAGCTTGGATTGAAACCTTCTAGGAACCTGATGACTCTACTTCCATCTTTACCTTATCTACCTACAACATGACCCTTGACAATACTGATGATGGATTACCCCTCGTTTACCCACAATTAATAGATTGGGATCAACAAGAACCACCAAGTTTAGATACATTCAAGAATAATGAAGCAATTGTTGAGTTCACGGGACTTGATGAAGGAATACTAAGTGGGGCTCATAAAGTTAGCTTTGTCATAGAACTCAATAATGCAACATAATTTTGTGAGGCTGTCCTTTCCTCTAGTCACAAAAGTGAAAATGAAAAAAAAAAGGTCTTCAGGTGAAAACCAAAAGGCACCTGCTGACAGTAAAAAATAAAAACTAAAGGATGTATCCGAAGGTGAAAACCTCTTTGAGGCACCTGAGGATGGAGGACTGGATAGTCTCCCGATAGACCGAGAGAGATCACCATTTATTATAGAAGAAACAAAAGAAGTGAACATTGAGACATAAGATAACTCTAGAATCATACAACCGACATCTTTGACCACCATGGAAAAGTCCGAGTTTACAACATTTTTTTCAAAAAGACAAGTTAAATTTGCATGGTCATATACTAACATGCCTGGATTGGACCTCGAGCTTGTTCTATATCACTTGCCACTATTACCAAATGGCAAACCATATAAACAAAAGCTAAGGAAAATGCACCCACATATTGCACTCCTAGTCAAGGTAGAACTAAAGAAACTCTTGGATGTTAGATTCATACACTCTATTGATTATGACGATTGGATATCTGATCACAAAACTGAGTGGAAAAATTAGAGTATGCACAGATTTCAAAAATCTTAACAAAGCTTGTCCAAAATATGATTTCCCCTTACCAAATATTGACATCATAGTTGAACTCACTATTGGATATGAAATGCTATCACTTATGGATGGATTCTTGAGTTATAATCAGATAAGAATTGCTCTTGAAGATCAACCAAAGACAACCTTTACATGCACTTGAGGAACTTTTTGTTGGAACATTATGTCATTTGGACTTAAAAATGCTAGAGCTACATATCAAATAGCCATGACTACTATTTTTCATGATTATATGCATGTGCTTATGTAGGATTATGTTGATGATACTTTCTCAAAATATCTAGAATGAAGCAATCACTTAGCAGTCTTGGATAAGATTTTTACTCAACTTAAAAAGTATAAACTCTGGTTAAATCCAAAGAAATATGTTTTCAGGGTCCAATCAGGAAAACTCTTAGGATACATTATCTCTCGTAAAGGAATAGAGGTCGATCCCACCAAAGTAAAATCTATCTTGGACATGCCACCACCAACCAACATTAGTCAGTTAAGGGCTTTAGAAGGGAGACTGAAATCCATCCGTAGGGTCATCGCCCAACTAGCAGATAAGATCCACCCATTTCAAAACCTATTATGAAAAGAAATTCCCTTGAATTGGATGAATTTTTTTCAAGAAGCATTTGATCAAATCAAAAATTACCTATTGGCTCCACCAGTTCTTATGCCTTCAATTGATGAAAGACATTTAATATTGTACATGACGACAACTGCATCAACACTGGGGGAATTCTTGGAGAAAAATGATAATCATGATTAAGAATGAGCAATCTACTACATCAGTCATACCTTGGCTAGATATGAATTAAAATACAACCCTATTGAGTGAGCATGTCTAGCAGTTGTATTTATAGCCAAAAAAATGATACATTACATGTTGAACCGCAAGACAAACTTGATCACCAAAATTAATCCTCTGAAATATCTTCTCAATAAAGCATCTTCGATAGGAAGATTAGCTAAGTGGGTTATGATCTTAAGCAAGTATGGCATTGAGTATGTTGATTGAAACATAATAAAAGGACAAGTGATAGCTGATCAACTCACAAATGCACCAGTGAAAGTAGATCACCCTTTAATATTTGACTTCCTAGATGAATCAATACACCAACAACATGGAAATTTTACTTTGATGGGTTCTACACAAGTCATGGTTCAAGAACTGGTATTCCATTCATCAAACCCCAAGAGGATTGCATTCCTAAATAATTTCGAATAGCATTTTCGTGCACTCATAACATAGCTGAGTATGAAGCATTATTGACAAGACTCTGAATGACAACAAAATGTAAAATCAAGGATCTTCAAGTTTATGGTGATTCCCAGTTAGTGATCAAGCAAGTCAATGATGATTATGATACCAAGGATGAGAAATTGATGCCCTATAAGTGCTTGGCTAATAGTTTTAGAATATATTTTGATGCTATTACCTTTGAACAAATACCGAGAATCCAGAATAAAGCATCTGATGCAACGGTAACAATTTGATCTCTTTTAGAAATTGCTAAAAATGTATCACAATATGAGTTCTTGGTAGAACAACTGTTGGTCCCTACATTTGAAGTCCCCAAAACTAAACTTGTATGTGAACTTGTTGGTCTTGAATCTCCCTAGTACAAAGATATTTACAATTACTTGCATGACCAAATTATCCCTCCTAACTTGTCTTCCAACAAACACAAAAACTTTATCTGACAAGCCTCTGAATATGCCATCATCGAAGATACCCTTTACTATTGTAGTCTAGATAGCACCCTCCTCCAATGTCTCAACTTAAATGAATCACACACAAACTTACAAGAGGTTCATCACGGTATATGTGGAGCTCACTCTACTGGTCCTACCTTAGCTAAAAATCTTATGAGGACGAGATATTATTGGCCTACAATGAAACATCATGCCTATCACTTTGTGAAGAGATGTCACCAATTTCAGATTCATGGAGATCTAATACATGCACCAACTTAGGAATTACAACTGCTTACATCACCATGGCCATTCTCTTAATGGAGACTCGACCTTGTAGGAAAGATCCATCCCACTTCTAAAAATGGACATAAGTTTATCCTTGTTACTACATAATACTTTATCAGGTGGATCAAAGCCATCTCAATGAACTACATTACCGGAAAGAAGATATCCAAATTCTTCCTGAATTACATTATATATCGCTATAGTATCCTGCAGTCCATCATTACAGACAATGGTTGCCCTTTCAAAAATCAAGATTTCCATGAAATCTATGAAAAATTTCATATCCAACACCATTTCGCCACCTCATGTTACCCCTAGGGTAACGATCAAGCTCAGGCGTCTAATAAGACTATCCTTAAAATCTTAAAGAAGACTGCCAATGACATTGACCGTGACTGGCATCTCTAACTCAATATTGCTTTATGGGCCTATCGTACCAATGTTTGCACCTCTACAAGAGCCACTACTTATTCCCTTGTCTTTGGATCTAAGGCCATACTTCCTATTGAGGTCGAGTTACCATCCCTAAGAGTATCTATACATAGATTGATTGATCAAGAAGAATACCGTGTATCCCATCTACATGAGCTAAAATTATTGGATGAAAAGATACAAAGTGCTTTGACACATTTGCAAACATATCAGAATCACCTTTGACACAACTACAATAAGAAGGTTCAACGTAGAAGCTTTGACATTGGTGACTTAGTTCTGAAAGAAAATCCAAAGAATTAGATAGATCAAGAAAAGCCCAGAAAGTTTGAACCTAATTGGTTGGACCCTTATATCATCAAAATAACATATGGATCTGGTGCTTATCAGCTCTCTACCCTTGAAGGTGAACCATTGTCTGAACCTATCAATAACATCTACCTTCATAAGTACTACACTTAATTCTTAGAGTATTCCTTGAAAAAGTAAAAAAAATAGAAAAAATGGTCACCTTGATGAAAACTTGGCAAACAGGTGTCTTGGTGACAACAAAAAAATAAAAAATATCAAAAAATAAAAAAAATAATAAAGAGAAATAATTTGTCCAAAAGTGAAAACCACTTTAGTGTCGCTTTGGATAAGTACCATGGTGAAAACCTGGCAAACATGCACCATGTGTAGTCAGTCTATGCTCCTTCATCTACCATCACTCTACCCGATCTTCCATCCCTCGCTCATCCATTCGATCATGCCATCCATAATAAAGCTTCGTCATCCTTTCCATGGCCTGAGAACCACCGACATTTAGCATCCTTTGCCTTCCTGATCACCTTGTGCATCTATCAATCCCCACACACATAATAAGTTGGTCCTATACCTGACTGGGGGCAATTACTTGAATTACGTTTTCATGGGATCTAACACATGGTATCAACCTTTTAAAACATCAAAATCCAAATAAATCATAAAACATCAAAATCCAAAAATCATAAAACATCAAATCCAAAAAAATCATAAAACCTTCAATCCAAAATCATCAAAAAACCAAAATCCAAACAAAAATCAAAATCAAAATCCCCAAAAATAAAAAACAAAATACAAAAAACAAAACCTTCAAAATCCAAAAATCATAAAACATAAAAATCCAATTTTTTTTTTTGAAAACATAAAAATCCAAAAAGAATCATAAAACCTTCAAAATCCAAATAAATTCATAAAACATCAAAATCTAGAAAATCATAAAATATCAAAATCCAAAAAATTCAGAAAACATCAAAATCCAAAAAAATCATAAAACATCAAAATCCAAAAACATCAGAAAACTTCAAAACTTCTAGAGTCAAAGTCTAAGTCTGAGTCAGTTTGTGTTAGTAGGGTCGAACTATGTTGTCTCTATGCATTTTCTATGCAGGTAAGGATCATCTTTAATGGGCCCCTGAGACATAAGGTCAGTCCTTTTAGGTTTTCTCAAATAAAATCATGACTTAGTTCGTTGTCAAATAAAACAAAGTTAAGTCATGTCGAACTACGAGGTCTTTGCATGTATAACGTAGGCAATGCCATCAATCGATGAGCCCCTAAGGCCCTAGTTTAGTCCTTTAAGGTTTGCCAAATTTGGTTTTATTTTTTGTCCACAAGCAAACATTATTCAAACCAAATCACGAATCAACAGACAAACATATCCAACAAATCTTCAATCCTTAATCAATCTTCAATCAATCCATTATCTTATCGAGAAACACTATGAAATCATTGGTCTTAAATCGAAATGAGGCATGATGTCATTTATTTCTATAGACACCTAAAATTGTCCTAGCCTGCGAACTGGCATTTTAACACTAATATTCATCATTTACATCAAAAAAAATCCTAATTTTTTCTATTAATTGAATAATACGACATTATTTAATTAATTCACTTTTTCATCATTTTCGACTAATTGAATAAAGTTCATTTATTTAATAAAATCCTAAAAACCTAATTTTTGATATTAATTGAATAATACAACGTTATTTAATTAATTCACGTTTTCATCAAATTCAAAAAATTAAATAAATTTCATTTATTTAAAGGCAATCTAACTTTATTCTTCATGATTAATTAAATAATGCCAATTATTTAATTATATCACTAATTAACTTTATTCCCTTAAGTTGATTAAATTATTAAATCATAGTAATTTAATTAACTCACTTTCCCTCCAAATTTGAATAAATTGAATAAAACTATTCAAAATATCATCAAAAATAAAATCAAACTAATGCAACTTTATTTGTAAAAGTCAAACTTGATTTGCATGTTCAATCCCAAAAAGAATTAAAAAAAATCAATCAATCCCCCTTAATAAATTAAATAATATTAAATATTATTTAATCCTCTTTCAACTTCTACATTAAATAATTATTTCAATTATTTAATCCCACCTTTTCCAAATTAAATAATTAAATTAAATTATTTAATTCATTCAACATCTTCCCTTTAATAAATAATCTTTTATTTATTAAAAAAAATTCATCATGCACGTTCATCTTAATGGTAATTAATTATCTTCTCCACATGGACTAATTCTTCTTTTAGTTAACTAAACAAGCTATTTAATTAACTATTCAATTATCTTTCCATATATTATTATCTTAAACATAACAATCACTTTCTCTCAGTTGACTAAACAATCTATTTAGTTAACTCTTCATTTAATCCTCTTTCAACTTCTACATTAAACAATTATTTTAAATATTAAACCCCACCTATTCTTCTAATTGAATTAAATGATTATCAATAATTATTTAATTAAACAACTTTCCCCTTTCCAAATTAAATAATTAAATTAAATTATTCAATTCATTCAACATCATCACTTTAATAAATAAACTTTATTTATTAAAGTCAAATTCAAATGTGCACGTTCCTCTTGATATTAATTAATTTCCCTCAAAAAATTAACTAGCTCTTCTAAATTAGTTGACTAAAATATCTATTTAGTTAACTGTCTCATTATCTCTTCATGCACAATCTCCTCAAACGTAACAAATACTTTCTTCTAGTTGACTAAAATATCTATTTAGTTAACTCTTCATCAACTCTCTTAACTTGCACACTCTTTATATCAATTGAGATTGACTATTCAATCTATCCAGTTGATTGACCAATCTAAATTGGTTAAACTCTCTCTCACATCTAGTCCTCTGATCAATCAACCCAGTTGACTGATCAATCTAAATCCTCTCAACAACCTTCAACCGTCGATCTTGATTCAACATTGTTTAATCTTGATCGTTCATCTGAAAACTTTAAATCTATATAACAACCTCATTTTCTCTCAAAAATGATTAGAGAATCAACATACCTTATGCAACAAAGTGCTATCAAGATCACCATTGATAGAGCTTCATCATACCTTTGGTCAACCAAAATCAACATCGTTCTTCAAGCTTTCACGACACAAAAATGGAGGCTTTGCAGTGACACAAACAACCCAACATCATGCAAAAACGCTTCGACATGGGATGGTAATCTCTCCTTTGCTTTGAATTCATTGTGTTAATCATAGGATTTCATTACGTAATTTCAATAGCTTAGATTGTTCATTTCATGAGTGATGGAATAAGATCTTAGATTAAGTGTTTTGGATTAGATAAATTCTTAGTTCATTGCATTTGTCTTGCTTTGCATTCTAATGTTTTTCCCCCTCACACAGTTTCATTTGGTCTTGTCACTTGTCTTTTATCAGGATGCGTCCTTCTTGAGATTAGACATTGTCTTTGGTCAATCTTGTCATTCACCTTAAGTAGGATATGTCTTTCTTTTAGCTAGGTGCTTTATCAAAATGGTCAATCAGTCAACTTTATTAGATGTGTTCCTTACCTTATATAGGATATTTCTTTCTTGAAACGAGGTGTCATCACATCAATCAATCATATCAATCAAACATTGTCAAATAAATTCAAGTTTGTCACTTGGTCAATCAATCTCGTCATCTTGGTCAAATTCACCTTGTCTTATTCAGGATGTGTCTTTCCCGAAACTGGGCATAATCAATCAAATCAGTTAATCAAACTTTTTCAACCTATCAATAAACTTCGATCAAGCAATCAATCAATTGATCATTGCGGCCATCTTGGTCAACCTAATTAACTATATCAATCAATCTTATCAATATTATCGATAAACATTATCTCTTTGGAAAATACTTTGTTGGTCTTAGTTTGTCTTATCTTTTTGATTGGTTTTGGTCATGTTACTAGTTACCCTGAGGATGTCCAAAAGGATTAAGAGGGAAGATGATGGATCATGACCTCTTTTCTTTGCTTGCTATCTATGGTTTGTCTTGGCAAAGAGACTAGAATAATTGGATCCTTAGTATGAGCCAGGGCATTCCTTGTCTTTTGGCTTTATGTTTTGACTACTTGTTTCTCACAAATGGTCACCTTGCATACCTTGGTCTATGTCATATCATGGTGTTTGTACTCCATTTGTGACAATTTTGATGCTCGATAATGACAAATATAAAATCATGAAAGTCTGTCCTTTTTTCATTTCCCATCTAAAACTCCATCTTCCTTTCCTTTTCCATGCTAACATCCATCTCTTTCACGTTATCATTTCTTCCATTTTCATCTTGATAGAGTCTTGTGACATGAAAAATATCCTGCATACACAATCATGTTAGGAAGCATTATAGAAATCATTCTCATCATAGACATCATCATCATAATAGGCCACATATTTGCATGAGAAAAAAATAAAAATAGAGTGCATCCATATAGCATTAACATAACTAATCATTCCATTAAATTATGATCATAGTTCATTTACATTACATCAAATTCCATATATATTACATCACATTCCATATATATTGCATCACATTCCATATATATTGCATCACATTTCATATTGTAAGAGAGGAGGACCGACCACTACAAGGCCCCAGGTCACAAAAGGCCAAGAGCGGAAAGGCTGCCCTAACTTACCTCAATTTGAAGGAAGGTTAGGATGGAAGGGATGAGGATGATGATGATTATGAAGTCCTTCAATCACCTTGCAATCGTGGGAACTGAAGGGAGACTAGGTGAGTCACTTTTTAAGGTCAACTCTACATCTCAGGTAGTTCTCTGTTAGAGGAAAAAAGCACGGTTTCAGGATGACAACGTGGCACGCTGGCGTCTCATAGGTGTGCTAGTGTCCGTATGGCCAGAAAACCAGAGAGACAAGGTTAAAACCTCAAGAAAAGACTGCTAGCTTAGTTTAGAGGTTTCTTGAACAATAGAATGAGATTAAGAAGAATGAAACATAAATACAAATTTGATAAAAGAAACATATTACCGTAAGGGTGACGAAGACAATCTTGCAAAATAGTCTTCTCGCTAGCTTGCTTCAAGATCTCTCCACCTGCACATAATCAAAGGAGGAAAATGTTGGGGCTATTTAAGGGCCTACCTCAGTCAAACCCCCATTTTTGGTGTTTCCACCTCCATGGACAACCAAGTTTGCAATGATAGAAATAAAGATAAAGAAGGGAATACAAGCTATGTAAAAAAAAGACACTACAAAACAATACATGCTTACTCAACCAAGATGATAGATAAGATGAGAGGAGCTTACCACCTTCGTCCAAAGTGCTCAAGGTTTGTGGACGAGAAAATGAGAGGAACTCAAGCCTCTACTGCAATGGTGTTTGTCCCATGCTTGCACTATCAGAGTGATGGAGTGGTAGATTGCTGCAATGGAGTGTGAAGTGCTACTACAAAGCTTGAAGATGGATGAATGAAATGGAGAGAATTCTCAAGTGGTCTTGCCAAAAATCTGCTCAAGAGAACAATGGATGAAGAATATGAAGGAAAGGATGAAAAATGACCATATTCAGGTCAGCCAACTGAAGGAAGGTGTTACCCTTCAACTTCTAATCAAAAGTGTAACGTCTCCAGCCGTAGGAATCTTCTAGGGACATAAGTGTGTTGTGAAGATGTCTGTGTGCCACATGGGAATCCCTGATGGAAACACCTCCACTGACACACAAAATAGGCGCCAAGTGTGATATGAGTAGTGGGCTTAAGTGGAATTAAGCCTTCGCCTTGTAAGGGAGTAAAAGGGAATTTGCATTAGGGGTGCAAATTCACACTTATACATTTTTCCCCCACTTTAGCAAGCACGAGTACTGATGAGTGCTTCAATAAAGTAGAGTAGTAAGGAAGTAACAAAGTAAGATAAGTATACCTAAACCGACGAGGAGGCAAAGCATAGTTTGGCGAACTCAGAAGTGTAGGAGAAGACTTCGTACTTCCACAGAACTACAAAGCTGAATAAAGAAAGTGCCTCATAGACTCATGGTCCTGTGAGGGAGGTATCCTTCAAGAAATCTCACATGAAGGAAACCAGGAAAAGCACCTTATAGATCCGTAGACCTACAAGGAAGGTATCCCCAAAGAACTCTGACATGAAGGAAACTAGGAAAAGCACCTTACAGACTCTCAAACCTGCAAGGAAGGTATCCCCCAAGAACTCTCACATGAAGGAGACCATGCAAAGGGGACTTCGTAAAGTCAGAGAGGGTGACATGTTTACCCATCGGTAGAACACATCAAGAAGCGACCATGGAGGCCAGAGAACAAACAGTTACACAAACCATCACTAAGTTGTAATAATTTCAAAGGGGTCCCTTGGGAACCCTTCAAAAGGAAGGAGAGTCCACTCAAGGGACACATTGTTTGAAAAACAATGTCTAGTCGGGTTGCCCCCAAGCTAGACATAAGGATGTGAAGTAGGTCTAGTCAGGCTGCCCCCAAACTAGATGCGAAGAAGTAAAAACAGTCTATTCGGGTTGCCCCCGAGCTAGACATGAAGATGTGAAACTGGTCTAGTTGGTCTGCTCCCAAGCTAGATGCAATAGAATTTTGTTGAGAAAATTTGAAGGGGTCCCTTGGGAACCCAATGTGAAAGGGAGGGGTCCACTCAAGGGATGTGCTTGTTCAACAACTAATGTCTTCTTTCTCAAATTGATTCATCATCAAGGAATCCTTTTGAAATATGTTCACTTCATCAAGGAATTTCAAAGTAAGGAGATGCGCCCATGTGAGGGGAAGACTAAGACCATTCTCGTTTCGGAGGAGGGTTTCCAAGTCCTTTATTTACAAACCCATGATGAAGGAAACATGTTTCGTTAAGGTTTCAAGTTGAGAATGCAATTCTTAACAAAGTAGTGTGTGAAGGATCTTCGAGAAAAGATTCATTTGGAAATGAATGCATGTTATAAGGATCATGAAATGTAGAAGTAAGGTTGTCACACATGAAAGGGACAAATCAAGCAAAGAAGAGAGAAAGATAAAGGAAAAGGTAAAAGAAAAGAGATCACACACAAAGGGCACAGGGGGATCTAATTTCGCGGGGTCAAATCTGCCTTTATTTATATGTATATGAGGTAACAGTGGTAAGAGGAGAAAGATAATCAATCCCCAACCAGATCAGGACTTGAATCTATCGAAATAAAGTAAAATAAAAAAATGGGTCAACATGGAAGGAGGCCTAAATGCTCCCGACACTTTGCATCATCCCTAATTTACTAAAAGTCAATTATAGAAATGGAAGAATGATGATACAAATAGTGGAATTTTACAACACAAATACCATGCATGTATCCAAGCACCAATAGGGGTGACAAGGGTCATCCAAGCACATATAGCACGATCACGGGGGAACACATCACAACACACACACACACGTCTAATCTAAAGATCAAGAAGAGGGTCTCCCCCTAACATTGGTCTACCAAGAGGTCATTAGCTTCCCACTCTAGGTCATCATAGGGGGAAGGATAATGAGATTGGAACAGTGTAATGTTAAGGGGAGGAGCTTCCGATCCTCCTACAATAGGGGCTAAGGTAGAGGGACTAGTGAGATCTCCATCACTCAACTCTTGTGGGTCTAAGGTTAATGACTTCATGAAGATCGCTGAAAAGGTCGAAACTTCATCCACTGGGTTAAACATACACTTGACGAGAGTGCCATGTTTCAACTCAGTAGATGGAGGGGTTTTCGCCCAAGGTTCACCACTAGGCTCACCGAGAGACCAGGGAGCGATGACAAACTCAAGGGAAGTCGAGACTGGTTCCATCACTAGGACAAAACAAGTTAGTGCGGGGCCACCTTTTGGAGAAGGCAGACTCTTGTTATGTCCTCCCTTGCTAGAGGGACCACACTCTACCTTCTTCTTCATCAAAGGAGGTGAACTCCTCACAAACGAAGCAAGAAGGGTCGAAGGAGAAGAGGAAAGAACTACGATGGATACAACCAAAGTATTAGCCATATCCATGGGCTTTGGGAAAGGTGAGATATCCAGGATGGAAGTCAACAAGGGTGGCTCCACAAAAGGAGCGATAAACATCTACACCTTTCCATGCGCATGTGCTCTCACAACGGGAGCCAAAAGAGATTTAGGACTAGTTAGATCAGAGGAAGAAAAGGGGAAAGAGGAGGACACAATAGGAGGTGTCGTCTTCTCCTCCTCCTTCTTTTGTGAGGAGGCTTGCTCAACCAGGAGATAATTTTTTTTATGCTTACGCTCACATGCAAGGCAGTTCCTACGAATCCTCGAATTAGAAGCTAGAGTTTGCGAAGGGACGGAAGGATTCTGCTCAGCCATGGGGGTGTCTTCCACAACTTTTTCCAACAGAAGGACAAAATCCTGAATGGGAGCAGAAGGGGCAAGTCTAGAAATGGTAGGAGGAATTGACTCTAGTGCCTCGACAACATGCCTCTTCCCATTCACTGTTTTGAGGATAGGAACAATAGGAGGCTGCAGAGGATGAGATAAAGAGGACTCTCTATGGGGGGATTTCTGTCTTCCATATCAACTACGCCTAGGCTCCATAGGTAAGACAAGAAGCTCAAATGCAAGATGCTTGGCCTTTCACCAAGGGCACCATGGGATTCTCTCATAAGTATGAGACAAAATTAGATGGCACCATGGTAGGGTGATAAGAAGCATCAGGCTGAGTAGCTTCTCTTCTCTCCTACACACCTCGGTGGCATCATTGTCAGCTTTTAAGAAAGCTATATGCGAAACAACATAGGGAAAAGGAGGGAACCTCACTTTCAGCCTAGCACACCCTTTCTTATAGTTTTGATATGTACAGTACAAGAGGTCCTTCCTAGACAGGAGAGGACCAAGAGATGCAGGCCAAAAGTAGTCTAGGGTATAGCTGCCACCTAGAACCGGTGGTCTATAACCGGTGTCATGGAGAAAATGTACCAAACCTCCATGAAAAAACTTCAAACATTTGTGCACAATTGAGGGAACTGCATTCATAGCTACTAGCCAAGGGATACCTAGCTTCACTTTGAAGAGTTCAGACCTCAGGATGATGTCAAATCTAAGGCTCACAGATTTAGGCCCAACGAGGACCGATAGGACAATACTTCCTATAGGAGGTATGTCAATTCCATCGTGTGTGTGGACGAAACTCTCAAGCGCGTCATATCCATCCTTATGTAAGAATTTAATCAACATGATCTCCTTAGTTATGATATTCACTTTAGATGTCGAATCAATGAGAACACTTGCTATAGTATTCCCATTTATCCTTGTAGGAATATAAAGAGGAGATGAATCTCTATTGAATCCCATCGACAGGTCCTATGAATTGAAGGTTATGCTAGTACCACTACTCATAGTATGCACAAAGGGAATAGGCTAATTTAAGAAATACACCATTATCCACACTAATAGTACTTCTACAAAACCTGCTAAAGTTTACGGGATAAGCCAATGACCCGATTTAGGTTTCGTTACACAATACTTTGGAACCTTCCAACTACGCCTACTAGGGGCCGCAAGTTGGGTTGCTAGGTGAAAGCCTCACAACACTCACACCTACAACACTCCTAGGATATGAGGAAAGGAACTTTCAGTATCACAAAATAGAACCAAAATGGTTCATGTCAGGTTCACCAAACATGTAAGAGAGGGGGACCAACCATTGCAAGGCCCCAGGTCATGAAAGGCCAAGAGCGGAAAGGCTACCCTAACTTACCTCAATTTAAAGGAAGTTCAGGATGGATGGGATGAGGATGATGAGGATTATGAAGTCCTTTGATCACCCTGCAATCTCGAGAACTAAAGGGAGACTAGGTGAGTCACTTTTTAAGGTCAACTCTACATCTTAGGTAGTTCTTTGTCAGAGGATAGAAGCATAGTTCTGAGATGATAGCGTGATGTGCTGGCATACGTACGGCTAGAAAACTAGAGAGACAACGTTAAAACCTCAAGAAAAGGACTTCTCGCTTAGTTTAGATGTTTCTCGAACAACATAATGAGATTAAGAAGAATGAAACATAAATACGAATGGGATAAAAGAAATATATTACTGTAAGGGTGACGAAGACAATCTCACACAACAATATTCTCACCAACTTGCTTCAAGATCTCTCCATCTGCACACAATCAAAGGGGAAAAATGTTGGGGCTATTTAGGGGCCTGCCTCAGTCAGACCCCCATTTCGGTGTTTCCACCTCCACGGACAGCCGAGTTTGCAATGATAGAAATAAAGATAAATAAGGGAATACCAGCTATGTAAACAAAAGACACTACAAAATAGTACATGCTTACTCAACCAAGACGATAAAGAAGATGAGAGGAGCTTACCACCTTTGTCCAAAGTGCTCAAGGCTTGTGTAGGATAAAATGAGAGGAACTCAAGCCTCTACTGCAATGGTATCTATCCTACGCTTACACTATCAGAGTGATGGAGTGGTAGATTGTTGCAATGGAGTGTGAATTTATGCTACAAAGCTTGAAGATGGATGAACAAAGTGGAGAGAATGCTCAAGTGGTCTTGCCAAAAATCTTCTCAAGAGTTTAATGAATGAATGGATGAAAAATGACCAAATTCACGTTAGCCAGCCGAAGGGAGGCATTACCCTTCGACTTCCAATTGAAAGTGTAACATCTCTGTAGTCTCCAACTGCAGGAATTTGCTAGGGATGTAAGCATGTCGCACAAACGTCTACACGCTGCATGGGCTTCCCTAACAAAAATGCCCCCACCAACACCCAAAATAGGTGCCAAGTGTGATGGGAGCAACGAGCTTAAGTGGAATTAAGCCTCTGCCTTAGGTTTTCTAAAGTGTAAGGGGATAAAAGGGAATTTGCATTAGGGGTGGAAATTCATGCTTATACACATATACATTGGATAACATTAATAACATTATGGTATATTTGTTGTGTGGGAAAATGCATAGCCTTGTATTTTCACACTTGTTTGGGCCCGCCTTACTTTATTTAGCTTTATTTATGTCTTAATTGGTCCTATTTTGCATCCACAAGCCTAATAAATTATATCTTTTTACGACTAATGTCGACAAACATCAAAGGATAAATGATAATTTAATGATATTGGTTGTATGTCCCTAATTTTTGGACCCGAACTAAGACACCACCTAGGCTATCTTTTTCCCCCAAAGATCTTGGGACCCTGATTTTAAAGGCACCTTAAAAGGCTCCTTTTTGGAGTATGTGCCCCGAGTTTCAAGCCGTAGGATTAAGTCACCCCCTAGGGCGTCGTAGTCCCCCTCAAGTTATTTTTGGGATTTAATTTCAAATCTTGGCAGGATTTAGCCTCCTTTAATTAATGATTTCATATGTTGACTTGTTGTGGTGTAATTTGAAGATATTAAGCATGGATAAGTATAAATACAAGGTTCTTTCACTCATTTTCAACTAAATTTTTTGTGAGAGCATTTCCTAATAGCACAATTGAGTTCACAAGAGAATTCAAAAGCAATTCATCGAGCATTTGGAGCCATCATCAAGATTCAAGCATCAAGTTAAATATATTCTTGCATCATGTGTGTTTTTGAGCTAACATTTGTGATGTAGGGTTTTTATTCAAGAAATAAATTCAAGTCAAGATCTATCAATCATTCATTCAAGTCAAGATCCACATTCAAGCTAGTCACTTCACATAGGTTTTGCAGATTTCATAGCAAGGGTTAGGTGAGTTGCAACATAACACTTTGTTCATTCATCATTTCCCTTCATTATTTAATTTTATTCCAAGGTTTAATTACCAACAAGGGGTTTGACCAAGGAAAACCCCCATTTACTAAAAAATAACAAGTTTTTCCTCTCTTATGTGTTTATGTTTGCAGATTTAGGTTGAAGATCATTTGAAGTGAAAAGTTGTAAAGTTTCGAAGTTGTATTGCAAAGTTGTCATCTTCATGGAAAGTCACCTATAGGCTAGATCTAGAGGTTTCAAGACCTAAGATTTGAGAAGAAGGAAGTGCAAACATTGAACCTCAGGATCACATTTTGAAGTTACAAAAATTCAGATCGAGACTAAATCGGAAGTAAGGGCGTCTTAGTCCTCCAAGTGGCATTTTGTAGAGATTTTTTTAGATTTTTTTCGGACATCCGAAGATTCCATATTTTCCCCAAAAAATAAAAATGAGACTAAGACAATAGTAAGGGAATATTTTCCCTCCCTAGCATATTTTGACAATATTTTTTCATTTCTTGAATCCTTATCACATTTCCAGACTTCCAAGGTATATACATCCTAACTTGTTAGTTATTTTTTTCATTTTCACTCATTATTTGAGTTGCATTACTAGATTTTGTGAGTTGAATATCAAGTTGTATTTTCCAAGCTTTTGCTTGGTGGTGAACCCTTCAAAGCCTAAGGAATCTTCCTAGGTCTCCCTTGTTGAGAACTGACTCAGCTTTGTGTTGATAGTCAATCCAATTTGAGATCCTAGGTTTCCTTGAATGAACTATCCCCCCATAAGGATAAATCAAGGATTAGAAATTCCTTTCTTGAATTGTGAGTCCCTTCTCCTTCCAAATCATATTATCCAATAGTTCATTTTGGTGAACCTGACATTCTAGACATTCATTTTTTGATTTGGAGTTCACTAAGGTCCTAGATCTAGGTTGCATTCATTCTTGCATTGCATCTTGCATTAGTGAAAGTGCATCTAGGGTTGCTCATATTTGCATTAGTGAAAGTGCATATAGGTTGCATTTTTTATTTCTTGCATTATCTCATTGAAAAAATGAAAAGTGCATTGTCAATCATCCTAATTGCATTTAGGAACATTGTTATTGCATTCAAAATTGAAAAAAAATCATTTAATTGCTTGTCATTAGTCACTTTTTCTTGCATTTATTTGCACAATTTTATGTTTCTAAGCATCAGGTCCCTAGGTAGGCAACTTGGAAACACTATAAACAATCCAAATTTTGTTTTTATTTTTCTAAAAAAAATCTCTATTGGGACAAAAATGCCCTTATTGGCGTCTTAGTCCCTCTGTGGATTTTTAGCTTAGAACCCTATCTTGTTTGTTTGTATTTTGTTCCAGTTTCTAGAACCTCAAAGTCTCATCAGTAGGACCAAGACACCCTTACTGGTGTCTTAGTCCTTGTTGAATTTGACCTTACAATTTTTAGGGTTTGAAATTGATGTTATGTGCTTCTATTGGCTTCTTTAAGTTTTTTGTTATAGTTTACAGAATTACTGTTATTTCAATTTCTTTCATTTCAAGTGTAATTGTAAGCATATGATATTTTTTTCATTGCACTTTATTTGGTTTATCCCTTGTATAAGCTATACTACTCAATATTCTACTGCTAATATTGTGGTTAGACGATGTGCGAAACTCATGGCATCCTACGATAAAACACTCGCTATAGATCTAGGGTTATCTAGCTCTCTTACTTCTAGTGTTGGTACTAGTTCACTAGGTATGGACCATACCTTTGATAACTCTTTTTCTATGCCTACCTTACCTACAAGTTCTATTCCAAGTGTTCAAACAATGGTTGTTCATATCCCTCAAGAAAACATAATGAAAATACATGAAGACCTAGCCCATTTACAAGATAGCGCAAGTACTAAAAAAACTCCAACACTATTATACTTGCCATAGATAGTATTCACCACCTGATGGAAAGTGATGAAGGACTGGAAGTTGTGCGTAATATAGCTCAAATCTTTGGAAAACACCTTCCTTCCACCACCAATGGTGCTCAAACTTCAAATAATGTGCAAAACCAAGGAGGAATTAAAATTCCTACCCCTTCAACCATAACCTCCATTGCCACCTATACCAATCCTCAAGTGATCACAATGATGTAACCAACTAGCAGTTTCCTTCCTACCTCGAACATTTTCACTAGTGCTCCTTATACCTATGTGGCATCTAACCTTATATCTCCTCCCACAAGCTATCCACTCCTTGTACTTCCAACACATACACACCACCACCATATTAACCTCCATCCCAAACCACAAACAATGATCCTATCATTAACCACCTTTTACAAATCCTTTCATCCATTTAATGTCAAGTTTCCACCATAAATCAAAATCAAAAGGGTCCACTTTCATACTATGTCAAAAGAACCCCACTATCTTTGGAGAAATTAAGAACTCCAGTGCCACAAGGTATAGAGATCCCTAGATTTGAGAAATATGGAGGAAAGGGAGATCCTACTAATCATGTTAATACCTTTACTGCTTTATGTAGTGACTTTATCATTGAGGACAAACTTTTGGCTAATATTTTCCCCACTCCTTGAAAGATGTTGCCTTGGATTGGTTTGCTACATTACCAAATAACTCATATAATTCATTTAATGAATTTTTTGAAGCCTTTATTAACCATTTCCAAGTGCATATGGTTCCTAAAATGACATTAGACGATTTAATGAGATGTAAACAAAATGAGGGTGAAAAAGTCACTAAATTTATTTCACATTACCAATCAATTTATTCCCAAATTAGTGTGAAGATTCCCAATCCTCACCTTCAAAATATGTTCATATAAAATTTACAAAGTAAGATACAAGACAAGCTTACCATGATGGAATTCCCTTCCTTCATGCACTGCCCTTCGAGATTATCAAAATTCAGTAGGTAGTCGTGAAGTAAAAACCTCCTATACCCATCCAAAAAAGTCTGAATCTTCAAACCAAAACACCTACTAGCTTTTCAAAAGACAAAATAAAAGTTTCTTTCAACTAAGTTCTACTTCCCAACCTACCCAATAGGTCAAGTAGCTGCTATAAAGAAGAGTAATCCTTATATCTTTGGAGATCCACAAAGACAATTTACTCCCTTACCTGACACACTTCAAAATATCATGACTCAACTAATAAACAAGAACATGCTTACCTTACCTCCTTTTCAACCTCTTGACCTTAGCAAGCCGTTACCTTTGAGATTTAGACACAATGCCTATTGTGCTTATCACTAAAAAAAATGATATGTTACAGAACATTGCAAGCGTCTTAAACATCTTGTGCAAGACCTCATTGATTCTAATCATATTCAAATTGGAGTTGTGAATGCCAAAGGTAATAAATCTATATCTCATCCTAACCAAAACTTGCAAATCTTTACCAACCCCATGCCTGACCACAATATTTCATTTGTTAAGGCTGGTGAAACTAAGCCTAATGTGATGAGAGTTGACACGAATGATAATAACATGAACAATAATGAACAAAATCCGATGGATAATGATGAAAAATATCCTATGGATAATAATGACCAAATTCCTATTAGCACAATGATAAAAGTGATTGAATTCGAGCCTCGTAAACAACAAACTAGAATTCCTATTGACATTAATTTCTCTTCAAAAGAAACAATAAAAAATGCACCTGATGGTCCTCTTTACATAGCCAGAAAAATCAATGATAGGCCCACTCCTGGGATTTTAATTGATCCCGTTTGTGGAGAGAATGTGATCACAAAGGAACTCTTATATGTCCATGATCTCACTCAAAATAGATATGATAAATGGAAAGCATGGATTAAAACACATGATGGTTTTTCTTGTTCTACAATGGGCTCAATCACACTCCCTTTACAAGTAGGACCAAAGAAATCAAATGTATCATTTTCTATAATCTCTAATTCAGATCAATTTCATGTGAAGTTAAGCTACAAATGTCTTAGCTCCATGAATGTGGCCCCATCCATTTTCCATAAGTGCTTAAAGTTTTTAGTCGTCCATGAAATAATCACTGTGAACCATAGTGGCTTTAGACCTTCATCTTCCCATGGAAATTTTTCCTTAGACTATTTTTGGCCTGAGCCCATAGAGCCTATAAGACCCCATGAGGACTTAATTTTTCTATCCTACCAAAATTTTAAAGCAAAATGCATAACCAAGCTATCCCTTGAAATTTGCATGCACCCATGATTGAACCTCTACCCCTTGAAGAAAAAAAATATTTAGCTTAAATCCCTTCTGACTAACCAAGACCCATCCATAAAAAATCCCTTGCCTATTTCCTACAAAAGGCCAAGAGAAAATCAAACAAGTCCTAATCCTCCTCCTAATAAAATTTATAAAGCTAAAGAGAAAGTTATTGAACAACCTTCCATGGTTTCTTTTGTTCTTCCCTCACAAGAAGAAAAGGAACCTATGGTTGACAAACCTGCTCCTACACAAACGCAGCTTGAAAATTGTAGTAAAAGAAACTGAAATGCTAGAGAGCGTAGGCGTATAAATTGCACTATTTCTTAAAAGATGCACAGAGGAAACACCATAGAAAATCAAAATATGAATTCGATAGAAGAAATAAATGATGAACCTCCTCCATTACCAGAACCAACAGATCCTATGTATCCAACACAACAAGGACCAAAACCTTCTATGGGTATTATCATTCATCCTCCTACTATAATTAACTTGGATGACGATGAATAAATTGCTAAAATTGATGAGCAAGTGGATAATGAGCTGAATTTGTTATTTTCCTCTTCTATGAGCTTAGAAAATAACAACTGTGATGATCCTCCTAAACCAAGTGATTCACCACGTGTTGAACTTGGTGATTCTCCTAGTAATACACTTGATGTTGGCCCACATTCTGCATATACTAAACAAGACTGGGATGTAGATGACTTGCTTTAAGTTGAATCGCATGTGCTTTTCTAGTCTTTTTTCTTTATTTTTTGTTGATTGCATGTGTGTAATGTGATCCCCCATATTTTTTTATGTTATCTCTCTTTGTGCATTCTTCTATTTGTACCTACATTCTTCTATATTTCATAAGCCTTCACCTTTTCATTGGTCTTTACCTTTCATTTATCCTTTCATTTTTGTCTTGTGTTTTCCTTTTGGGGATGATGCAAGGTGTCGAGACACCCTATGTATCTTCCATGTTGACACAATTTTTTTTTCTTTGTTTTCACTCTCTTTGTGTCATTCTTCTAGTTCTATGTGTATTTGGGGAATGATGATAGTTTCAAGCTCTCTAATATCATTGTAGAAAAGATAGATACTGACCCTGAATCCAAATATCCCTTATGTGTTTCTGGGGGGAAGCCCTCTCTTCCTTTTTCTTTTCATGTTTATCTAATTTAAAGTAATTTCTCACATCATGGTGTTTAGCAATTTCTTTAAAGTGGGGGCATACATTGGCATTATTTTGGCATGATTTCATTTGCATTTTATTTCCATGTTCCTTGATGTGATTTTCTTATTTCATGCGATGTGTTTTTCTCTTTGTGGTGACATTGGGAGTAATGTCCTTCAAGAGATTGATCTATCTTAGCATATTACATTCCTCTTAGTGGTGATGTGACAGACTGCATTCTCTAAGTTGTGAATCTTTTATCTTTTGACTGGTCCTCTCTTGGAGACATTAGAAACAATGTCCCCTAAGATTAAGAACTCACACAAACTAAGAAAAATCCCTTTGAACATCCCTCTTTCCTATTACATTGCATATTTGCACCTTATTAAAGTCACGGAGGTATGGCTTTGATAATGTTCCTTGGGGCTCACCTAGTGAACAACTAGCTTCACTAGCCCTTGTGAGCATGTATCTGTGTACCTTATTAAAGTCATCAAAGTAGGGCTTTTATATTGTTCCTTGGGGATCACCTAGTGGACAACTAGCTTCACTAGCCATTATGAGCATTCATTTTTCTTTGTCCTTATCATAGTCATGGGCGTATGAGTTTGGTATGGATTATTCGAAGCTCACCTAGTGGACAACTAGCTTCACTCACCCTTGTGAGCATGCATTTTTGTTTGCATAGTGGAAAACACATTCCACTTGTAAACCTTTTTGTACAAACAACCTAGACCCGATCCAAAATGCATTGGACAACCAATCGAAGCTTGATTTGTTGCATTTTTCTTTTTTCCTTTTTCCTTTTCCTATCTTTGATGGTGTATGTTGGTGATCTAGTTATGGACTCATATATCATCCACAAGTTTGTTCCTTTGTGCCTATGTTGGTCTATCATAGGATCTTGATCCTGGGGGATTGACCACCCTCTCTTTTGGTTATTGTCATCCTATCTTACTAGAATTTGTACATTTGAACCCCTCTTAATTGCGTGGTTGGCTATTTTAGCGTGAGGTTGAAGCAAGTTCATCCTCTCACTAAAGTGGGGGCTAAATGTAGTGTAGGAGAATGCACACCCTTGCATTTTCACACTTTTTTGGGCCCACCTCGCTTTATTTATCTTTATTTATGTCTTAATTGGTCCTATTTTGCATCCACAAGCCGAATAAATTATATCTTTTTATGACTAATCCCGATAAACATCAAAGGATAAACGATAATTTAATGATTCTAGTTGCGCATCCCTAATTTTTGGACTGGGATTAAGGCACCACCTAGGGAATAATTTTCCCCCAAAGATCTTGGGATCTTGATTTTAAAGGCACCTTAAAATGTCCCTTTTTGGAGTCTATGCCTCGCGTTTCAAGCCTTGGGACTAAGATGCTACCTAGGACATCTTAGTCCCCCTCAAGTTATTTTTGAGATTTAATTTCAAATATTGGTAGGATTTAGCCTCCTTTATTTAATGATTTCATATGTCGGCTTGTTGTGGTGTAATTTCAGGATATTAAGCATGGATAAGTATAAATACAAAGTTCTTTCACTCATTTTTAAACTAAGACTTTTGTGAGAGCATTTCCTAATAGCATAATTGAGTTCACAAGAGAATTCAAGAGCAATTCATCAAGGATTTGGAGCCATCATCAAGATTCAAGCATCATATCAAAGATATTCTTGCATCATGTGTGTTTTTGAGCTAACATTTCTGATGCAAGGTTTTGATTCAAGCAAGCAATTCAAGTCAAGATCCAAATTCAAGGTAGCCACTTCACATAGGTTTTGTAGATTTCATAACAAGGGTTTGGTGAGTTGAAACATAGCACTTTGTTCATTCATCATTTCCCTTCATTATTTAATTTTATTCCAAGGTTTAATTACCAACACAGGGTTTGACTAAGGTAAACCCCCATTTACTAACAAACAACAAGTTTTTCCTCTCTTGTGTGTTTATGTTTGTAGATTTAGGTTTAAGATTATTTGTTGTAAAGTTGCATTACAAAGTTGTCATCTTCATGGAAATTCACCTATAGGCTAGATCTGGAGGTTTTAGGACCTGAGATCCAAGAAGAAGGAAGTGCAGACAATGAACCTCAGGATCACATTTCAAAGTTGCATAAATTCTTATCGGGACTAAGTCGAAAGTAAGCGTGTCTTAGTCCTCCAAGTGGCATTTTGTAGAGATTCTTTCAAATTATGTTTTGACATCTAAAGATTTTGCATCTACCCCAAAAAATAGTAGTGGGACTAAGACACTAGTAAGGGTGTCTTTGTCCTCCCTAGCATATTTTGACAACATTTTTGCATTTCTAGAATCCTTATCACATTTATAGACTTCCCAAGTACATACATGCTAGCTTGTTGTTACTTAATTTTGTCATTTGCACTCATTATTTGGCTTGCATTACTAGGTTTTGTAATTTGAATATCAAGTTGTCTTTTCCAAGATTTTTCTTGGTGGGGAACCCTTTAAAGCCTAAGGAATCTTCCTAGGTATCCCTTGTTGAGAGTTGACCCACCTTTGTGTTTATAGTCAATCCAATTTGGGATCCTAGGATTCGTTGAATGAACCATCCCCCAATAATGACAAATCAAGGATTAGGGATTCCTTTCTTACATTGTGAGTCCCTTCTTTCAAATCATATTATCCAATGGTTCAATATCATATTATACATTACACTTTGAATTTACATTAAGCATTTCTCATGATTGCATACATAACCTATAGGCATCCCATTGTATCAACATTAATTGCGTTTACATATCACCATGCATCATAAATTAGGTCATCCATACTGCATTCATAATCCATACATATCATAAAGACATAAAAATTCATAACATAATCATAAATGCATGACCATACCTCATATCAAATCATCACATAAAAATATAGAATGCATAAACATCATAAACACATGAGCATCCATAACATAATCATAATCATAAAGATATACCACAATCACATAGAAATGCATATAATGAACCACCACCAAAAATCATATCATATATCACTCAAAATGTGTCATAGGTACAATGTCAAGATGTATCATATCTAACAAAATGGAGCTCGCAGGCTCGATAATCAAAATACATTGTTAGAATACAAAATGCCAAAAGATTCTCTAGCTTGAGCTATGGTACTCTCTTGACCTTGGTGCATCCCTTTCCTCTCGTCAAGGTGCATCTAGAGACCCGTGCTATGAGGTGGATGGCCTATTCTAGGGGTGGACAGCCTTGGGGCTATTGTCCTCTAACCTACTGTGGGAGTGCCTATTGTGAGACCTGCTATGTGTCGTACCCTGTGAGCCACTCTCAACCTATGAGAAGCTCGAATCTCTGCTTTTGAGTGATATTGCTCCCTCATACAGGTCCCTGTAGTGCTGCATACCCTTGCTCGCCTTGGCTAGCTCCCAAGCATCATCAACCACCAACCCACTACATGTCACTATAAAATCCAACATCCTCTGATCTTTCTATTGGTGGCTGATAACTGCTAGGTCCCTCTTTGTCTAAAGGGTGTCCCTCTCAGCCTTAAGGTCATCTCACTATGTTGTGACTATCCTTAGCTCTATCTCTAGGGCCTATACTCAACTCTGTAGGGTGGCTATCCTCTTATCTATTATCTCATCCTCTACTTTGGCCCTGACCTCCTCTAGCCCCTCCTCCACATCCACCCCCATAATGATCCTCTCTCAAAGGACTCTCTTTGACTCTCCCATCATTGGATCCTCTACATGCTCCTCCCTATGCTCTGTATGGTTCTCAATCTCCATCTCCTCAACCTACTAGTGTCCCACTTCTAGAGCTGGCATCTTTGCATGCTTCTCTCCCCCCTCCACCGCCATCTCCATGGCTGCCCTAACCTCTGGCTGGTCCTCCTCCTCTGCCTCCTCCTAGATCGATGATAAATGTATCACCAATCGCCATCCTCCATCCCTCCTCCTCCTATGTCGATGTCCTCCTTTGCCTCCTTGACCATCCCCTCCATAATCTCCTCCATCTCCTCACCCTCCACCCCTCCATCCCTTGTCACCCCTCTGGCCTTGTGGCCCCCTACCTGTGCACTCTACTGGTGCTGGGTACTGTAGATCAGTGTATGGACTAAGCCTATGAATCAACCACCAAGCATCATACTCTATTTTCATCCCTACATCTGCATCCCCTCCCCTCCACCCCCACTTAATCGACTGTAGAGAATCAATCTCTTGCTCGGTCCTAGTCACTTGTATCTGCTGTCCCCATGGATGCACCTCTCAAGATGACTATGAAAACTCTACTACACCTACAAGAATACCCTATCTCTCTTTGAACTATCAAGTTAGCCTCTTTGGAAAATACATCTCAATGATATGCTGACTGTACATTCTACCCAATCAAGTACCTTGACTGATGACACCATGGAAAATTATTGTCCTCACCTACCCACAGATCACAATCCCTATAGGTCCTCCAGACAAAGCTCACTGAAGTGTCAATCTCGTGCGTCCAGTATCTTGTGTCTCCCACATGTGTTTGCATGATGACACCTCGATATAAAAACACATATGGAGCACTAGCTCCCAACTGTCATGCCACCAATGGTCGAAAGATTGCTATATGCTCCCACAACCATATCATCAGTAAAGTAACCCCATAGCTCATGATCTATCCCCCTCTATAGTCAATACCATGTAGTTGGAAGTTTAATATAACCAATAGACATGGTCCTCATGCATATACTGTCTCATCTTGTGCCATACTTGCTAGCATCTCTCTCCAGTCCATTGGAAATCCATGGCCCCTATGATTTGGAATCATAAATTTTGCAATCAGTGTGCATAGAAAAAAATTATGCCGGTCATATATCTCCACCAATGTCTCCCACTTGATCTCATAGCCCTGAATTCCAAGCTCTGAATTGTTATCGCAATCATAGTAGTCATAAAGAGCCTACAACCCTCGAAAAAGATCATATCGAACTTGCTCTCCATGAATAGGCAACCAAAAAATCTTGTACACATTCTCTAATATAACAATGGCCTCCCCAGTCCACAAATGGAAATTGCAATTCTCAGAGTGCCATTGCTCCGCCAATGCTATCAACATGCCCCTATTTTCCCTAATAACAAGCATATAAGTGATATAGAATAATTCTAGATCTAGTATAGCTTGCCTCTCAACCTCATCCAACTGATCCCAAAGTTGAAAAATATCTAGTCATGAATCCTGCATATAAATAGGGGGTATTACAACCTACAGTTGTCACAAAAGTAATCACACCAATCTAAAGCCTTCATTTGACCTATTGGACCTAAGTCGAACAAGTCATTCTATCCTCAATTGGGGAAATTTTTTAACTAGATAATTGCATTGATGTGCTTGTCAAATGAATTGCATAAATTTTTAGTGGCTCACAACTGCAATTGCATCACTTATTTTCACATGCACCATTACCAATCATGATTGCATCACCAAAATTTGATTGCATCATTCAAAGCCACATGTCCGACTCAAAAAGTCAGTTGCGGCACACCCTTTAGATGTGTTACAATGCAACCATCCCTACCCTATACATAAGAACTTGCATCACAATGTGGTGATTACAAAAAACCATATTAGCTACGTCGCTCGCACACACAATCACATCGCATGGCGTGCAACGCAATTTCCTACTAAATTATTTTGCTAGATAAAATGCATGCAAAAAAAAAATCACAAGGTGGGTTTTTAGTAGTTACCAGGGTGGGTTCTCCCTCAGGATGGCGAAAGGTATGGATGTAGTAGACTTTGTGTGCAATGTCTAGAACTGGTGACATCTCTGCAACTTTTCTCACCTAGAGCTAGTAAGATTTCTAAATTTGGAAGGCACAAATGACTTATTTTCCTAATCCAACTCCTATTTTAGCGTTTGTGCTTGGCATGTATATTGGACACACTTTTGGACCACTCTTAGCTTTAGTTTAACCCCCTTAATGACCTCCAAAATCATTTTTGTCTACACCATTGATCTCCTGGATATCAAAATATCTTATCGAGATAATTTTCCAATTTTTTTTTTTTAAAATTCACAAAATTCTCCCGAGGGGGCATACCTTTACCCTGCTTTCATTGAGGCATCTTTTGAATGAATTTATTTGAAACAATGTGATGTACTGCATTATGTCAAAGAGGGGAAAAATGTCTTCATCTACAAGCGTCATTTTTATTGGTCTCCATCTCTGCATTTTTAAATAATTTTAATTATCTAATTATCCTTGATCACATTCCTCTATTAATTAAATAATTTTAATTATTAGTTCCTGCCTTTTTAAGGTGGGGAACTAATGTTATCGCCTCAATCTTGCATATTAAATTTTTTCTTTAGGAATGGTGCCATAAAATAAAGCTAAAGTATGGCTTATGTTCCGAGAAATATTTAGAAAAAGCGATTTTTTTTTCCAGTTTTTACAATTTTGTGATTGGCAAGTGTAATTTTCCTTGTGGTTTTGGCATTTTCTAAATATTTCTAATTATAATAATTATTATAGGGAGCTTTGCTATTGGAAATATTTCATGTGTTTTTTGTATAGTCGTGTCTTGCCATGTATTCATTGTGGGGATGCGTGGCATCTTGAACAGTACATTTGCATTTACTAGTTGCATCTTCTCATTTATTGTGAGCATACTGAAGTGCAACCATCATAAGTGGGTTATGGTGTTAAGTTTTAATTATATTGTGCAAAGTGGTTTTTGCGTTGTTTGGTCATATGCTCAGGTTGTTTGATGAGTCTGAAATTTGTGTCTATTGGGAGGGTTTTCATCTATGGTGTTGGAAGTGAGAAAGGTGGCATATGTAAGTTACCCCATCTTTTACGCTTTGATTTATTCATTTATGTCTAAAAATTTGGAATTGAAAAATAAAGCATTTGTAAGTTCCTATATCTTTTACAGTCTCATTTTATAGTTCTCTACATCTGAACATTTTATGGTTAATTTCTACTAAGTGTAGTCATGCTTTATATTTACAGTTGATTTTATTGAATGAAAATGAAAATTAGGTGTAAGTAAATGGAAAATATTTGGGAATAAAATAATTAAATGTGTGTCTGTTGATAGGGTTTATAGTCTTTTTCATTGTCATTTTATAGTGGTTTACATATTTGCATTTTACCGGTCAATGTATATTGTTTGTTTTTGTTTGTATTTTATGTGTTTTACATTTACTATTTGCATCTTCTCATTTATTATGAGGATACTGAAGTGCAACCATCATTAGTGGGTTATGGTGTTAAGTTTTAATTTTGTCTTGCAAAGTGGTATTTGTGTTGTTTGGTCATATGCTCAGGCTATTTGATGAGTCTAAAATTTGTGTTTGTTGGGAGGGTTTTCATCTACGGTGTTGGAAGCGAGAAAGGTGGTGTCTATAAGTTACTATATATTTTATGCTTTGATTTATTCGTTTATGTCTACAAAAAAAGCATTTGTAAGTTCCTATATCTTTTATAGTTCTTTGCATCTGTGCATTTTGTTGAAAATGGACGTAATTATGTGGCTTCAAAACTTGTAAAACTATTATACTGTAGATCTAAATAAGTGTTCTTTGTTACAAATTCTTTGTGGATGATTATCTTTTTAGATCAATTCTTTGTCAATGATTTATTTTGTTCAATTCAATTTTATCTTTAGAGAACTAGATAGAAGATTGTAGAAGAAATATAAGACAAAATAGAAAGGACACAACATGTACGTGGAGAAACCCTTTTGAGAAAAAAATCCACCAAAATTTAGTCTTGCTTGTATTATTTAGCCTTTGAATAAGATTACAATAACACTAATTCAATTCTTGCTTAAGATGCTTCTTCTACGTTCAACAATTCTTTTTCACAACCTGCAATGAAATTTGATAAAACTCTCTTCAACTTGCTACAATATATAGACAATAATGAGCCTTGTAAAATCCAAAGAGTTTACAATTACAAGGCACAAAGATTATCTCACAAAACCTATTCCTATTCTTTGCAAGTAGAGTTCTTCCATGAAAAAAAATGTGAAACCAAGTCCATCAATTTGGGCATCCAAAACTGAAGTTCTAACTCAACGTTGATTACAAAGATATCTTGTAAGCTTCTCTTCAAAGTTGGCACCCAAGAATGGGCCCACCTAACTCAAACTTATAAAATATATTATCATGAAAAAGTTGTAACTCCAAGATTCCAACTTGGGTGCCCAAGGTGGGTCGAAGTCAATCTTTGTTAACTGAAACATATCTCTCCACCATTCATGCAAATATCATGCATGAATAATCTCCTCTTGTTAACTGAAAATATCCACCTGTTATCTATCATGCAACTCAAGTCAACTCAAGTAAACTCAAGTCAACTACATGCAACAACATGCAACTAAAGATAACTAAACTATAACTGAACTGAACCTCATAAACATCAATCCCTATTTTATAGGAACTCAACATGCATAAATCAAAATCCCTATTTTCTAGGAACCTAGGATGCATTTTTGAAGTGTACACAATTCACCAACCAGTTAACTAAACCAAGGTGGATCCCACATCCCATGTAGGTGCCCATGTGCTCCTATTTTGTAGGATCTCTCCCCAGGCATCCCCACATGCTCCTATTATTTAGGAATAACTACAAATGTCAAATTAAATGTTTATTCCATTCCAAATCCTAGTGTTGTGCAACACATTCCAAGGACTTAGGAGATACATGAAATATGTTTTGAATGCAATTAAATGGCATCCTATTCCCAAACTTGACATTATACATTGCAATTATTCTAAAACAGGAATCATTAATGTAAATCAAGTATAGGACTCAAGGCCAATGGACTTCCTACACCACAAGAACTTATCAACAACATTGATCAAAGTGTCAAATTTCTCAATCAATACCTTTCCCAAGTCTCTTTAGTATCCATGAGCACTCACCAATCAATCCCTGCCAACTTCAAATGCAACCTGCATAATCATGAAGCTCCAAGAAAATGATTAATACTCAAAACCAAAAAAAATTTCATCCTCTCCAAATTTCATGAAGATAACCATATCCTACCAAATCTCCCACTGAATTGTGATATTGAGCTATACATGGCAGCAAGATAAACATCAAACCATCACTATCAAAAAAGTCCCATTGAAACATATAACCAAGCTATCTATGACATCGTGATAACAATCTCCTCATGAAGATCAACCAAATGCCCTCACACAATCAAATAACTCAAATGTAACAAGAGCTCCCAAAAGGAAAAGTATAACCATGATCCATAAACCAAGAAGATTAAACTCAAGGTAACCATCCCCATAACTGGAAATCAGCCCATAAACCATGTCATAGTATCCCTCAAAATGAATCGTCTAAAACTAACTATCCATAGCTCAAGATCCATGTCTATGAAAGATAAAACATATAAAATCATGCTAAAACATCCTTAAATGAGTCTCCATAATTAACCATGAATCAAATCAATCCCATGAGAAATCAAAGCATCATAACATATCTGAAAGATATAATGGGAAAATACCTCTCAAATAAAGAACTACCGAGTGTGTTTAACTCACGTCCAACCAAGGTGTAGGTTTCTCGATTTTTACTGCTGATTTTTTTTTCTTCCAACATATATCTCTTACCATAAGAGAACTCAAGACTCACCTATTTCTCCAAGTATCCATGAGGACCTGTAACCAAGCAATCCATGCCAAACTCCAAATGCAACATAGCACTATCATGAAGTAATCAAGCAAATTATTAATGTACCCAATACATTAGAGAACTAATACGATCAATGTTAAAGCTCCAATCATGAATCATAAACATAAACATGACAACATGATCTAACCATCTCCTCCAAGGAGATCACATGCATCATAACATACATAAAAATCCTAGTCTCAAGAGAACAAGTACCATGCCAAACTCTAAATGCGTATCAAGAGTAAACCATGACATAATAGAAACCACTCTAAACAAAGAAAAAACATATCCTAAATCACATGAAGATAACCTTACCAATGGTGCATCCACGTCACTACAAATGATTCCCACTAAACCGTGGTATGAGCTACACATGGAATCATGACTACCATCCTCTTCATGAAGAACACTCTTTAACATCAAGCAAAGAGTCATCACTAACATTATATGAGGATTCCTCTATATAAGAATCAAAACTCTTTTTCTTGTTCTTACAATCCTTCTTCACATGTCCTAGTTTCCCACAGTTCCAACACTTAACCTTACTGCATCCTTCTGACTTACCCTTCCCTTCCTTGTCTCCCTTGGGTTCCTTTTTCTCAGGCCTACCTTTTACCAACAAGGCATCTTGGATTTCCTCTTTAGAATTCCTCCTCATCTCCTCGGATAGGATATTAGGAATTATATTGTTCATCTACGGATCTGCACCACTACCACTGATAGCAACAATTAGATTTTCCCAAGATTCAGGTAAAGAAAAAATTAGCAAAATGCATTTATCTTCATCTTCTAGATTTACATCTATAAAATGCTAACTAATTTAGAATCAAATTAAAAGCATTCAAATGATTTGCAAAAAAATCACCCTCTTGCATCTTTAAAGAATACTACTTATTTGTAAGACGTTTGGTTTGATAAATATCACCTATTCTCTTCCATAATTTATATGCAGTAGTTTCATGTGAAACATTCAAGATAACAACATAAAAAAGACATAATCTTATGGTACCTCTTGCCTTCTTATCAAGCTTAACCCAATCCTCACCTAACATCATTGTAGATGGGTTTTTATGATTACAAACAAATAACCACTGATCTCTCTCTTCAAGGAGATCCTCCATTTTTAATTTCCACATATCATAACTAGATACATTGAATTTCTCAATATTTAGACGAGAAGTAGAAGTCATTGCAACAAACTTATTTTCAAAAATCAGCAATAACACAATAGTAAAAGCTCCTACTATAGCCAAAAAACCTTCAAGCTTTTAAGAGAAAGTTGTCCCAAACTCTACCCCAACTGTTAGCTTTGATACCAAATATTGAAAATGGAGGTAATTATGTAGCTTTAAAACTTGTAAAACTATTATACTATAGATCTAAATAAGTGATCTTTGTTACAAATTATTTGTGGATGATTATCGTTTTAGAGCAATTCTTTGTCAATGATTTATTTTGTTTAAATCAATTTTATCTTTAGAGAACTAGACAAAAATACTGTAGAAGAAATATAAGACAAAATAGAAAGGACACAACATGTACGTGGAGAAATCCTTTCGGGAAAAAACTCCACCAGAATTTGGTCTTTCTTGTATTATTTAACCTTTAAATAAGATTACAATAACACTGATTCAATTCTTGCTTGAGATGCTTCTTCTGCCTTCAACAATTCTTCTTCACAACCTGCAATGAAATTTGATAAAACTCTCTTCAACTTGCTGCAATATATAGTGATAATGAGCCTTGTAAACTCCAAAGAGTTTACAATTACAAAGCACAAAGCTTATCTCACAAAACCTACACCTATTCTTTGCAAGTAGAGTTCTTCCATGAAAAAAAATATCAAACCAAGTCCATTAATTTGGGTGTCCAAAAATGAAGTGCTAACTCAACGTTGATTACAAAGATATCTTGTAAGATTCTCCTCAAAGTTGGCACCCAAGAATGGGCCCACTTAACTCAACCCTATAAAATATCTTATCATGCAAAAGTGTTAACTCCAAGATGCCAACTTGGGCACCCAAGGTTGGTCCAAGTCAATCTCTATTAACTAAAACATATATCTCCACCATTCATGCAAATATCATGCATGAATGATCTCCTCTTGTTAACTAAAAATATCCACCTATTATCTGTCATGCAACTCAAGTCAACTCAAGTCAACTACATGCAACAACATGTAAATGAAGATAAATGAACTATAACTGAACTGAACTGAACTAAACTGAACTGAGTTGAACTAAATTGAACTGAACTGAACCTCGTAAACATCAATCCCTATTTTATAGGAACTCAACATGCATAAATCAAAATCCCTATTTTATCGGAACTCAACATGCATAAATCAAAATCCCTATTTTGTAGGAAATTGGGATGCATTTATGAAGTGTACGCAATTCACCAACCAGTTAACTGAACCAAGGTGGATCCCACCTCCCATGTAGGCACCCATGTGATCCTATTTTTTAGGAGCTCTCCCAAGGCATCCCCACATGCTCCTATTATTTAGGAATAACTACAAATGTCAAATTAAATGTTTATTTCATTCTAAATTAATCTCTTCCTAATCCTAGTGTTGTGCAACACATTTCAAGGACTTAGGAGATACATGAAATATGTTTAGAATGCAATTAAATGACATCATATTCCCGACACATTTTATGGTTAATTTCTATTGATTGCAGTCATGCTTTGCAACTGCAATTGAGTTTATTGAATGAAAATGAAAATTAGGTGTAAGTAAATGGAAAATGTCTAGGAATAAAATCATTAAATCTGTGTTTGTTGATAGGGTTTATAGTCTTTTACATTGTCGTTTTATAGTGGTTTACATATTTGCATTTTACGGGTGAATGTCTATTGTTTGTTGTTGTTTTTATTTTGTGTGTTTATGTCTATTCTTTGCTATTATTTATGGGTTAGTGTCTGTTGTCGAGTTAAATAGTTAGTTGCATTTCAATTTATTGGATGGAGATGAGAATAGTTCGTGTTTTTAATATTTCTTGGTTTTTAAGTTTCAATTCTGTTGAGCAAAGTATTATTTGTGATGTTTGCCTATTTGCTTGGGTTATTTCTATGAGTATAAATATGGGTTAGCCTTTCTTTTTCGGTGGCTTATTTTATGGGTTTCTGTCTATTGTCGAGTTAAATACTTGACACCGTAATTCGTTAATGTGGATTTCTTTACTACCCATGATTAAGGATAGAAGTAGCTAAGTGCACTTCAATTTATTGGGTGAAAATGAGAATTGTTTATATTTGAAATATTTCTTGGGCTTGAAGTTTAAATTCTATCGACCAAAGTATTATTTTTGTTGTTCTCTCATTTGGTGAGGTTGTTTGTTCGAGTGTATTCATGGGTGCATGTATGCAGTGCAATTGCACTTGAATTTTTTTACTAGAAATGAAAATTAGGTGTGATTAAATAGAAAATGTATGGGTATAAAATCATTAAATCCATATCTGTTGAACAGGTTTATGTTGTATGGGGAGCAAAAAACAAATCCTTTGCAGGCTTGTATGACTTTTACAGTGTCATTTTATAGTGGTTTACATATTTTTATTTTATGGGTCACTGTCTATTGTTTTTTGTTGTTTGCATTTTGTGTGTTTATGTCTATTATTCGTTATTATTTATGGGTTAGTGTCTGTTGATGAGTTAAATAGTTAGTTGCATTTCAATTTATCCAATGAAGATGAGAATAGTTTGTATTTTAAATATTTTTGGGTTTTCAAGTTCTAATTCTGTCGAGGAAAGTATTATTTGTTTTCTTTGTCCATTTGCTCAGATTGTGTATGTGAGTGTGAATATGGGTTAGGATTTCTTGAAAAACTAAGGTTTGTGAAAGAGTTTTTATGGGTATTTTGTGTGTTTATGTCTATCCTTCGCTATTCTTTATGGGTTAGTGTCTTTTGCCAGGTTAAATAGTTAGTTGCATTTCAATTTATTGGATGAAGATCAGAATAGTTCGTGTTTTGAATATTTTTTAGTTTTAAAGTTTTAATTCTATTGAGAAAAGTATTATTTGTGTTTTTTCCCATTTTCCCAGGTTGTTTATGTGAGTGCAAATATGGGTTAGCCTTTCTTCTTCGGTCCTTTGCAATCATGGGCTGGTTTTAAGGGTTGCTATTTGTTGTTGAGTTAGATACTTAACTCCGTAATTCGTTAATGTGGATTTATTTGCTACCCATGATTAATAATGGAAGTAGCCAGGTTCAGTTCAATCAATTGGGTGAATATGAGAATTGTTCATATTTGAAGTATTTCTTGGGCTTCAAGTTTAAATTATATCGACTAAAGTATTATTTGCGCTGTTTTCTCTTTCACTAAGGTTGTTTGTCCGAGTGTATTTATGGGCTATTCTTTCTTCTTGAGTGAAGTACTTAGCATGATAGTGTGCTTGTCATGATTAAGAATGAAAGTAATATTTGCTCAGCATGTATGCACTGCAATTGCACTTGAATTTTTTTAATGAAAATAAAAATTGGGTGTAAGTAAATGGAAAATGTCTGGGTATGAAATCATTAAATCTGTGTCTGTTGAATGGGTTTATATCAGTTATATGGGGAGAAAAAGATGAAGCCTTTGTAGGGTTGTATGTCTTTTAGAGTGTCGTTTTATAGTGTTTTACATATTTTAATTTTATGGATCACTATCTATTATTTGTTGTTTTTTGCATTTTGTGTGTTTATGTCTATTCTTCACTATTTTTTATGGGTTAGTTTCTGTTGCCGAGTTAAATAGTTAGTTGCATTTCAATTTATTTGATGAAGATGAAAATAGTTCGTATTTTAAATATTTTTGGGTTTTCAAGTTCTAATTATGTTGAGGAAAGTATTATTTGTGTTCTTTATCCATTTTTTGAGGTTGTGTCTATGAGTGTAAATATGGGTTAGGATTTCTTGTTTGGTACTTTGCAATCGTGGCTTGCTTTCTGCTATAAAAAAACTAAGGTTTGTGAAAGAGCTAGAGTCCCCGCCGGACCTAAAAACTAAGGCTTGTGAAATTGTTTAGGTGGTTGTGATAATGCATAGCCACTGATTAATAAATACAAATGCACTTGAAATGCATGAACGCACAGAGTGGAAATTAACGATAATGATTATTGTAGGAGGTTGCATGGTGCTTTAAGAAATGCATTTGCATTTACTATTTGTCTGTTATGATTTAGTTCAAGTAGATTAAAGTGCAACTATCATTAGTGGCTTATGATATGAAGTTTTAAGTCTATATATAAGTCTTCCATGAGGAAGAAAATTAATTTGGATTCAAAAATATAAAATCATGATGAAAATGTCAAAATCCAATGAGGAGATTGGAAAAACATATATGTAAAAAGAATATATATATATATATTTGTATATGTGTGTATCGATATATATATATATGTGTGTGTGTGTATATGCATATATACAATAGTATGTAAAAATATGTACATATATATAATATGTATATATTTTGCATTTACGTAGGGCTGATTTCCACTTGCTGGGATTGTTTGATGAAGGTGGAATTTTTGTGTTATGAGAGTGTTTATATCTGTTGTCTTGCCGTTGACAAACAATGATTTTGAATTTTTTTTTCCCCTTTTTGCAATGATTTAATCGTTAGGTTTCTTTATTGATAAATATCTTGATCTGTTGGTTCCTGTTTCCCTATTTCGTGATTGGCTTTCCAAATTTCTTGAAATGAAGCTTACACTTTTTTTTGTGGCAATGTGTATTACTTCACTTCAAGTGAATTGTCTATACATGAAACAATGATAAACATTGGAAGATGTCTATATGTACATGATATAATTGATATATGATTGATGTTTCAAATGATGTATGCCATGAATATTATGTACCGATAAGACTTCTTCCAATGGTGTCTATTTGGAACTGTTAAGATCATGTTTGTGTTCTTCCTCACAATTGCCTGGTCATTGACATATGGTGTTTTGTTTGCTGGCTCTTTATATTGTGTAGTTGCAATTTATATTTGAGAGAAATGCTGTGTAAAAAGCAGTTTTACTATGATGGTCTTCTGCTATGCATGTGTCATTGCTACAATTTTTTTTTATGGGGATGTGGTATTGTGAATTGTGGGTCACATGTTGTATGAATATAATCCCATTTTCAATTTTGATTAGCAGATGTTGATTTGTGGTAAATAGGTTGAAGTGAAATTCCCATCAATAGATTATGGTGTTACATTTTATGCATCACAAGTAAAAAATAATCTTATATATATATGCATACATACATATATGTGTGTTTTTATACTTATATATGTATGTACATACGTGTATGTATGCATTTACATATGTGCACACAAAGATATGCATATATGCAAGTATATATATAGGTATGTATATACACATATATATACACATGTATTTGCATGTGTGTATATATATGTGCATGTGTGTATATAGATATATATGTTTATGCATATATATATATATATGTATGTATATATTTCTATGTATATATATATATATGTGTGTGTGTGTGTTTGTGCCTATATATATGTGTGTGCTTTGCATTTTGCATTAACTCAGATCTTTTTTTCATTTATTTCAAATACATGCAAGTGTAGTTGCTATTAATGCATAATGTTGTCAAGACCTGGGGCTGCAATGGTGTCAAATTTAATGATTTTATACCCAGATATATCCCAATTGCTTTGACCTAATTTTCATTGCTATTTAATAGATTCAAGTGCAACTGCAATGTGATGCCTATGTGCACAAAATATAAACAACAACAAACAATAGACATTAACCCATAAAATACAAACATGTAAAAACCTACAAAATGACACATACATATATATGCATGTGTAGATATGTATATATACATCTATATATGTGTCTATATGTATGTGCATAGGCATATATATAACTTTGCACACATATAGTTACATATGTGTATATATACATATGTGAATACAAATGTATATACATAAATATATATTTACATTTTTCCTGTGTAGATGTTTATGCATATATATGTGTGTATGCATATATATATATATATATATATATATATATATATATATATATATGTGTGTGTGTGTGTGTGTGTGTATGTATATATATATATGTACATACTTAAATGTATGCATGTATATGTATGTGTCAATGCATATGTTCTTACATATATGTATGTCTTGATATATGCACATATATATATATATATATAAATATAATATACACCAGTGTTTGCATATAATCAAGTGTGTATATACATATATATGTCTATGTATATATATGTATGTGTATCTATATATATGTGGTTGTTGAAACAAAAAGATTACTAATTTTAGATGCATTGCATAGTGTCTTTTCCAGTGGTTGGTTTTACAAGCATCTATGCCAACTGTTTATTATTTTTCATCAATGCTTTGCTATAAAACTTGAAATACTACTGCAACAATGTGAGGAAGTATGGTTTGAATAAGAATGCATCCACAAAAAACCATGGATACAAAATAATAAGAAACGATACATAGACAACCAAATATATTGATCAAATATATAGGTATTATTTTCATATTGTGGCTGATAAACATCATACATTGTTTGTTAGGTAAATTGCAATGTCATTTCTTTTATGTTTGTGACCTTTTTGGAGTATTTTTAAAGCTAATCATAGCTAAACAGACTGAGAATACACTCAGATGTGGAGCCATGACAACATGTGTTGTTGACGATGTAGAGATAGGCATTGGAAAAGTGAAGTAGGCCGTGAGTTAGATTTTAAATATTCTATCTTATATATTCATTTTGGACTGTTCCTTGCATTGTATGATGTATAGAGATTAAGATTAAATCTACAATAGACAATGCAATATCTTTTTCCATTTTCACTTATGTAGTTTTCTTATGTTATTTACAGGATTGTGGATATGGTCTTACAAAACTATAGTTTATCTAATGAGACTTTGTAGCTTGTTCTAATGCACCAATGCGATATTAGAGCATACTCCACCTTTATTTTTAGTTTGCACTCCAAAGTCTAAATAATATTCTTATTTATTATGTATAATGCACATGTCATTTTTAGATCTTCTTTGATGCAGTTGATATGGTCTATGCCAATTGCAAAAGTCACTCTTCCAAATTGTATTTCAATCTTGTTTGGCTTTGAGAAATTTGTTACCAACTGTTGTTGTTTTGGTAGTAAGAGTTGTGGAAATGCTGCTGTTATTGCTTCTTCAAATGCTAGGAACATGCTTTTCAGAAAGGTAGCTAGAATCACAAAATCAAAATGCTATTTGCTTGAAGTGATTTTTGATCTTTCTATCTACATCTCTTCACTATCTTGAAACAGTAAGCTATTGATTCTAGTATCAAGGCACCTATCAATCTTAATAGTAAATAAAATCTATGCAACCATTCATGAAAATTCCCAATTAGGAAAGGCAAGTACTACTAACAATGCAACTTATCCTCCAGACATATTGACATAATTCCAAGGTAGGGAAGAGTAGGATAAATTTAAGTGCCATTTTTGTTTATCCAATATTCTTGTCATTTGTTACTGTTGGTTGTTTACACGGGTTAGGGTTTTTAACAAAATATCTTGATTCATACAAACACACTACTATATTTCCAATAGGAAAAATTCTCATCTAATTGATTGAAATGCATTTGGAATCCATGGCACTGCATGTTTGTGAAATATTATAGAATTTATGCTGGGAGATTTGACATTTGGCTAGACCTAATCTTTTTTTACAAGGCCGAGCTACAGTTGGCATGCTACCATGGTAGACAATAGATTAAATGCATCATGGTTGATGGACAAAAAAGAACTAAACATTTATAGATTATATAGAAAAAAAAGGAAATAACAATGTAAAAGATATAACAAGTTTTAGACTCAACAGAAGCAAATTTTAGTCTCATCAAACAATATGAGAAATTGATTAGACAATGCAAAAAAGATAATGTAAAAGATATGAAAAATTAAAAATGTCTGCTTTTTTGATAGGTATTATTGTGAAGGAATAATTTTCCAAGATGATTAGACAATGCAAGTAATGCTTTGCTCAACAGTCTTAAAATTTGGGGGAGGGATCAATTAATGCCAACTGCATTTCAATCCAATGACAATGACTGAGAATTAGTGATTGGGAAATGCTAAAAGTCCATGCTAAAATAGCACACATTGAACTTTCTACCTATGTAGGCTTTATATTTAACCCAAGTTAGCAAAAAAATGACATTAATGAGCTATATTGTTAGGTGTTTAACTCAACAAAAAAATCTAGGCGATGAAAAAATTCAAGAATTATGAAGAATAGACATCAATAGACAAAATGCAGCCAACAATAAACAATACATATTAAGTCATAGAATGGAAGGATGTAAAAAATCTATAGAGAAACACTATAAAAGACATACAAAATTATAAATTCTTTGTCTTTGTCCACCCATACAATAGACATAAATCCTTTCAATAGATACAGATTTAATGATTTTATATGCAAACATTTTGCAATTACTTGGAACTGATTTTGAGTCTCATTTCATACATGTCTTTACCATGCCCACCATAGAAGATGACATTAATGAGTTATGGTGTTAAGTCTTGTAGTCAAGAATAGAGACTGATCCATAAAATCATTCAAAGGTAGGGAAGAGTAGATAATAAGCCATAGGGTGCAGACATCAGGAAACAATAGACATTAATGCATAAAATATAGAGATGTAAAAAACTATAGAATGACATTGTAAAAGATATAGGAACTTACAAGTGGCTCATTTTTCGCTTCCAATATAATAGACATAAACTCTGTCAACATGCACATATTTCATTGTCTGAATTGTTGTGTATAGTTTGTTAATTTTTCAATCTCTGCTGCTCCCTACCAATCAGTGTTCTTATGGATGAATCTCTATTTTTGCAAATTTTCCATATGTTTCTGATATTTTGGCCTTTGTTTCATGTTTCCGTAATTCAAATGTATTGTGTGTTCATGAAAAAAGTGATAGATATTGGAGGATGTCTACCTATTCAAGATATGTCTGATTTGCTAGGGATTTGAGCAATGAAAAAACAACACAAATAATAGTTTGCTTGATAGATTTAAAACTTCACACCATAAGTCACTAATAATGGCTGCACTTCAATCTACTCACAATAAATGAGAGCTCACAAATAGTAAATTCAAATGTACTACTCAAGACGTCACACATCCCTATGATGAGTACATGGCAAGAAATGACTATACCAACAAGCCCATGAAATATTTCCAATAGAAAATATTCCTACAATAATTATTATTCTTTAAGAAAATTAGAAAATGAGAAAGGCATGAGGAAAATACCACCAACCAATGAGGAAATTAGGAAAAAAATCAACACTATGTGTGTAATTTTTGTTAGAATTGTCTGCCTCAATCCCACTAGCCTAAACCTTTGAGAGAGAAATGTTAGTGTGACCACTAAGATGCCTGGCCGATCTGCTTAAGTGATCTAGAACTTTTTGTGAGATTGGTGTGATCATTGAGCTGTCTGGCCAATCTGAGTTCTCTGTGTGAAGCTACTTCATAACCATATCTGTGTGACCTTTGGTCAGTCTTACCAATGGAAGTGATCGACCTAGCTTGAACAATCGACAAAATTTATTCCTCTCTTGTCTGACAGATGAAGTTATACTAATGGGTTTGTGATCGGTAAGAGTCTAGCCGATGGTTCTCCGTCGAGCTAACCTTGGTCCTCAGTGAAGCATGGAAATATCAGATCGACAGAAGAAGTTAGACCGATGGACTAGGATCGGTGGAAGTCTGGACGATGGATAGGATCAGTGGGACCTAGGACTTGTCTTGCCGATGGAAGTGATTGGCCTAACTTGAATGGTCTGTGGAAGTTCTTCTAGTCTCATTCGAAAGAAGGAGTTAGATCGATGGGAGTGGATCAAAAAAATTCTTATCAATGAACGACATCGGTGGAGCATGGGTTGTCAACTGAGATTTTGTTGTTTTCTTCGACAATGTTGGTTAGCCTGATGGTGAGTGATCGGTGTGAGTCTTACTGATGAGATCACCAGGAGGGAACTTCATCGGTGGAACTTGAACTATCGGGGGAACTTTGGAGGACCTCCTCCGATGTAGAATGTTAGCCCGATGGACTCCATCGGTGGGACTCTCACCGATTGAAGTTCTTAGCTGAAAGAACATCGGTGTGACCTCTAGACTTGGTAGAACCTTCTAGACTATCACCGATAGCATTGGTATTGTTGATGAACATGTTTGGTAGGAATCTTGGCAATGTTGGAAGAATGTGGAGTGAGCGTTGGTCAATGGGTATTTTGGCATGAGTGAGACAAATTCTATTGTCTCACCGATAAACGATACAAATTGAAGACATTTGACCATACAACTATCCTACGTGGTTGGTTGTTGACCAATGGGAGAAGCAGAATGTAAACCATTGGCAGTTGGACTGTGTGGCCATTGGAAGATCAATAAACTATTTGAGCATGTGAACAAATGGAGCCCTCTGTAATGATCAAAAAGACTGAGAGAAAGGAGAGGAAGAGAGGACGAGAATGTTGTTATGAAGGAGGTGACTCCTCTCTCTTTGTGTGGGTCAAATGTGAAACTTCTCTCAATGTGAATCTTCTTTGTATGCTGTGAGAGAGTGTTGTAATAGAGTGAGGTTTGTAAGAACTTGAGAGGTTGATCAGAGGTCCATGAGAGGTAGTATCTACACTGTATGCTATATGATAGTATTGTAACAATGTGAAGATCGTATGAGGGGTTATGCTGTCCAGTTTGTCTCTAGAATGAAACAAGATGTAATATCTGTAAAGGTTTAGTGCCTGAGTTGTATTTGTAACTATTTTATTGCATGAATAATACAATGGAAATCTAGGCTTTTGGAGTGTGGGGTTTTTTACCCGAAAGGATTTTCCCCATGTAAATCCGTGTGTTTTGTCTCATGTTTCATGTTTCATGTTTCTTGGTTAGAACATTTTAATGTTTGTTGTTGAAACTAAATTTGCATAAGTTCCTCTTAGAAGGATTAATGTGGGAAATGAATTATGTCTGATTTTGCTTTGTGACATAGTTGTACGTGTTTTTGAGGAAATCTAATTGAAATTAACGTTATCAAAGGCACTATTGTTCTTGGATGCTTATATGGGATGAACAATATTTCCCAACAAGTGGTATCAGAGCCTTCTTTTCATTGTTGGTTCTAGGTATTTATCCTATGAAGATTTCTTAGTCTATCAGGCTTGAGGAAATCTGGAGGAATCAGTTGATGTATTGATCCTTTGGTGAGTGGAAGTCTTGTGGTATTCAAAGACATCACACAACTTGAAGGATGGTGAAGATGGAGACAATGTAGTTGGTCATGCTGAATTGTTGTGATCCGTGTCTCCTAGTTGGCAACGGTATAACCTTGATGTATGAGGTGGATTTATTTGCTTTGTGGTTGTGTAGCAGTAAAGCTTTCATATTGGGTGTTTGTGTGAGAGGATCCCTCTTAATATGGAGAGGCATGGGTTGTTTCTCAACCATGGAAGATAGTGCTTATGCTGGGTGGTGTTTCCTGGTGTTGGAAGGCATTGTTTCCTATTAACCTGAAATGCATGAAGGCTATGGAGTTAATCATTAGATGATTTGAAAGATTCTAAAATAGCCTATCTTTTTCTCAGATACATGTGCATACTAGTGGTTTTGGAGTTGGCTTGAAATGGGCTTGGGGTTCCTAAATCACTGTTCCTTTTTTAAGGATGTATTGTACTTGCATATTTTTATGGTTTTGCAGGTTTTACATGGTCAAGAAAACTAGCTATTTTGTGGATCTATTTTCTAGACCCCTACTTCCTCAGGGTGCTAGTGGATGAGATAGTTGCAACTCTACTTACATGCCTTGTGCATGGTGAGAGAAGGTGCAATTATTTCTCTATATAAAAATGTTTGGTATGTGATTAGTCATTCATCATTCTATGGTAATGCTTGATGGATTTCTAGACTTTGGTGCTTGGTGTGGACATAATTGGAAAATCAGATCTGTACTTGATTTGGTGTTTGAGTCAAGGTGTCTATATGTTTTTTCTCTTGTGAGACCTCATATTGTGCAAGACATTTATGGGATTGTGAGTCTTCATGGTTCATTAATTGGATCTACGGGTTGTACAATGTTGTGGGATATCTTTACCCATATATTTGCACTAGGACAACCTGGAAGTGGACTGTATATATCCACAAGATTTGATTCGGTGTTTATACAGACTTGTAAGCTGGCCTTATCTGTGGTCACTTATGCATTGGTTTGGATTTTTTGAGGTAAGAGGATGGATGTTAATTGAATTATGTAGTCCTGTGGCATGGTGAATCTCCTTATGAGATCCTGGTTTCACTTGGGATAATTAGCAGTACAACTATATGTTTGTGGACCTGAAATTTCCTTTTCAGTTTTAAAGATGGTTGGTCATGATGCTTGGAAAGATTGGTATCACTATTTAGTGAGAGCTTTAGCAGTGAATGTTAATAATTTTGTCTTCTTTAGTTTTCAGATGTTACTAGGAGGAACTCTTTGATCCCGTTGTTGCAGAAGGGTTCTTTTGCATTTTTAGGGCCACTATTTGAAGATGGTTAGCATTTTAAAACCATGAAGGACTTGTGTGTTCTTTGGGTTGAGGTGCTAATGGTGCTTGACAGGTGATGTTGGTTCAAAGCTTGTTTGTTTCATGTCATGGTATGCTCTTGATTTTTCATTGGGGTTTTGACATTGGGCATTGCTCTTGAGATCTTGGTTTCTTCACTCAAATCATGGTATTTCCTAAGAGGGGATGAAAAGATCATGATGTCATGTTAAGTTCTTGATTCTAGAGTTGGATCTTTGACATTGATCTTGGTATATTCTTTGTGTTTTGGGTGCATTGATCATTTTCCTAATACTTCATGATGTTGCTATGTTGCATTTGGAGTTTGGCATGAGGCGATTGTTTGCAGGTGCTCATGGATACATGGAGAATAAGGTGAGGCCGAGTTTCTGTTGAGATAAGAGAAGTGTATTGAATGGTTACTCTTGTTGAGTTTTCTAGCAGAAAGCTCGAGGAGCCTACACCTTGTTTGAACGTGAGTTCAATAAGGACCTATTAGGAGATAGTTCATGGATGAGTCTTTTTTACTTGGATATCTTGAAGGAATTTTCTCTTTCCCACTCATGGTCTTACCTGACAGTTTATAACTTGAGAGGTAGTGCCCATTGTTCCTCTTAGGTGTGTTATGTATTTCTTTCATTAATGGATCTTGAGCTATGGTCAGATGGTTCTTGAGGATTCATTATGAGAGATGGACAACTTGGTTATCTCATTGGTGTAATTTTTTCATTTATGATGATCATGGGGGATAGTAGTGGGTTGATTTACTGAAATAGGAAATAGAGTAGTTTGATCTTCTTTGAGAAGCTTACTTTCATGTGATTTAATTAGTTGAATGTTGTTAAGGATTTTTTGTTGGGGTGTAAAGAAGATACTACTTGACACGGCTGATACTTGGAGGTGTTTTGTAGAAGGACGTGCTACATGTTATGTTTTGTAGATTCTCTTTGGTCTTACTTATCTTCCTGAATGTGTGGTTTCACATAACATTGTTTTCTTTGTTGAATGTGGAGTACATGGAAGAGCTATGCAGACTGGTTAGAAGAAATGTTTTTTCTTGTAGCAGCTTGTTTGCAGGTTTTGCATATCAATGTGGAATTGGGTTCTTGGTACTACATGGTTACACTTTCTTTGTGTTGCAGATTGGTAGACTTATTGTGCCCTTTAAATTTGTTTCAGTTTTTGGCATGAATCATGCTGTGTGAGTTCCTGAAAATGTTTGTTCTTCATCAACTTGTATACATGTGGAGCTTGCAGTTGTAAGTACATGGGTTGGTTATGCCTGGGGTATAATTTTACTAATGTACGATAAATTTTAGGTATGGATGATTGGATGAACTAGAACTTGCTATGGATGCTATTTTCAATCATGTGGGTTTATTAGTTAGACATGAGTAGTTAGTCTGATTGTTGTTCTAGATGGTGTTTTTATCTTATTTTCTAGAGTGATGGAAGTTTCTTGTTGTTGATATCATTGGGATCTTTTGCTTGTGTTTTTTGGACTGGTGCATATTCACCTTGTCTTGTACCTTTCTTCCATATGTGGCATGTTGGAGGATGACAGGGATTGTTGCTTGAATGATGGACATCTTAGATGTTGCAGAATTCTTGATGGAGCATGAGAGAATGTTTGGATCTTTATGGTTTCATGGATGACTATCATTGGTTACATTGTTGGAAAATTAGTTGTAGTCAGATACTTTATTTATGCAGAATGTCTGGTAGACTATTATCTATGGAAACTTATTGATTAAGTGTCCTGAATGCTATTGAACATGGTCTGAAATGGTGGTGCTAGCGTGATCTTAGTAGTTCATGAGTGATATGGAGGTGCTAATGTGATCTTCATCAAGTGGGAGTTTGTTGGAATTATGTGACTCAATCCCACTGGCCTAAACCTCTAAGAGAGCAATGTCGGTGTGACCATTGATATGTTTGGCCGATCTACTTAAGTGATCTTGAGCTATCCATGAGATCGATGTGACCATTGTGCTATCTAGCCAATCTGAGTTCTTCATGTGAAGCTACTTCATGACCATATCAGTGTGACCTTTGGTCTATCTTGTCGATGACATTGATCGACCTAACTTGAATAGTCAACGAAATCTCTTCCTCTCTTGTCTGACAGATGAAGTTAGACCGATGGGTTTGTGATCGACGAGAGTATGGCCGATGGTTCTCTGTCAGCCTAATCTTGGTCCTCAGTGAAGCATGGAAAGATCAGGTCGATAGAAGAAGTTAGACCAATGGATCAGGATTGGTGGATATCCTACCGATGGACAAGATCGGTGGAACCTGAGACTTGTCTTGCCGAATGCAGTGATCGACCTAACTTGAACGGTCAGTGGAAGTTCTTCCTCTCTCATCTGAAATAAGAAGTTAGACTGATGGGAGTGGATCGGTGGAAGTCCTGTTGATGAATGATATTGGTGGAACATGGGTTGTCAGCTGAGCTTTCAGTGTTTGTTCTGACAGTGTTGGTCAGCCCAATGGTGAGTCATCGGTGTGAGTCTTACCGATGAGATCACCTACAAGGAACCTCATCGGTGGAAATTGAACCATTAGGGGAACTTTGGAGGACCTCCTTCGAGGCAAAATTTTAGCCCAATGGACTCCATCTGTGGGGTCTCTCGTCGATAGAGATTCTAAGTTGAAAGAACATCAATTTGACCTCAGGGATTGGTAGAAACTTATGGACTATCACCAATAACATTGGTCTCACTAATGAACATGTTTGGTAGGACTCTTGGTGATGCTGGAAGATTATGGAGCGAGCATTGGTTAATGGGCATTTTAGTATTGGTGAAATAGAGTCTGTTGTCTCACCAATGCATGATACAAATTGAAGACTTTTGACCATATGACTATCCTACGTGGTTGGTTGTGGACCAATGGGAGAAATAGAATGTAAACCATTGGTAGTTGGATTGTGTGGCCATTGGAAGATCAAAAAACCATTTGAGCATGTGAACAAATGGAACCCTCTGTAATGATAAAAAAATACTGAGAGAAAGGAGAGGAAGAGAGGACGAGAATGTTGTTCTGAAGGAGGTGACTCCTCTCTCTTTGTGTGGATCGAATGTGAAACTTGTCTCAATGTGAATCTAGTTTGTATGCTATGAGAGAGTGTTGTAACAAAGTGAGGTTTGTAAACACTCGAGAGGTTGATCAAAGGTCCATGAGAGATAGTATGTACATTGTATGTTGTATGACAATATTGTAATAGTGTGAAGATCATATGAGGGGTTATGCTGTCCAGTTTGTCTCCGGAATGAAACAAGATGTAATATTTGTAAAAGCTTAGTGCTTGAGTTGTATTTTTAACCATTCTATTGCATGAATAATACAATGGTGATTTGGGCTTTTGGAGTGGGGTTTTTTACCTGAAAGGGTTTTCCCCACGTAAATCCGTGTGTTTTGTCTCATTTTTCATGTTTCATGTTTCTTGGTTAGAATATGTTAATGTTTATTGTTGAAACTGAATTTGCATAAGTTTCTCTTAGAAGGATTAATGTGGGAAATGAATTGTCTGATTCCACTTTGTGACATATTTTCACATGTTTTTGATGAAATCTAATTGAAATTAAAGTTATCGAAGACACTACTATTCTTGGATGCTTATATGAGATGACCAATTTTCCCAACAATTGTGATAGGCTTATACTTTTCTATTGTTTTTTACTATATACATGTTTTCACTGTATATGTGTTTGTGGATAAGTGGCATTGTTTATAGTATTTGACATGCTTACTCAAAAACTACTGCTACTATTGAGCATTGGAAATTGGAATACATGGTTATACAGATTTCCTAGTTATTATTAAGGTTGATAGTTCCTTTGTTTTTCTCAGGTGGCAACTGTGACTAAAACCATTTTTACATATGTGAGAACATAGGAGATCAAGTTCCTAATATGCTATGGCATAAATTTGTAAGTTCAATTTTTTTTTTATTCCTAGTTTATATATTTATGTCCTATTCCACTTGCAACAAAATTATGCTATTTAAATTTGGGAGGTCTACTAAATTGCAATTATATTAATGTCTGAAGTCTATTTTCTTGCGCTGTTCTTTGCGATTGTTTAATTATTGTTATATTTTTCCTCTATATTGTTACTATGTTCTTGAACAATGATATTTCCCCAAGTTGATGATCAGGTGTTGAAATGAATAGTTTTTTCATATTTGCAGTTATACATATTAGTACTTGATTGTCTATGTGCATAGTTGTTGTGGGCTGTCAAACACTTTTGCTAGTTAGATGTGGAGGAAGCAGAACTATTTTGAATTGTGCAAGGATGGAAATCCTTAGGATTTGAGAGCATAGAGTTTTCTTCCCTACTACATTTTGCAATGCCCCTTCTCATAGCAGATACACACGACATAGTATTATTTTGTCCTTTTGTGTTGTACATTTTGCATTGGCCTTTTCAACCTAAGAGAAAGAGCATACAAATTCTCCTTCTTAGCAATGATTTGGGTGTTTATAGATTCATAATCCAAATCTTTCTTTCAAGTCGCAAGATTGCATTTTCACTTATACATATATGTCTATAGACATATGTATATATATGTATATATATGTTGTGTATATATATGCATATGCATATGTGTACGCATCTATGTATGAATGCTATAACCATGCATGTTGTTGCAAACTGTGACAATATTGGTAGCAGATTTGATTGTTTTATTTTTGATTTTTCTTGGTTCATTTGCTTTTCCTGTAAAAAAATTACCGTTGCTCAATTAATTTTGCTCGTTTTTTGTAGATTCTGCACTATATATGCTATTTGTTGCTTCCATATATTGCCACAATTTGAATTCTTGTTGATTTATGTAATTAATATCTATGTTTATTTATTTTTGTTGTATTTCCCAAATGCTTTTTTTGTTACTTAGTAGTTCTAAAACAAATTCTATTTTAGCTACACATATTGACTTAACAATTTGTTATTTGCATTTTTCCTTCCTTTCTATGCAACTGCCATCGTAGGTCTATAAGTGGGAGTTTTGTATTGCACCTTCTTGTAGTAAGTATTTGATTCTTGCATTTTTCATTGTACATATTCAAACATCAAACATTTATTTGTAATAATTACTTTAATAATAATTGTCAATACAATTAGTTTTTTTTAAAAATATTCGACATGGAATCTGTACATATGGTTTCAAATAATTGTGTGAAGAGAAAAAATATCCCATGAGACAATCATAGTAGAAACCTACAAGCCAACTGCAAATGCATCTTACACGTCTATTGATGAAGCTTTATACCATGTGCATTGTTTGAATCGTATAGAATCATTCAATTACAAAGTTGTTGATTGCATATTTGACACATTACATGTCCTAGTGCATTTATGCTATACATTAAACTAGGTTGCAATGGTTTGGTTGATCATTTTTTAAATTGTTTTCATAATCGTTGTCTTGTAGCATTAAATTCTAATGACCTTTATTTGCACCCAACAATGCCAATGAGTTTACATAATGTACATGAAAAAAAATGCACCTACGAAGAGTGAGGCTGTCAGCCATAGAAATCAATAATAATGGTGAGACTGGGCTATGGGGTGACACATTTTGTATAAAATGGTTGGAATATTGGCTAGAAATTCCAACACACATTTGGTCTTTGACACACAAAACAATGTATTTGCATTTCAATGAGCATGCAACTAATCCTACAATATTGATTCTTTTCCATGACATAAATCCTGCTGTTGGCCACTATGACCCTATCTTCTCACGACTAAACACATACTATTGCATTAAAATTTTCTAAACACATTTACAAATTGCAGATTGCAATATTGACAATATTTGGCACACAATAGTAAATTTGTTTGAAAAAATTGGGATTTCTAGGGTGCCTACATTTTGTAGTGCATGTGGAGAAAATATGTTTTTTGCCATAGCTTTTTTCCTTCCTGAATGATTTGATCTAGTTGCTTTGTGATTATTTATGATATAGTCATTGGATAATACATTGAAAATTGAGAACAAATATGCAATTTCTTGTTTTGATGGTTTTTCTCGAAGTAGTGTAGACAACAATAATCATCTACTACATTTATAGTCATTGGTTTCCACAATTGGCATGCTATATGTAAAAAGCCAGCCTGAAGGGACTGAATTTTGTACCTTATGGCTATTGTATATGTTTGATGCAAGAATACACATATGGAAATTATCTCCATTTCCCAAGCCAAAAGCATACTCTAATTCCATGACCCCAAAAAGAAATCTGAACTTAGTTTGTTTTCCAAATAGCTCAGGTCATTGTCACTATGAACTGCTTGAAGAAAAATAACAATTGACACAGGCCATCCATATGAATGAACCAGTTTTTGTTCAATAAATGTCAAGCTTTTATGTATCAGATACAATGAACAATATGAATAGTTCTCATAAAAAACAAACAATTGCAACAAGACACACAACTACTATAGAAAAGTTCAAGATGCATCAGACATTACACTCCTTGAAAGCACAAATGCGCAATGCACAACTGCCCAATACAAATTCTACGTAGAACAACACTACTGGTCCTTTTCTAGCAATTAGAAAAGTGACAACAATAGTTGAGTCCTGTTCAAATAAATAAATTTAATACTATGATTCTACTAAAAGTACAACACAATGAAAATCACTACATGCTCTGAAGAGGCAAATACAAAGTGGGCAATAGGATTGTGCTTTGCCTTTGCAAAAAATGACACAAAAACCATATAGATTTTCTATGTTGCAAAAGACAAATGACACTAATCAACGAAGAAAAGGAAGGAGTGTTCATAGCAAAAATAACCTAGTCCAAAAATCTATTAAATCGTAGTTGCAAATGATAAATGACACACCCACACAACCATGCTCTATTTGTGACATGTTGCATTTCCATCACAAAATCTATAAAGTTGACAATGTACTTGTAGAAAAATTTTCTTTGCTTTTTGATTAGACATATGAAAAGAAGATGGAGATAGGCTAGACCATTTGCAAACAATGTGTAAAATTCACACTAGATGGTACAATTCCATGTTTTTCCACACCTTCAAGAATAAGATGGAATGCATAAATAGATGATGTCCATTGTTTGACTAGTCTTGAAGAAAGACTTGTGTCTTTGCACATAGCTTTTGCATAGATTAGGAAATTGGGATATAAACGGGCACAATATGGCTTGCTCAGGACAATTATCAATGTTCCTATAGACTTTGATAGAGTGAAACAAGCCTTTCCCAGGAAAGTGGATGAAGTAACAACAATAGAGGTTAGGCTAAAGAAAAATCTAGAATATGATAATGCATATGCACAAGGAAATGTTAGACCTACCATAGTTATGAATGCTTTGATCGCTCTATCCAAAACATCACTATACAAAAAAGAGAACATCTCTATAAATAAAGAATGACATGAATTGTTGACAAAAAAGACAACATCAGCTAAAACAGGTTCTGAAATAGAACAAGCTATAGAATATGGAACATTTGAAGATGATGAGGATCCAATAATCGAATCAGTTATACATTGGTTTAATGAAGCACAATCGATCAAAGACCTTGGCACAACAGTAATTAAAATTGCACCATCAGAAGGGTTCAAACCTCTTGGTATTTTCCAAGACTTGTATGCAGAGGAGATGAATTTCCTGATTTTTTTCTATGGTTCAACATGCCAAATTGACATAACTAAAAAATTGACATACCAAAAAATTGCAAGATGGGAGCTCATGCATAAAAACAATGACTTTGCACAACACATTACAATTTTTTTTTCAAGGCTATAAAAAATATTATTCACCAAGTGTCCTCACTAGCATGGGTTTGCATACAGAAGGCTGAATTGAAAGGTGGAAAATTTCTTTCCAAAGATGTACATAATCCAACAAAACTTGAAAAATATTACGAGCCCCATTGGGCTATAGAACATTAAAAAGCATTAGAACCTCTCTTGATTATTTGAAAAACACACAAAAAAGCATATTTGCAATGATAAGACAATTGGGACCTCCAACCTTCTATATGACGTTAACAAGTGTTGAGAATTTTTGGGAGCCATTGTGCAAAGCTTTGCATGAAATATGTGCTCCACAAGAATCAAAATGTAATGAAACCATAGAAGACAAAGACTTGGATTTGAAAATAAGGAAAAATACAATGCTTTGCAACCACTATTTCAATCATGAAATCAATGCATTCTAGAAATTGATACTAAAAAACCATGAGCTATTCAGACAAGTCACTGACTATTCTTTTGTTTCATAATTCCAAAACCAAGGCAACAAACATGTTCATTTTCTGCTATGGATAAAAGATGCACTTGTATATGGAAAATTCTCAAATACCGAAATAGAAAGGTTTGTAGAAAAGTATATTTCATGTGACTCACTATTGCTTGATACAAATCTTGCCAAAATGCAAACACACCATCACACAAAGACTTGTAGGAGATACAAAAATTCAAGTTGCAGATTTAGTTTTCCTTTACCTCTGATGAGAACAACAACTATTTCAGAACCACTCCCATTGCCTGATGCCACAATCAAGGAAAATGATTTTTTTTTTAAACAACTAGCAAATAAACATTACACAAAGGAATTTTCATTTGAAAATTTCTTGCATGAATTGGAAATGAGTGAAATTGACTACATTACACTGCTCCAATTAACATTGTCACACAAAGTTGTCATGTTGAAAAGAGACCCATCTGACATTTGGATAAATGCATTTACAAAGAAAGTGCCTGGCATATGGTATACAAATATAGATACACAATTTATTATAGATGCATATGCTACTACATCTTACTGTAGCTCATATATGACAAAACAAGATAAAACATTGTCTCTTGCATTCTAGAAATTGCGATGTGAATGCACTACTATATACGATGGAAAAGTGAAATTTATATGCAAGCTAGGAAATGATCTGCTTAACTATCAAAAAATGTCTAGTTGTCAAGCCGTTCATATTATTCTTTCATTTCTGTTGTGCAAATTCTCAAGGAATACTGTTTTCATCAATACAACACCATTGGAAAGCCAAGTCTTCATGTTAAAAATCCCTAAGCTATTGGTGAAAGAGAGATGATTTTAAAAATATCATGTGTGCATCTATAATAGAAAAATACACGAAACAACCTATAGTTATAGACAATTTGTCATTGGTTGAATACACCACTTTTTACTCTGGCCATGCGGGGAAAATTCAAAGAAGAGCAATGCCACAGATCATACACTATGCAAGATACAATCCACACATTGATCCTAAAAATTATTGAAAAGAAAAACTTATGCTATATGTGCCTTTTAGATGTAGTGAACAAAGCCTATTAGCTAGATATGAAACATGGAGTACAACATTCAATGCAAACAAAGTTCAAATTGCAAATATCAAAAAAATGTTCACTGCACAAATCATCCCTAAATGGGGTGACATAGATGAAGCTTCCAAAAAGGCTGAAAATGATCACCGCCCAACAATTGACATTGCAGATGTGCTCAATACAAATACACATGAAAATGACATGGACAAATAAGACATCATGAATGAATTAAAGAAAATTAGGAATAAAAATCTCGAAGATTGTATTTGCAAAAAACTATTTTCAGAAATCGCACACCCACTTCTTTTAAGCAATGAAGAATACTACAAATTATGAAGATAGTTGAACAAAGAACACCAATCAATAGTAAAGGATGTACTAATGAAAAAAAGGCTTTTTTCGAAAAAATAATTCTACTTGTTTCTGATGGGAGGGGATGGCATAGGGAGAACCTATACAACAAAAATACTTTTTGAGGCAATGATTTGATACTATGATATAAACAACTAGATAGTGATCCATTAAACCCTAAAGGAATCATTATTGCTTCAACAGGAAAAGCTGCATTCAATGCAAGTGACATCATTGTACATTCAATCTTTCAATTGACATGCAACTCTTCAAAAATATTGCCTCTAGATTTAAACATATCTAATGCCCTCAACAATAAATTTCAGAAAATACAAATTCTTCTTATTGATTAAGTGTCATTGATCGGTTCAAAAATGCTTCACAACATTGACATAAGACTTTTCCAAATCAACCACACACCAACAACACCTTTTGGAAACATAGATATCATTTTTTGTGGTAATTTTTACCAAGCACAACCTGTGATACCTAGATACTCAAAGATCCAATAATAGATAAAGATAAAATTCCGTACACCTTTTGGAATGACAATGTCAAATGCTTTGAGCTACATAGTGTAATCAGACAAACAAATGAAAATTTCATTTTTATACTTAAGCGTGCTAGGATTGGAAAACAAACAATCCGAGACATCCAATTTTTGATTACAGTGTGATATAAATCACTTCTGAATGATCCACGATTTCCATACTTGTTTCATAGAAATACAATAGTCAAAATGCACAACAAAAAAATGCTAGACAGTTTACCAACAAAGCTTTGTGTTCTAGACGCAATTGCTAAACAAGACATAGCAATTGATAACACTCAATGTCAACCTCCAAGATCATCGTTTCTTGGCTTAATTCTGTTGAAGCAAGACATTTTGGTTGAATTGATTGCTTCCAACATCGATATGGAGGATGGGATGGTCAATGGTGTAGATGGAATTTTCAAATTGTATACAACTATGCAAGAAGACATTATTTGGGTGCAATTCAATGATTCAACTGTTGGAAAATTGCATTGACATAGGATGAAAAATATATATAGATTCTATTATTCCTTCTTGGACACCCATAATAAGAATCATTATAAAAGTGAAAATAGGTACAAAAATAGTGGCTAGAGCATAATTTCCTTTGCAACTTGCATGTGCACGAACTATCCATAGAGCATAGGGTTTGGAAATGGATGCAATCACTTTTGACCCATGTAAATTCTATCAAAATGGCCTTGTGTATACTGTTTTATCATGTGTAAGAAACATTGAATCACTGTATCTAATGCATAGATTGCAAGAACAAAACTTCAGAGTCTCAAAAAATGTAAATAGTGAAATGCAACACCTAGTGGCATCTACACAATGGAAATTGCAACACAACCTTTTGTCTGTCTCTCTAGATCATTTTGTCATATTCTCTTTAAACACATGTGGCTTTGCACTACATGCCCAAGAAATAGCACACAACCATGTTTTGCTGCAAGAAACCGTTCTTTGCTTCCAAGAGATGAAAGATAGTTTTTTTGGCCATATTGAATTCCTTGACAAAACATAGAATTTCTATACTGCAATTGGTATTCATGGGATACTAACATGCTCAAGAAATTTTTTTTTGGTGCAAGACTCAAAAAATTTCAACAAAATATGTCAAATCAATAACCATTGACCTATTGTGCATGCATATTGCTATGCACATCATAAACCTGTCTGCAAGACCAAACACACCGGTTCATGATCTTCTCAATTTTTTACAGACTGCTATAACGTCACTTCCAACTAATTCAAAATTGATCATTGCTGGAGACTTCAACATTGACATGTTACAATCAACAAGACCAAAGGCACTTCTCTTTGAATTTATGGAACAATACAAATTTTCACTGGTCGTTGACTAGCCAACAACACATGTAGGCACTTTGTTTGATCACTTTTGGATACAAAGTACCAAAATAAATGTTGTCAAGTTCAGAGTGCTAGATACATATTGGTCAGAACATTTTGCAATATCCCTTCAGATCTAGTCACTAGGCCAAAGTATGTAGCCTCACAACTGCAGTTGTTGTGAATTAACATCTTTTGTGTATTGTTCTATTATCAATTCTCCACACTGCTGTACATAATCAACATTGAACTTATGTACATGCAAAAGAATTGTTGCATCAGTCTTTGTTCATACAGTCGATTTCTGTACACAGGTTAATTGCTTGTCCATAGCTCTGCCCATGCAAATCTCTGCTTTGGAAATGTCCCTGGTTAGGACCATCAGGAATTCTCTTCCAAACCATTGATATGGCTATGCAATTGCAACTTTGTATATATCTATTCTAAAATAGATTTGTTCTCACACACAAGATTTCTAGGGATTTTCACACCATAAGATTCTTTACTAGAAAGAAATTAAAAAAGTAAGTTATTTGTGGATTCTACAACCACTATCAACCACATCCACATAGTATTTACTTCATGGATATGAAACTTTTAAATTGATGTTAGAGTTTCTACTATTTGTTATTCAATTTGTCATTAATAGTATCCAACCTAGTTCCTACGAGCTTCTCACATAACTGGTTCTATTTTGTACTTGTGTGAATTTCAGGTCTGCCAACTGTTCAAAAATAGTTGTATCAATCATACAGTTGCACCTTTCTTCCATGCTTATGATACCGCAAATTATTGGATGACTATTTTAAAATAGGTTTGATGTTATGCATAATGTTGATAAAAAACAACACATGATACATTTTTTTATTACAGACATATTGTAAAATCCAAAAAGTTATGCACCACAACACCACATTTTAGCAGAGGTTTGGAAATAATTTTCCTACACATATCAAATTTATAAATTGCAAACTGTAGATTGGAAATATTGTACTATTTCATAGAACATAGATCTCACCATTTTCTAGCTTCTTACACAGTGTCAAAAACATCTAGACATAGGTAAGCCCTTCACATTTGGTAGGAACGAATTTCAAAAACATATTAAATCTCATTAATGTCTTTCTCTCAATTTCTCTTGTTAGATGCTTGACAAAAATATCTCATTCCATATGTTTGCAGAGGCGCTTGGAAAACACAAACTGGTTCTCTTGCAAAATAGAAGATAGCTCAGAAAATTGAGAAACAAGATGAAAAAATGAAAGTACCTTATTCTGTTTGTTTCACATATGATTTCACTATTTATATGTTTAGTTAAAAATTTAGTTTTAGTTATTCTTTATATTGTAACATGCAGATTCAAAACAACAACTGCAGAGCCTTTGACCATCTTCAATATATGTAGGAAGAAAACAACTTTAGCATTTGAAGGCGATGTTTTGGCTATTTATGGGCCTTCTATTACCACAACTCATGGAACACCACCAAAAGAAACAATTGTGCATGTTGATTTAGTTGACAGTCATGGTCAAATGAAAATCACTGCAAACATCAACAACAAGTTAATTGACACATTTCTGCCATTGTTATCACCTAATACAAGTGTCCACCTTAAGAAGTCTTTGATTAGGAAAAAAACACAATATGAAAGAGGAGATGCTGATTAATCCCTTGTTTTGACTGCTAGGAGAACTATTGAGCCCATTGAGAAAGTATGTCAAGAACGTAGATTGATTCTTGACACAACCATTTCACAACTCATCCAATCAAATGACAATTTCTTTATTTGATCAATTGGTGTTGTCATTACTAGTCATTTCCAAGCACCAACATAGTATGAGTTGCAAGTTAAAGATGGGGAGAACCAAGATGATTTTGATAGTGCAAGATGTTTTGCACAAATCATGGCAATAGCATAGGGAATAAATCACTTTTCTTTTTGGAATCTATTAAAGAGTTTGCTTAGTTTGTTTTGTACGAGATAAAATTGCTAGTAGAATGCTTTACTGTTATAACTATTTCAATTCTCATTGAATTATTAAACTCATTTCATTTGCAAACTTGCATTTTGAAAATTTTATATCTTGCACCTTATAGTTCCCATCAGCCACACAAAGCTATATGCAAGACTTCAATTGATCCTGGCATCAACAAAAACTCCTTTCATATTGTTCAAAAATATTGTTTGTTTTGGGCCTAAAGGCACAAATTGATGAAAAAAACACAGTCCAATTTCATTGATGAACTCCATGATGCATCTACAAAGGCCTCTCTAGAACCATTGAAGACCTCAAACATGGAAGTATACACGTCAACCATTTAGCTTTTACATTATAATTCAGATTTATATTCAAAATAACTTGCCATATATGCCTTTCTATAGTGAATTTTGTAAGTAGTGCATTGCTATGATTTATTGATAATTCCATTTGCACTACCATTGTAGGTGACAGGAACACTAAGACCTAATAATTTCCACTTGCCCCCATATGAACCAATCTACATTTCATGTAGACAAAGAGTTTTCTTTATACAGAGAAAAAAAATGATACTACGTGGTGCACTGCATGTGGAGTTGACACAATATTTGTATATTCCTACTTTCTACAATTTACTTTTCAAACAACGGAGGGAGCTATGGAATATTATTTGCACAAAAAACAACTCCGTAACAATTTCCCCAAGCTAGCTGCAATTTCATATGAAGAGTATAGGAGAGACATGTCCACAGTAATGTTCTTGCTATGGAAATTTCAGCTACAAGGGACGTTCACCCTTGTAATGGATAATTGCATCATATGAATTGTAGGTGAAGCAAGTAGAAAAGAATCTCCAGTAACTTGAAAACGCATTTGAAATTTTGCATAGGTGCTTACATTGCACTATTCTATTTTTAATTATTATTCATTGATATCAAATCATGCAAACTGCAGTGCCATGAATATAATGCTTATTGATTGTGAACCAAGATCAACGAAATGCAACGTTGCAACATACAACAATGTCAACAAGAAAAATGTCTAGGAGCCTAATCTCATTATATATTTTGGACATAGTCGACAAGAAAAAAAATGTGTTAAATATTTTATGAAAACTAATCTAATAGTTTATCTTTAGTTCCTTTATGCACCGAACAAAATGACAGTCGTATTTTCTTATATTTCAAACATACATACTATACACATGAACAACTTTGATTTCAATTTCATAAATAGTTACAATTTATGTTTTAATTTATTTTGACCTCTCCTATGCATCACATAACTTGAAACTTGTTTATTGATCTTTTCCACCCAACATACTATACATATAAATTAGAGTGTCTATACTTTGAAAATAAGTTATAAGTAAAGTTCCATGTGTAATTCTCTTTGCCATCTGCACATCGTACTAATGCATGTTTGTGATAAAAATGAAAACTATACTAATACAACAATGCTTTTATGTGACATACAAAATATTTACAAAAAATGGTTGTTGGTTTTGGATACAATGCTTTTTTTCTCGACAAAATACTTGTCTACAAAAATGATTATGACCTTATTTATAGTACTATTCCAAACAACTTAGGCTCTGATTTCAAGATAGCATCAACATTAGATGTTTCTTCGAAGCATTATTTATCCAAAAAAATGTTTGTAGGGTTCTTTGTAATGCCTTTTTGGAAAACTAAATCTTTGTTTAAACAAATGTTGATACAAAAATCACTAGAACGATGGGGTAATTTACACAACAGAAACATAGTACTTAGATTAGATTTACAAAACTTATATTGCACATTGAATCTGTTCATCTTATTTAAAAATAGATTATACTTATTGATCCAATTACATGCTTTTTTTTTTGAAGGATAGTACATCTTTATTCATTTCTTATTTTTATTGATTGCTAATTGGTAAAAAACCAGACTTGTGTATCTTCCTAGGCCCTTCTCGACGTTGTTTAATAATTTATATGCTCTTGCAATTCATTAATAGCTTATGATGTGAAGTATCCACTATGTTCAAAACAACATTTTTTGCATTCCTTGTTCAAATGCAATGCTCGTTTGCTTTGCCTTGATTCTTACATGTTTTGTATCTACATTTGGTTTTCACTCATACAATACTATCATTATCATGTGTTGTGTACTCAAATTTTCACCTTCTTTATTGACACTAGAATCTTTTAATTATCATGTATTCCGTTTATATGCAATTGCAATTGAGTAATGACTTTTACTGTGAAGTCTTAAATTTGTCACACCAATTTTGTTCCTGTTTCCCTCCCTCACCCAATTTTCTTAGATTAGGATCGACACAAAGAGCGAGGCTTCTATAAGTTCCAATATCAAATACACTGTCATTTCCTTTGCTTGTGCACCCATTTCCTCATATTTTTTAATGCTAATCAAATCTGTTTTAGTTGACAGGGTTTTATGTCTACAGTATTGCAAGTCAACCATTGAGAAAATGTAAGTTTCTAAACCATTTTGCAATTTTGAATACATTTCAATTAATTATTTTCTACATTAATTATTCATCTCCTTACAATATTTAATGGAGGTAGAGCCTTTATCTATTGGCAGGGTTTATTCCCATTGTAGTTGAACTGAAAAACAAGCTCCTTGTAAGATCCTCTATCCTTTACACTATCATTCTATATTTTTTTGCATTTTTTCATTTTATGGGTTAGTACTTTTCTCAATAGAATTACAACTTCAAAATTAGGAAATCTTAAAATTACAAACTATTCTCACTTTTATTGAATAAGTTGAAAGTGCAACTAAGTATTTAACTCGACAACAAACACTAACCCATAAAGACTAGCGAATGATAGAGATTTACACAAAAGATGCAAACAACAACAAACAATAGATATTCACCCATAGAATTAAAATATGTAAACCACTACAGAATGACATTGTAAAAGACATACAACCTTATGACACTTCCCATTCGATTTGATCTAATTTTCATTTTCATTTAATAAATTCAAGTGCAGTTGCAATGCATCAATAGACATAATAGAAATTAACTATAAACATTGGAAATGTTTCATGGCTTCTAATATTTTTTCATATAGTTGTCCTCTCACATTTGATCTTTTTGTGCATCCATAACATTCTAATAACAGGATTATGCATATATAGTGTGCCAATTCTATTTTTTGTCAATAGACTCTAATGCAACTCTTTTTAATGGATTTTACTATAACCCTCAATCACTTGTAGTGTTTATTCAATTCCTTAAACTGCCCCTCAGAAGATGGGAACTATGAAAAATGTTTTTTGCACTATCATTTGGGTGTTTACTCACTTGCTCAGATTGTTTGATGAGGCAGACATCTCTCCGCGTTCATAGGATCTAGGTCTTACACATTCGAAGGAAATAAAAACTTGATTGTAGCTTCATATCTCTATAAAATCCATGTCTACTGAGAAGGTTTATACATATCATATTCAAGGCCAAAAATAAGTGATTTGTAAGTTACTATATCTTGTTCACACTCACTTTTTGTATTGTTTATTCATTCGCTTAGAAAAACTAATCAACATGAAAATTGTGTCTCTTGCCAGGGATAATTTCTATCATGTTGAAAATGAAAAACAAGCCATTTGTAAGTTTTAACATCATTTACACTTTTGTGTTCTACTTTTTTCTTTTCTTTTCCCTCTTTCATTGCCTTTACCAGTCACTGTCTCCTATTTAGTTCCAGACTTAATACCATAATTTATCAATGTTTTCTTGTTTGATGCCAACAACTAACAAAGCATCTAATGGAATCAAATGCACTCCCCATCAATGGATTTAGGTACCAATCTCCTGACTTAATACCATAATACATCAATGTTTTCTTCTTTGCTACCGACAACTAACAAAGCATCTAATGGAATCAAATGCACTCCCCATCAATGGATTTAGGTACCAAGATCCTATCCTTGCTGCTCCCTCAGAAGCACTCAAAAGGATATTTGTACCAATTTTTCCATTTTCACTATCCTCTATATTAAACAATTTATCTTTCTAATATTTACATGTTTTATTCTTTCAACTCTTACTTGCATAAGCTAATTTCTATTTTTAATCTCTTCATGCAACCTATATTAGTGAAGTTTGATAAGGAGGCTTAGTTGATGCCGGTTGATATCCACATAAATATAATCACAATGAGATTATCATTTCCACATACATCAAGTTCACTGATTCTATGTACATAAAACTATATCGATTCACATCAATTATACATTACATTATTCATTGTAATCTATCAGATATCAAATTTCTTATACACGGTACTTAGATGGGATTATTTATTCTGATTTTGATAAAAATACTTTCTGCCCATACAAAGTTCACTTGGCTTCATTTTCATCTCGGCTAGTGCTATTTTCCTCGTGCTTTTCCTATTCTCCTAGTTTTTTTTAATAATGATAATGAATCTAAGGAGCTTTGCCATTGGTAATATTTGATAGGCTTGTTGATGTTCTTTTCTTTTCCCATGCACTCTTTATAGTGACACAATACAACATCGTATTTTTCTATACCCATTTATCATTTATCTTATTTCTTTCCTTGAGAATTTTTTCATTATTTTTACATAAATACATGACATGATAACGTAATTTTCATGATTAAGAATGGAACTAATATCTCCCCCTACACATATGCAATGCAACTGCACTTGAATTTATTAAATGAAAGTGAAATTTAGGTCCAAGTAATTGGAAAGTGCTTGGATCTAAAAATGATTAAATCTATGTCTATTGTAGTGTGAGTGTGACCTAAGGCGTTTCTAAGACATTATATTAATACCTTAAATTTGGAACAAAAAAATTACAATTAATTTATATTTACTTTTCAACCATGTTTTATAAAAAAATTGATAATAGTTAAATTATATTTCCAATAGTGAATTTCCAGATCTTTTAAATAGTTCAATGCATTAATTTATTTTGTATTAAAAAGACATGGAATTATTAAAAAGTTAGATTCTATTTGCAAACTAATATATTTCTAAAAGAAAATATTAAGTGTTTAGAATAGTTGGGTTAATTTTTTTCACAAACACAACATTCACATATTTAGTATCAACATTGCAAACATAAATATAATACTTAACTTAATTTTTTTTGGCAAATGCAATTATTTAAAAAAAATTAATTTCCTCTCTAAAGCACCGCCTTTTGTCACAAAAAAATTATTTTAAATTAAATTGGGTGTTACATACATAATTTAAATTTCAAAAGAAGCATTGATTAGTTACATGGTACAAATAGAGAACCCAAACACCTTCAATTTTAATCCATGAAACTAATAGTGATTCGTTCGTCTAGGATAAATAATAAAATAATTTAATGAAAAAATTAGTAAAGAGAAATGAAATAAATCAAAATTATTTAGATTTACTAAAAAACTATTTAGTGGTTATAAAGCATTGACCTTAAATCAAATTAAAAAAAACAAAAAAAACTAGACTTATTTATTTTTAATAGTCAACCAAAATAGTTAAGATAATACAAACTAACCAGTAATAGTACTGCTTAGTAACAACTAACTAATTTTTACATTTATCACTTTTTTTGCATCACATTTTTATCGTAGGTTTGTATAATTTTCGATGCATTTTCAAATTTTAATTGAATATTTAAAAATGTAAGCATTTATTTCACTACACCAATTGGTACAATTATTATTACATTGCAATATATCAATTTGGATATGAGTAGAATAGTAATTAGGGTTATTAAGTTTAATTATATATATGCTTCCACCTCACCTTGGTCAATCTTCAACTTTGGTCTAAATTGAATTGACTTATACTCTGTTTTGAAAATGATTCTTAATTAATGTTTTCTACTTCTTACTTTCACAATTCATAGATATTGGTTAATTTATTTTTAAAATGCATATTAAAATTAGAATCTACTTTCAAGAAATTACTAGCAAAATTTATATTTAGAAGACTAATTTTCAAATACTTTGAACAAATTATAGGAATTTATAAACTAATATAAATAGTTTATGTTTAATTCAAGGAAAAATACACATTTATTTAAAATATATTTCCAAAATTCATTCTTCAAATGTTTTTAGTTTTAGCCATTTGCAAAATAGATAGTATGTTTACTATGGTTAAATAAGGAAATAAATATGAACAAGTAATTTTCAATTTTATATATAAATATCATCTATAAATGAACTTTACATGTATACACATGCATCTAAACATGCATATGTACAATAAATTGCTTGTATATATCACTTTGTTTTAAGATCATTAATTCTTTGCTTATTGACTGCATAATTAAATATGGCTAGTCAAGACGCAAAGCTTACAAAATAAAGCATACATCTACCCACAATATCTACCTACTCAACACCTACATTTACAAGACCAATTCAAAATGACAAACTAGACTTTACAATGGAAAAGATGTATAGTCAAGATCTATACTAACAAAAATTTTATCTGGTCATTGGCTTATGCTATGGAAAAATTGGTTATGACAACCTCATTTTCATGTTGATACTATAATAGGTTATTTGTCCTCCCCTGATCCTTGATCAAATGCTCTTAATATTTTCTTTTGTTGTTGATAAGCGCAACTACCTATTACTTGATGCACATATGTATGCATGCATGTGTATATATGTATGTATACACATGTACAAATATATATACACACACATTTAAAAACTTGTCTTTCAACGCCATATCAACATGCTTTATGCCATACTGTCCTGACAACTGCTGCACATTATACAAACACCTACAACAACAACTATCACAACAACTTCAAATATCACATAGTTTTTGCTCCCTTGCAGGGACTCCAACTCTTCAGAGCACTTTTTTAATTGATTCATCTCTTGACCTTTATTCTACCTCGATCAATTAAATAAATTTGATTGTGTTGCTAATACCCTTTCTTCAATAATTAAATAAATTGCTATTTATTTAATTATTTTCCTATCATCATTCGTCTATAGTTAAATAATAATTATTAATTATTTACCTATTCATTGATCTTTTAATTATTCTATGGTTAAATAATTGTCAAAATTATATAGTTATCTCCCAAACTTCTCCCTTATTAAATAAATAATCTAACTTAATTATTTAATATTCTTTTTCCATTTCATCCTATTTAATTAAAATGGTTATATAAATCATCTTAGTTAAATACCCACTTGCATTTTCCTCAAATAAATAATTTAAATAAATAATTTATGCTCCACTTGTCCAGAGATTCCTTTCTCATGAAATAAATAATTTTATTATTTATTTCTCCATTTTCTTCCTCCACTATCTCATTTTCGAATCTCAACCATCGATTGACTCTAGGCTCTTTTTAATCTTGACCCTACATTTCATAACCTCCACTCCTTTGTGTTGCATGTCTTCTCATCTGTCGATCCTGGAATATTTCTAGAAGCTTGATCTTGACCATCCATTTGAATGGTTGTCTATAAAAGAAGCCTTCCTCCTCCATTTTCGATTTAACAACCACTTATCTTCGACTTTCATGCTTACTATTTGTAGGTATTTGCACATGTGTACCACGATCTGAGGGCATATTTGAAAAAGTAGATTGAGGAGAGACAAGAGGGTGATCCCACAATAGTGGTTTACAATTTTTGGCCAAACTCAACACTGAAATAATTTTTTAAACTAAATTTTCACTTTCGGGCGCTTATAGCGGCTAAACTGTGAGGAATTTGAAGATGGTGCAAACTAGAGTTTCATCACATTTTCTCTATAGCTTCTAAAAATAGTTTTTTCAAAATATTTGGAATCAGATTGCACTATTTTTCCATCTCCCTCGAAAACTAGTTTTTTTCTTCTTCTTCAGAAAACAACATTTTTAAAAAGTGACACACACCGTATAACACATAATTTTTTTTCCATGAAGGATAAAATTCTAGTTATTTAGAATTTAGATTTGTAACTCTGATATCTAATGCTTCCTTTTGGTTAGATAGTTTTTTATTGAATATTTTTTCTTTAATCAAGTTTCAAAGTCAAAATAATTACAATTCAGACATAGCGCGACTGTACAAATCGTAATTTTTTTTGTATATATCAAAATTCTTTTTTTTTTTTATGTTGGATCAAGGACTTCAATATTTGGTGCACTCATATTTTTCAATTTTTTTTTGGTAATTTGCTATTTTTCCAAATGTGCAGAACAACGATCATTTTTGGTGGAAAAGCTATGTTTAATAAATCTAAAAAAACAAATACATAATAAAACCAAAAAAATATTAAAATTATATTCGTTGGATAGCTTGTTTTGAGTACTACTTGATTCTAGTTGGGTTTGTGAAGTATCCACCATTTCCATGTTCAAACCGAGCTTCGAAGTAAAAAAATAGGTTTTTTTTGTGTTTCAGGGGGAGAATGAGGGATAAGGGGGGTTCGAGCGAACCACCCTTCAATTTGCATTTCCTTTTGTTTTTTTGTTTTTAGTTTTGTTTTTTTTGGCGGGAAATGTGGGCCCAATAATTAATGGGTCTGCTTGAACCCTAGTTCGGGAGAACCATATTTTGGTTCGTCCGAACTTGTAGGTTCGTTCGAACCCCTAAAACCAATTTTTTTGCCATGGGGTCATTTTTTTCTCATTTTTACTCCCTCCTTCAAATTGTAAACCAATATTGTGGCATCGCCCAAGAGAAGTTATTCAAATTAAATATGTGGAGTGCTCTTATTTGAATCTTTTCATTTTATTCCTCATCTTGTTTGTTTCTCTTGTTTAGATTGGATTTATAGCTTAGATAGTGTTGTGGTTGTCACTAAAATATAGGTTGGTAGAAATTTCCCATATTACACTAACGACTTGATGGTTATAAATTATTGGATACACTCCTTTATTTGATAAAGGGGGTGAAAATTTTGGTCAAAGGGGGAGAGAAAAAATTGTCTTTAGTAGAAGCATAGTGTCTTGAAGTGTCCCTTTTCCATTGATGTCAAAGGGGGAGATAATATTTAAATACTCCTTGTTTTCAAATAGGAAAGTTTGAAAGGATGTTGGACTTCAAGCATTAGGGTTAAGGATTACGCCTTAACAAAAAGTGGAGTATGGAGTATGTAGGAAACTAGAACCCCGACCCACAAAAAGGTCTCAGAGTTTGCGGGTTGGTAGGAAGGTTTGCACCTTACCTTAAAGTTTGATATGTAGTATGTGCGAACCTCGAACCTCAAAAAGGTTTCGGTACTTTACGATTCAAAGCTAAGGCTTATGTCTTATCTAAATGAAAAGAGGTGGAAGGGGTATGAAGGAACCACAAATTCTAACTTCCCAAAAGTGTTTCAAAGTTTGGTGTTTTGGTGTGATGGTTTATGAATGGAATGAAGGTGGAAATGGGTAAGTTAGATGGCCGACACCCAAAAGGGTTATGATTGACAACACTTGTGAATTGCTTATTGGGCATCTCGAGTCAGAGTTATAGATTATGTCTTACTGAATTTCAGGTAAGCTATATGAAGGGAAGGAGACATAGTATCATCGAAAATGAAGAAGCAACCTCAACATTTTGTAGGAAGCATGTGTTGACTAGGATTGACTAGTGTGGGTATGTGAGCTTGAGACATGTGGTAAGGAACAACTGCAATGAAATTTTGATTCACATATTTTTTGTGAATCATTAGTCTTTGACCCTCATTTAAAGCAAGGTTGCTAAGCGATAATGGTCAGATCATGGCATGAAAAACAAAATCAATGGTCTACATTCAAAGATCAAATTTTGTCAATGGTTAAGAAAATGAAATTATGACATAGAAAATGAGATAACCATTCTACTACTATTTCAATTGGTTATTGAAGGTAATGAATTATGCCATTAATACAATGACAACTGTAAATCTAGAAGAGGTCGATCATGCAAGAATATGACATTAACTATAGATTAAAAACTAGATTATTTTATGCCAAAATAAAAAGCGAATTGAATGATGTTGGTGATTTTTTGGCTCAAGGTGAGTTGTCTGGTTGGAGAACCTAAGTGAGAAAAGTTGAACGACTAAGGGTCAAGTGGCTAAGTAAGAGTAGTGTGAATTATGAGAGGGTTTTTAAGAAAAGAGGTAAAGAAAAGAGGTGAATAAAAGGGGTGCATTCTCAGGTTAAGGGATAACTAGTATTTTTCACATAAGAACTTGTAATGGTGTAAGAGGTCCATGCTTCAGAGAGATTAGGTTGGTGCTCAATCAGGTGAGTAGTGTACCTTGAGGTTGGTGCCCTAAAAAATTATATTTGGTGTGTAGTGTATCGAGAGGTTGGTGCCTCAAAACATTGTATTGGGTGTCAATGTACTTGTAAGTGGGTGCTTACAAAACATATGTAATATCTATGATTGTGAGGTTGGATTCGAGTAATAGACTTAAGAAAATTTTCTCATCATGGTTTTTCCCTTCTAGGTTTTTCCACGTATAGATATAGTGTATTCTTATGTGTGTGATATTTTTCTTGATATTTAATCTCGTCTACTATTTTAATGTGTTAAAAATTTATATACATTGATTCACCCCCCTCTCAGTTTATTGGTTTTCTTTCAAAAAAATCATCCTTGCAATGCCCTATATCTTCTATGGTTCTTTGTAGTGTGGTAATGGACATAAAAAAGGTAAAAATGCAAGAAAGTAAAAGGTTTTGATTTTGATTTAATGGTTGATTCTACCCTAGCTTAAAGCTTTGTGAGTCTCCTTGAACAATTCCTAATCCACACAGAGTCTAGGAACAAAATAAACTCCTACAATAGACCAAATTTGGCTTCTTACAATCTCACTACCTTATAGTGAGAAACCAACAAAAGAACAATGTTGTCACACTATTCAGAGATCCACAACATAACAACACAATATTTAATGAGTGGACTAAAAGTAGGTTCCATCTACTCCTTGAATAGAAACTAACAGTTCAAAAATTCATAACATCAAATATGATATGAGAATCAAACACAATGCTTGATCATATTGATTCAAAGGACAATGAGCACAATAATGGAGAGTATAATAGATTGACATTCAAACTTCAGATAATACAATGTGTAATCCAGTCATCTATTGTTCTTACAAAGAAAAACTTACAACATTCCTTATTTGGGCTTCAAAGGACTTATCTATTCAACTCGGCTCTATTTAAAGACTTACAAAAACTAAAAATTAGAAGACTAAGAAAAACAACAAATTTTTCCTTTACATTATAAATATTCCTCAATCGTCTTTGCTCCACTTTGAAGTTCTTGCTCAGGCTATTTTTAAATTTTCAGCCACTATTGTGATTTGACTGCCTGATGGGTCGGTTGGGAGGGGAGCCCAGAATGGATCTCCATTCCAAGGATGTTGTCCTCTTTTTTGGAGTTGTGCTTGCGGTGGCAACGACTAGTCTGGTGGTTTCTAGTTTGATGTCTCCTCCTTGTACTTCAATCCTTTCCCCTAGGGAAAAGACAAAGGGAATCTCTGGGAAGTCACCTATTTCACCATCTTTGGGGCTCAACTCTTTCTTCTCTGAGTAAGCCTAGCTTCCTACATGGAAAAATTGGTGGGGTCTGACTTGGCGGCTTCGAGTAAAAGGCCTTTGGACTCCGCTTCTTGCTCGGTTACTGGCTAGGAAGTTGATGTCTCGGAGGTTCTGATGTTGAAGGTGATAGACAACCTCAAAATGGCTCTTTTTGGAATTTTTTTGGCATATAGGCCAAATATTGAATTGGTTTGTCAATGGGCTGCTTCCAATTGGAACCTCAAAGGCAGTGCCACCATCAATGTGATGCCAAGAGGTATTTTCTCTTCTCCTTTGTGGTGTATGAAGATATGTTGAAGGTTTTAATTGGGGGCCCCTAGGCTTTTGACTCATGATTTCAAAATTCTCTATCTCTTTGCAAGTTGAAGCTGGGTTTTGACTCGTTGGCTAATTTGGGAGCCTTGGTGCCAACCTAGGTTTTCCTGTTGGGCCTCCCTCTAGAATTCTGGGAGAAAAAAATCTTGCAAGGCATAGCTAGCTCCTTTGGGAGTCTATTGGCTATTGATAAGGTCACTCAGGATAGATCTCAACTAATGTATGCTCGTATCTACGTTAATGTGGCTGTAAATATAGTCCTTTCATCCTCCATCCTTCTTAAGTCTAAGTTTAGAAACTGGACCCAACCCTTAGAATATGAAAATGCTTGACTCTTTTGTCAGCTATGCAAGAAGTTTGGCCATCTCAGTGATTCTTGTTGTTTAAAGCAGGGTGATGACCCAAAGGCTAAGAATTTTTTTATAGAAAAGGCTCACCTTGGAAATGAAATAGAATCTACAGTGTAACCTCCTACTATTCTCAAGAAGGAAGTTTCTATCGCTCTCATTAAGGACATCCCCGAACTACCCAACAAGTCTATTTCTGCTCCTGTTGTTGAAGAAAATGATTTGGTATGCCTAAACTTAGCTCTGGCTACCCCACTCCACTTTCCCAACCCCAAGCTTCCCCTCGATGGCTGATTTGGTCTTGGAGGGAGGAAGTGATGAAAATAAGGAGAATTTTCCTTCTGAGGACTCCTTGAAGGAGGAGACTATGATGGAAGCTGGTGTTAATACTCAGACTCAAGGTGAGGAGGATGAAATTGAAGAAGGAGAGTATGTTCTAGCTGATAAAAACTTGTCTCTGGAGGATTTATATTCCTTTGATCAAATGGGTACTAGAAACCTGAGTGAGTCAATGACTATTCTTGGATTCCCTAATGGTTTAAGTGACAAAGAGGAGGAGGAGGGATGGTCCCAAGCTCTATGAAAACCTAAAATAAAAAGAAACCAGAAGTGGGAGGAGGTAATAAGGTGGGAAGGCCTTCCCGAAAGGACTCCAGAACCAAAGACACTGCAAGGGATGTGATAACTAGAAAACAAAGAACCATGGATTTGATCACAGGATCGAAGTCCAAGAAGAAGTAGTCTTTATTGCTTCTTGGGGTTGGAGGCAAAGTTGTTATAAAATTTTGTAGTGATGTTCCTGTCTTGGAATATAAGGGGCCTTAATATCTCGTTTAATTTTTTTTTAGTGAAATCTTGTATTCTTGATAATAAAGTGGATGTCTTGCTCCTTCAGGAAACGAAGATGAAGAAGGAGACTTTTGAAAAATCCATTGTGAATTTTTGGCTTGCTACACATTTTTTTTTCGTGAGGCAGAAGGTGCTTGAAGAGGTATTGCTACCCTTTGGAACCCATCAAAATTTAAGGGGACATTGTATTCTACTTGTAAGAATAGCCTGATGATCACTCTAGAGGATATTGCCTCCCAGGAGAAATTGAACCTTATAAATATTTATGCTCCAAATATGAGAAGGGACAAATTTTTTCTTTGGGAACATTTAAGTAATGTTATTTATCTAAGGTATGATGACCATTGGATGTTGGGAGGAGATTTTAACTCTCCTCTCCTCCCTTCAAAAAAGTTTGGAGGGTAGGATGATAATTCAGACAACATGATGGCGCTGGTAGAGTTCTTAAATTCAGCTAGTCTTATTGATATTCCCCTCCAAGGAACTATGTTTACTTGGTCTAATAGAATAAATGGAAATCACCTAATCCAAGTGAAACTTGATAGATTCGTGATCTCTGCCAATTGGGATATCTCTCAATTCCTTTCTCTCTTTTCCCTTTTTAGGTATGGATCGGATCATAATGCCTTGGTGCTAAAATGGAATGTGGACCATAATAATGGTCCTTTCTCATTCAGATTTGAATCTATGTGGTGTCTTCATCTGGACTTTGCTGATTTGGTTAAATATTGGTGGGAGGAAGCTGTAAATGGTACTCTGATCTATTGCTTGGCTGAGAAGTTAAGTAGAATAAAGAAAAAATTCAAAGGGTGGAATAAGGTGACTTTTGGAAATATCTTTGAGATAAAGAATTCTCTAGGAAAGAGAATAAAAGAGGTTCAAGATTTAAATAAGGCTAGTAGGGTGGATGAGGAGATTTGTGCTAAGGAAAGAGATCTCAGATCACAATGGTATAGGAAAAACAAAAAGGAAGAAGTCTACTAGAAACAAAAGTCAAGGGTTCAATGGTTAAAGGAAGGGGATAGGAATACAAAATTATTTCACCAACCCATGTTGAAACATAGAAGTAGAAACAAAATTAGATCTCTTTTGAAGGATGATGGCTCTATGGTGACCAATGAAAAAAATATTGTGAGGGAAGCTATTAATTTATTCTCTAACCAACATAGGGCTCTTGACATTGATAATAAGGTATATGTAGGAGTTGAGAAAATACAACACCACAAACCCCAAAGATCACCTGCATGCAAATAACCTATCACAAAAGAAGAGATGGAGACAAACAAGCAAGGGTTCTCTGAAAACTGAAAATGTATATATCAGAGAGAATGAGAGAATGAATTGATATGAAATACAATGAGATAAATCCTTATAAAAAGGAGATCATGCAAACCCTAATAAAACCCTAATAGGAAAAACCCTAATAGAAGCCCTAATAGGATAACATTTAATAATTAATATAATTATAATGTCACTTTATGCAAACTAACATGAAATCTTAAGAAGGGAATAAAGGTAACTTAATCAACATAATTAAGTTAAGACCTTTACTCTAACACCCTCCCTTAAGATGAGCAACAGTGCAGCTACAAAAAAATGCAGAAAAGCAAAGCTAACTACAATGCAAGAAGGCAAACATGGGTCCTGACAACTAGGCCAGATCAGGTACCCAAATACAACCAAATCTCTATAAAATGGAGAAATAGAGAAAACCTCATGGAAAAAAGATCTACTCCAAAAAGAGATGCAGGAAGCCAAAAAGAACATCACTAAAGCAGAAGAAGCTGCAAACAACTGTCGAAAGATGACTGCTATGGTGCTGAAGAACCTCTGCTGAAGATAGGATGATCAGGACAAGAAGACAACAATCTGCATAAGTGCCCATACAACACTACTCAAATCAAATGGAAAACAAAGGTAAACACCTGGAACGAAGATACAGATGGCACAAGAACCAATAGTCTGAAAACACTGATCAACTGAGAATGGAAGATTCCTTCCAAGGCAAAACCAAGGAAGCATAAGCATGAATAGTATAATACCCCCCCATAATGCTGAACTGGGAGAGCCTGACAGATCCACTGAAATGATGTGAAACACCCTATAGTGCATGAAGGAGAAGAAACATCTAAAAGTGTGCAAGATAGCACTTGCAAATGAAAAAGTGTTGTGCAAAACAGAGCACACATGCATGAGGTTGAAATCATATGGATCCATGGTCGTCATGGAGGGACACTCACCGGACAAACGTGTGATGGAAAATAAAGGAAAACTACACAACCCCCCATGGTATGGATTCACTGTTGTCGTGGAGGGATACTCACTGGACAAAGATGTGATGGCAAAATAAAGGAAAAATACACAACCCCTCATGGCACTTTATAATAACAGTGCGAGTACAGAAGATGGCACAATCTTATGTGCAAAATCCCCAAAAAATGCATGTACAATAGTGTGGCACTTTATCTTAGTGCGTTTACATAAAAGATAGCTTACAAATGATGCTCAAAATGTCCTCAAAAGACAAAATGTTGGAAATACATGAAGAACAGCCAAAAACAAAACATCCCATGCAAACAAAAAGTTTCCAAGAGAAAATATGTCCAGGTAATCCACGAGAGTGTGAAAACACAAATAATTGAATAAAATATACCTAGAGTGAAATATGGAAAAAGTGCATGGATGAAACTGAAGAGCTTTGAATTACGGTTCTAATGCCGCTGAGATTGCGAAAAACGGAGAAACTGATCAAAAGTTATGAGCTTGGGACTGAAAAAAGCCCCTTTGTCTTCAACTGGCTGTAGAATGCACCAACAAAAAGAGGGAAGTGAAGAGACCCACACCACTTGAAAGATGAGAAAACTAGCTTTCTGATGATATCTCATTCCAAAAAACGATATCGTATGCCCAAGTTACGACCCTTGGAATAAAATAGCTCCAAAGAGGGAAAAAAGCCAACGCTAGGTTAAATTTGACGGTCATACGGTCGTCGCAGCAAAAACACTAGGTTAAATTTGATGGCCAAACAACCGTCACCGTAAAAGTGCGATAGGGCATATTTTGGAAAAAAATGTTTTTTATATAAAAAAAACATGTTGATTTTAAAAAAAAAAATCATTAAAAAATACATTGTTTTTTGTTTGAAAAAAAAAACTTTAAAAAAAAATTGTGTCGGGGTCCGCATGGGGCCGTCGCCTGCCAATGTGGCAGGGCGGTACCCATGTCGTACCAGCCGCTACAGGGGGGCGACGCCCAAGGGGCCACTGCCTTCCATAATGACAGGCGGCGGTATCCTTGGGTACCATCCCTGTCGGCGCAGGGTACCCACAGCCGAAGCCGCAGGCCTAAGCAGGCCTTTAGACTGCGTAAATTTTTTTTAATAATTTTTTTACAATGAAAAAAAAACCGACGGAATTTGCAAGGAAAAAAAAATAATTTAAAAAAAAAGGAAAAAGATTTCGACGAAAAAGCGAAACAAAAAAAATTACCAGGGATTTTTTTACGGATCCGCTTGTAGACGATGACCATACCCGAAATTTTTTTTTGCCTCAAATTTTGACTTTGTCCAAAATGGACAAATGAACAGTCGATTTAGGGGTTTTGGACCACTGTGGACGCAATGGAGAGGTTCATTTGAGCTGAAAATACTTCAAAATTTCAGGTATGCCCTGGATCAAGAAAATAAATCCCAAACCCTTGAAGCTCCAAAAATCTTCAAAACAAGAACAGGAAGCAGCAGGTCTGGAGCTCTGATACCATGTAGAAGTAAAACTATGATACCATGTAGGAGTTGAGAAAATACAACACCACAAACCCCAAAGATCACCTGCATGCAAATAACCTGCACAAAAGAAGAGATGGAGACAAACAAGCAAGGGTTCTCTGAAAACTGAAAATGTATATATCAGAGAGAATGAGAGAATGAATTGATATGAAATACAATGGGATCAATCCTTATAAAAAGAAGATCATGCAAACCCTAATAAAACCCTAATAGGAAAAACCCTAATAGAAGCCCTAATAGGATAACATTTAATAATTAATATAATTATTAAATGTCACTTTATGCAAACTAACTTGAAATCTTAAGAAGGGAATAAAGGTAACTTAATCAAGATAATTAAGTTAAGACCTTTACTCTAATAGTATATGCTGACTTTATTGATGTGATTCCTTAAGCTATTTTTGATATAGACTTAAAAATGACGACTAATGTTGTTTCCATGGATGAAGTTAAAAAGGTTGCGTTTTCCTTTAGAGCTTACAAAGCTCATGTCCTTGATGGTTTCCCCCCCATTTTTTTTCCAAACCCTTTGGGATATTGTCAAAAATGATCTTTTGAATGCTGCTAGGGATTTCTTTAGATCAGGTAGATTGTTGAACTAACTAAATGCCACCTTCATAGTCCTCATTCCCAAAAATGTTGATGCCTCTACCATGAAAGATTACAAACCCATTAGTCTCTACAATACGATCTATAATATTTTTTCCAAAATTTTGGTTCTCCATCTCAAACCAGTGCTTAGTAAAATGGTTGCCCCAAACCAGAAATGCTTTGTCCATAATATAAATATCCTTGATGTTGTTATTTCCACCCATGGAATAATTCATTCTATGGATCACTCTAAAAAGTTGGGAATGGCCTTCAAAATTGATATTTCTAAGGCTTATTATAGATTCTCTTGGCCTTTCCTCTTTGGTGTCCTCAAAAAGTTTAGAATTGATGGTAGATTCCTAGAGCTGATCTCTGCCTGTGTTACCTCCCCCTTGTTTTATGTTCTGGTTAATGATGTTCCCAAGGATTCTTCTCTTGTGGTTGTGGGCTTAGGCAAGGTGACCCTCTATCCCCTTATCTTTTTATCATTGTTGCCAAAGTCCTTGGTAGGAATATCCAAAAATTGGTGCTCTCAATAATTCTCAAAGGTGTTAAAGCTACTTCATTTGTTATGCCTGACTCCCACCAAAACATTGTTGATGACACTCTAATTTTTGGGGAAGCCTTGGTGGGGGAAGCATGTATCTAGAAACAAGTGCTAAATGACTATGCTACTGTTTCTAGTTAGTGTATCAACTGTGGGAAAAGAAAAAATTACTTCTTTAACACTAATCGACAAATCAAGGAGAGAGTGATAAAAATTATGGGTTGTAAGGAAGCTAAATTACCTAATTCTTATTTGGGCCTACCATTGATCTCTAAGAAGCTAGAAAATACCTACTAGAATCAATTGATTGAAAGGACCCAAAACAAACTTTCTGGATGGAAGGGGAAGCTTCTGAGTTTAGCTGGTAAGATTCAACTTCTCAATGCTTCCCTTCAAAATATTCCAATATACTATCTATCCCTCTTTAAAATCCCTGCCTATATAGGGGAAAAGATAGAACATATACAAAAAAAATTCTTATGGTCAGGAATTGAAGTAAAAAAAAAATGTCTCTGATTGGCTAGGAAAAAGTACACACTCCTAAAAGGAGAGGGGGCTTGGGATTAAGAATAATTTCCATGCTTAACAAATCCCTAACGACTAAAATTGGTTGGAATATCCTTGAAGGCACTAAAGATTGGGTAAAAATTTTCCAAGCTAAATATATGAGGAATAGGAACCCTGACTATTTTTTTCAGCTCTCTATATAATAAGTGGCTCTACAATCATCTTGTTAAATTGAGAAATGTGTTGAAGATGGTGGTGAGAAAGAGAATTGGGAATGGGAATAATACAAATTTTTTGAAGGACCCTTGGATAGAGTCTTCTACTTTGTCCTCCTCAAAAGAACCGAGACCTCTTAAAAAAAGCCTTAATAGGATCTGTGGTAATAAGGTTTATAACTATATAAATTGGGAGTTGGAGGAAACCAGATGGAAGGAGTTTAAATTATTACTAAGAAGGGAAAATCTGCTAGGTCAAAGATAGGTGAAATGGGACCCTATACTAACTAGATTGCATGGTTTGATAGGGGAGGCTAAGTCGTTCGATAGAGGAAGGGAAGATGAGTGGATTTGGATAGGTTTCTCTTCTAAATGTTGCTCGGTCAAAATGGCCTATGAAGAACTGATTAAGGTGAAAAATGTTGTTTCTGAATATTTATGGGAAAAGATGTGGGAAAAGAATTTGATCCCTAAAATTAATTTCTTTTGGTGGACAGTGGCTCATGGTAAAAACACAACTGTGGATAATTTGGTTAGGAGAGGTTTGCAACTGGTCAACTAATGCACACTTTGTAAACAGGAAGAGGAATCTATTAATCACCTCTTTTTTCACTGTAATTATGCGAGGGAAGTGTGGTCCTACTTCCTCTCGTTGTTGTCTTCTAAATGGGTGTTTCCTAACTCCTTGAAAGTGCTTATACAAAGATGGTGACATTTCCATTTCTCTCATAATGTCATTGTGGATATCTGGAACTAGGTTCCTCCTTTTGTGGCCTGGGGTTTATGGAAGGAAAGGAATAATTATATTTTTATGGATGAGGAGAGAAGCAACTGGGAGGTTAGTGTGATCATTAAAAATCAAATTAAGGAAAACATAGAGGCTAGTAGGTATGGTTTATCCAAAAAAATGGCCAAATTACAAAGAAATGAGGATCAAGTAGAACTGGGGAATAAATAAAGATTTATCCAAACTTAATTGGTCTAAGATGCTAACTAGATTGGCTATGGCGTGGAACACCTCGCAGAAAGATTGGGTTAAATGCAATTTTGGTGGGTGCTCAAAAGGAAACCCAAGACAAGCAGGTGTTGAAGGCTTGTTAAGGAACCATAAATGTGAGTGTATTGTCGGCTATGGGTTGAATATGGGAGTCTACTCCAATAAAAAAGTAGAGGCTATGGATTCTTTGGGGGGCTTTAATATTCTAAAAGAGGCGGTCTATCAAAATGTCAAAATAGAAGGGGACTCTAAGCTTATTGTGGATGTCCTTAATGAAGACCTTGCACCACCATGGGAATTTAAAAACATAATTGACAAATTTTAAGTCATTAAAATTTCCTTTGCTAATTATAGAGTGCAACATGTTTATAGAGAAGGAAATAAAGTGGTCGATTGTGTTTCTGATGTGGCACTAAGATATAAGGGTTTGACCAGATGGACCTATGGGAATATGTGAAAGTCTTTAAGAGACTTAACTCTAAAGGAAAAAATTGAACATGAGTATAATAAGAAAATATAAAAACTCACTGTTTGGTCAAATAAAAGAGTACCAAGTGGTGCTTTTGGGATTTCTGTGTAATGAAGGATCTTGCCTGACAAAAATATTAATAATTTCTCCATTATGAAGGTTGCTAAATATCACATGAATATTTTCATCTTGTTAAGGGCCGTTATGTCTATGGGTGCAGATTCGCCTTGTGTCAGCTATCCCCACATTTCTAATGTGGCGAAGGGAAAGGAAATTAATGTGAAGATTAATTTTTGTAAGAATAATGATGGCTATTTTTCTTCGGGGAATGTGTTATGGGAGGTTTCTAAAAGAAACTTCTCGATTCACAATTATTCATTTGTTCTCTGTATCTTTTGGTGTAAGAGTGATTTCTGCATTTTGAAGAATAAGAAGAAAGTGTAGGAGATTATGAAGAAAAGTGTGAAGTAGCTAAAGAATTTATAGAAGAGAAAAATGGGAGGTCCTAGGAAGAGAACGAAGCTGCCGATTTGTCAAGCCATGCAACAAAATGTGGATTTATGGAAAATGTTTGAGGAACCTGCTATGGTTCCGTTCTTCCAATCCCTAAAGGGATACAAGGAGAACATAACAGTTAAATTCACTAACTCCTAGCCAAATGGAAATGTCAGCATTGGAGTTGTGAGGTTTGAAGTTATGACCAGATTCATCACCGAAGCTACGGGGCTGCAGAACCAGGGAACCAAAGTTGCTAAAAAAAGTGGGGCGGACTACCAGATGTTTATTGAAAAATTTCTTCATGAAGGTGAGAGGCTCAAAAGGTTCAAAAATGGGTATGCAAGATTGGAACTTCCTCCTCCATTTTCCTTAGTTTTTCTATTTATAATGAGATATTTTACTTTGGAGGGAAGGTATATGTCGGTACATGCTTACAATTGTCCCCTGTTAAACCACATTTGACATGGTGAAAGAGTCAATTTTCCTTTTTACTTGTTATCCTCCCTACAACTCCATATAGAGAGAGGTGCAAGCCCTCCTCTCCACCAAGGCCTCATGCTAACCCTCTACAAGTATGCTTAGGTGCTAAATCCCCATGGAAATCATTGTGTAAGAAGAAATGACAACCCTGGCCATTTTTAAGTGGTTAATGAGGAACATGCTTTGGACAAAAACCCTAGTGTGGTTGATATCCCGACTGAGGATCCTATTCCCTGTTTGCCTCCTATTGTTGTTGCTAGAAGAGTGCTTTTAACTACTAAAAGAAAATCCCTAGTTGCCAATGTTTCCAACCCTTCTACCCCCATGTCACATAAATGTGAGGTGAAAAGAACCTTTGAAATAGATCTTATAAGAGCCACACCAAAAAAAGGAAGCATTAACTTCTACTGCTTGAACTTCCCAAGGCGAAGAAACCTAGATGTGAAGTTAACACTAGGAATTTCACAAACATAATAGAGGAAGGGACCCATAATGAAGAGGAGAAAGAGTCTTTGTAGGGCCAAGGAAGTGGTGGGAGTGGTGGTGGACGGTCGAACTGGCTTGCAAAAGTGGCCTCGAAGTTGAAAAAAGGGAAACAAAAACTGTCTGCGAGTGAAGAGAAGGAACATGAGTATGAAGATTTCAAAGCCCAAGAGGATGATGACTCAAAGGATTTGTATTTTGAGAATATGACTTATGAGATGGGTGAAGAAGTTTCAGAGGAGGAAAAGGATGAGGAAGAGGAAGAACAAAATGAATAGTCTGAGGATGATAAGAAAGAGAAAGAAAATGTGAAAGAAGTTGAGGATTTGGATATGGGAAAAGACTTTACCATTGAATTTCTAAAGAGAAGACTTACTTTTTTGCAGGTTTAGTTTGAAGGAGAAGGCTCTAGTTACTCTCATGAGGGTTACGCATAGACTAATGAGGCAGGAAATGCTGGGTGCGACTTCTGGGGAACTCAAAATTCCTAAGAATCTGAAGAAACAAGGGAAACCGGATGCCCTGAAGGCTTTGGATGAGATTGAGGGACTTGACTGGAGAGACTATATTGCTCTCATGGGAGAGTATGGGGACCTAATGAAGAAAGGAAAATAATGCCTCTTGATGCTGCTTTGTTGTTTTTTTGATGAGTCTTTTGTCATATAGTTATAATTTGTTAGAATATTCTATTTTTATGGATATGTTATGGTGGAATACCACCTAGGACACTATGGACTTGATTAATTGTTTATGTAGAATTAAGTATGCTCTTAGTATTTTACTATTTTTGATGAGAACTAGTTGGTCTACGGTTACTAAAGTTATTGCTAACCTGTGAAATTACAATTTTGCTATTTTTTGGGTTGGTGGTGGTGCTGTTTCCCACCTTCTCTTTGTTTCTTTTTGTCTGCTTGTGTAACCATGGGATCAAGGCCCTGTTGGAAAAACAAGGATAAAAAAATAAGAGGGGGGGGGGGTGTAAATCAGTTGTTACCAAAATTAAAATTATACAACATTAATCAACCTTATATCACATATCTAACAAGTAATAGTGCAAGCATTAAATCAAAAACACATCAGAGACACATGAACACCAAGATTTTATACGTGGAAACCCTATTAGGGGAAAAACCACAGTGGATGTTAGTCGACAAGATTATACCCTATTAGAAGTATAATGAAGAATAAAAAGGGAATGCACTTTCATTCAGGTGCATTGCCTAGAGTACACTGCTAAAAGGGAAGGATCACTACCTTACATACAATAATCAAATTAAATCCATTTGATGAAGTTGAATTGAGAAATTAGCTTCTACAAAAGCTTGATTATAGTTCCAGTTAGGCACACAAAAAATTCTTCAAAGTCTTCCACCCTTTACTCAATCTCTTCCACATTCTGATCTAAATGATTTAAACTTTATTCACACTTGTACATTACTTGGACAATTGAGCACTTCTCTCTAAATGAGGAAAATAATCTCATATATATATATCCGCTACACGAATTTACAACCACTATTCAATTTGCCACAAATAAAGAATGAATTACAACTATCAGCCTTGATACATGAATAAATTATAATGCAAACAACTACAAGTTAGTCACAACATAGTGAGGACCCAAACAAGCACCTCCAAACATGCAAAAAAATAAAATTTTAATCCTTACAGGTCTGCAACATGCTAACATATTCATGTCGGCCAAGAAGATGAACACTTAGGCACACATGAAAAGAATATCCGATCACGAAAACTTCAATCAATGCAGACATACAAAAAGGATAGAGCACAATTTAAACTCATCCATGAACGTCATAGGTACATGTAAAACACATGAAATTACCAAAATTTCATCCGCTTCAACCAAGAACACCATCTACATAAATTGAGTAACTATAGGCACACAAATCTTCATAGCTTCCACAAATCTTTATGCGAACCTCTGAAACTTTTGGACAACATACTAGAAAGCTTAAAAAAAAAACCCTTTGAACTGCACCTTCAAATCTTCAACACATAGATATTTACAACATTCTGACCTTCTCAGCTCCACTAGTTGCTTGAACTATATTTATTACAATTTTCTCAATATCCTCGACATATATAGCCTTAAGAAGATTCAATGCTAATAGTGTTGACATCAAATGAAAAAAACATATCAACAACACAACCATAACATCCAATAATCTCCCCCTTTGGCATTGATGGTAACACATGATGTGTAAAAAATAATACCATCAACCCAACTAACTCTTCTTCAACAATCTCCCCCTAAGATTGTGCAATCTTTCCTGTTTCCTTCATTGCTTTTCTTTCCCACATTTTTCACATTGTTTCTCTCCCCATTTGAAATCAATGGAAAAGGTACACATGCTCTGATCACAAATTTGAATCATCTGACTACTCTCGCTAAGTAGTAGCCACCACAACATCAATCCGAAATGAGATATGCCTATGAATTCACGAACTGATGCAAATACCTACATCTTAGTTCTGATCAGGAGGGGAAATCACCCCAACTTTACTTTGAGGTACTCAAAAGTATCTTTAGGCAACGACTTGGTAAAGGTATCTACAATTTTCTCTTTGGTAGGTATGTAATCCAATCTAACTTCTTTGTCACTTACTTTATCTCTCAAGAAGTGATACGTGATGGATATATGCTTTGTCTTTGAATGCAACACTAGATTTTTAGTAATGTTAATGGCACTTGAATTGTCACAAAATATGGCAATAGGTTCTTCATACTCAATTCTAACATCTCTCAACATTTTCTTCATCCACAATACTTGGGTACAACTTTTTGCAGCAAGAATGTACTCGGCCTCAACAGTATATAATGAAACCGATTTTTGCTTTTTTCTTAACCAAGATACTAGATTTTTACCTAAGAAGAATGCACCACCATTGGTACTCTTCTGGTCATATACATCTCCTACCCAATCAACATCAATAAAAGAACTTAGAGTAAGATCATGATCATTAGGATACCAAAGACAAAGATCAACTGCCCCTTTTAGATATCTGAATATTCTTTTTACAACAGTCACATGGAACTCTTTAGGATCAGCTTGAAATCTAGCAACCATGCACACAACATTCATTACATCTAGCCTAGTTTGAGTCAAATAGAGTAATCCACCAATCATTGACCTGTATCTTGTCTGATTTGGTTTAGGAGAATTATCTTTCTGTGTAAGTTTGCATCTGGTCACCATAGGTGTACCAAATGGTTTTGAATCTTCCATGCCAAACTTGTTTAGTAACTCTTTCACATACTTAGACTGAGATACAAAGACTCCATCATCTAAATGAGTAATTTGTAATCCTAAAAATAATTTCAGCTCTCCTATCATTGACATTTTAAATTAACTTTTCATTTCATCAACAAAATTCATACACAAATAATCATCACCTTCAAAAATAATATAATCAACAAAGACTTCAATGATCAGTTCTTTGCTCTGAACCAGCTTGAAATATATATTGCTGTCAGTAGTACCTTTATTGAATCAAAGTTTCAACAAGTATATATCCAATATAGAAACCAAGCTCTAGGAACTTGCTTTAGTCCATAAATATATTTCTTCAATCGGCATACCATGTCCTCTTCATCAGCCAACTAAAATCCATTTGGTTGTTCAACATAAATTTATTCTTCTAGTTCACCATTCAAAAATGCTGACTTTACATCCATCTAATAAATTTTGTAATTATTGAAAGTAGCATAAGCAAGAAGTAATCTAACAGCTTTAATTCCAGCAGTAGGAGAAAAAGTTTCTTCAAAATCAATACCTTCCATTTGTGAGTATCCTTTGCAAACCAATCTTGCTTTGTTTCTGACCACACCACTTGGTTCATTCAACTTATTTCGGAACACCTAGTTGGTTCTAATCACTTTTTTGTTCTGAGGTTTAGGAACAAGATCCCATGTATCATTTTTCTATATCTGCAATAGTTCTTCTTTCATGGCTTGCATCCAATGTTCATCCTTGCATGCTTCACTGATATTTCTAGGCTCAACTTTAGAGATTAGAAAATATTCTTCCAAAATTCTTCTGCTAGTTTGCACACCTTTTCTCTTGTCTCCTATGATCCGAATATCAGAATGATTTTGTCTTACATACTTAGGAGTTTTAAGATTTTCTCCTACCTCTTGTTCTTGTGCTCTTTCTTCTACACTTCTGCTATTTACTACTTCTTGATTCCCTTGGTTCACCAGAACAATTTGAAGTTGAACTTGTGCCTGAACATTAATGTCATTGTTAGTGCCATCATGTTGATCATCTGAATCATAACCACTAAATCTAGATGATTTACCAATATCTTCATCAACCTTGACACTTGCACTTTCAACATTTTTCTTCAGCCTTTTATTAAAGCACTGGTAAGCTTTTTTTTAGTAGAGTATCTTAAAAAGATTCCTTCATCTACTTCTAGCATCAAACTTACCTATATCATCATCTCTCTTGATGTAGCATTTGATTCCAAAGATTTTGAAATACTTGACAGTCAGCTTATAACCAAACCATAGCTCAAAAGGTGTCTTACTATAATTACTATTGATATTCACCCTGTTAATGGTGTACACAATAGTACTTACAACTTCTCTCCAGTAGAAATGAGGAACATTTACTTCCAACATTATGGTTCTAGCAGTGTCTAGAAATGTTCTATTCTTTCTTTCAACAACTCCATTCTGTTGAGGGGTCTGGGGAGCAGATAGTTGTGTTTAGATTCCATGCTCTTCAAAAAAATAATTGAATTCCCATGAAGTAAATTCAATACCTCTATCTGACCTTAGACATTTGATCCTTTGACCTGTCTCATTCTCTGCCATAAATTTTAAATTTTTGAACTTTTCTAATGCTTCATGTTTTTCTCTCAAGAAAGCGACCCATATCATTCTAGAATAATCATCAATGAGAAACATAAAATACCTTTCACCTTGTAGGCTTCTTATTCTAGAAGGCCCACATAGATCAGTATGTATCAAATCTAGCACTCCATTAGAACTATACTATTTGCTCTGGAAATAATTTCTTTTTTGCTTTCCCATTTGACATTCATTGCACAAAGTGTTGGTAGGCTTCACTAGCTTAGGTAGATCTCTAACTTCTTGAGTATATCTTATATTGAAAATGTTATCAGAGTTCACATGACACAACCTCCTATGCCATAACCAACTTACATCAATTTGAGCAATCAAACAACTTTCACTAGCAACACTCAATTGAAAGATATTAACTTTTGTCTTTATTCCTAAAGCAATCATATTTCATGAACTTCCCAATATTCTGCACTTACCATTCTTGAACTAAAAATTGTAACCTTTATCTACCATCTATCCAACACTCAAAAATTTATGCTTTAAGTATTCTACATAAAGAACATCATTAGTATTTTGCTTACCACCAAAATAAATAGTGCCTCTACCATGAATCACACCAAAAGTGTTGTCTCCAAACCTCACAACACCACCATCATAGTTTTCCAAGCTTACAAATTTTATTTTGTCATCAATCATATGAGATGAGCATCCACTATCAATCAACCACTCATCCTTCTCTTCAAATTTGGCTGCAAGAGCTTTCTCAACATTTAGATTAATAGCAGATTCAGTGGACACCTACCCATTTTATTTGATAGCAATAAATATATATTCATCTGCATTTCAATTTTATTTATCAGATTCTTCATCAGTTACACCTTCTTCAAAAAAGTAGCACTTTCTTTGAAATCTAGTGTCCTTAGGTTTATATTTTGAAACTCTTTCAGGACATCTAGATGCAAAATGACCTATCTTACTACAAGAAAAACATTTAATAGGTAAATTTACTTTGTACTTACCATGACCTCTTGATTCTCTTTTCACAATCAATGCTTCTAGTTCTTCCAATTCCATTTCTTCATCTTCAATTTGCTTCATCTCATCTTCATACTTGAATGTTCTCTTGGAACTTTCTCCTGAATCATATCTCTGGTTGCTTTTGCCGGATACAGTAGCCTTGAAAGCAGATCCAGTCTTAGGATTAGAATCACCGAATTCATTCAATTCAAATGCAATAAGTTTTCCAATAAACATGTCTTTTGTAATATTTTCCACTGTTCTGAGTTATTCAATAGCATGAGATTTTGTCTTGTAAGAAGGGGGCATAGATCTAAGTATCTTAGCCACAATTTCATTATCATCCAAGGTTCCACCAGAACATTTAATGTCCATCACTAATTCATTTATATTATGTGAGAAGGAAAATATGTTCTCATCTTCACTTATCTTCAAGTTCTCCCATTTTCCTTTTAGACTTTGTAGCTTAGCACTTTTCACTAGTTCATCTCCTTCATACAATTTTTCCAGCTTTTTCCAAATCTGGTATGCAGTCTTCAATCCCATCACATTTTTCATCTCTGAATTTGTCAAAGCACTCACAAGTGTTTCTACTACCCTGGTATTAATTTTTGCTTGCTTGATCTCATCTTTAGAGGAGGGACCATTTTGAGGAATAGTATATGCAATTTATGTCATTTGCCAGAAAGGTTCACCAATGCACCTTAAATGAAATTCCATCCCGAATTTCCTTAGAGAGTAGTTTGTACCATTGAATCTAGGACTATCCTTTTTGAATAATGCCATCTCAAATCACCTCAAGCTATTAAGATTCTTTCAGAGGAACTAGATCTGATACAAATTTTTGGCAAAACAAGGATAGACAACTGAGAGGGGGGGTGAATAAGTTTTTACCAAAATTAAACTTATACAAAATTAATCAGCCTTATATCACAGATATGGAAATTAACAGTGCAAGCATTAAATAAACAACACATCAGAGACACATAAACACCAAGATTTTATGTGGAAACCCTGTTACGGGAAAAACCACGGTGGATGTTAGTCCACAAGATTATACCCTATTAGAAGGATAATGAAGAATAAAAAGGGAATGCAATTGCATTTAGGCTCATTTCATAGAGCACACTACTCAAAGGGAAGGTGCACTTCCTTACATATAGTAATCATATTAAATCCATTTGATGAAGTTGAACTGAGAAATTAGCTTCTCCAAAATCTTGATTACAGTTCCAGTTAGGCACACAAAAAATTCTTCAAACTCTTCCACCCTTTGCTGTGAATTATTTGACATTTATTCACACTTGTACATCACTTGTACACTTGATCACTTCTCTCTAAATGAGGAAAAAAATCTCATATATATATATATATCCGCTACACGAATTTAAAACCACTACTTAGTCGACCACAAATAAAGAATGAATTACAATTATTGGCCTTGATACATGAATAAATTACAATGCGTACCAAAAAAATTCAGTCACAACATAGTGAGGACCCAAACAAACACCTCCAAACATGCCAAACAATAATTCTCATGGATTTGTAGCGCACTAACATCATAATGTCGACCAAGAACATGAACACTGAGGTACACATTGATAAAATCTCCGATCACAAACACTTCAATCAATGCAGACGTACAACAAGGATAGAGAATGATCTAAAGTCATTCATGGACATCACAGGTACATGCACAACACATGAAATTACATGAAATTTCATCGGCTTCAACCAAGAACACCATCTATAGAAACTGAGTAATTGTAGGCACAAAAATCTTCATAACTTTCACAAATATTTATGCGAACCTCTGAAACTTTCAGACAACATACTAGAAAGATTCAGAAATGAACCCTTTGAAGTGCACCTTCAGATCTTCAACACATAGAGCTTTACAACATTCTGAACTTCTCAGCTCCATTGGCTACCTGTATTATATTTATTACAATTTTCTCAATATCCTCGACATATACAACCTTAAGGAGATTTAATGCTAATAGTGTTGACATCAATGACAACCACATATCAACACAACCAAAACATCCAATAGGCCCTTCCCTACTTATCTAATAAAAAAAATTGGCTTTATAGTTTAGGCATAACTCAAAAACCAACAAGGCAGAAGCCCTAACCTAACTAGGGTTTGCCAAAAATAACAAAATCTGACCGAAGCCACAAAATCTCACCATACCATGGGCCAAATACATCCCGTAGGAACAATAAATCCATTGGAGCTAGAGGGGATGTGAAGTGTCTTGAATCACATGACCAAATGTCCTTTTTACTGTAGTAGGTCATGAAAATGAAGGCACACCATTAGGCTAAAATCCATGTTGAAACCATAGAAAAATTGTGCAAGCTCTTGGGCATGAATATTTGAGAGGAAATCCTACCATAAATGCTCCAAATTCCCATGTAGACCACCACATTGATGAGCACAAAAAACTTGATGAAAACCCCCATGAGATCCGCAAAAAATCACTACAAAGGATGGAGCTCTATCAAAAAGGTCAACAACACATAACTAGGTATGGGCACAAATTCAAAGTAAATGAGATTAGGTAGATGCAAAATTTAGGACAATATGACCCCTTTTAATTGGTGAAAAATAGGCTATTGAGGAGGTAGGTGCAACAATAATGGCACCACAGTAAAAAATGCATGAATTCATAAGGATGAAGGCCATTGGTCCTGAAAGAAATGATTTCATGTGAGTTGAATGGGTCTCAAGGCCAAAAAAAATAATACTATTAGACATAGGACCTCAATGCTTCATCATACATGATACCATTAACATTAACATCAAAATTTAGAGATAAGACTGGTGGTCTACCCTATGCATAAAGGCTTTGGGATTCTGAGGTATGGCTTACCTCTTACCGTGAAGTGGTAAGAGGTAGAGGGGAAGGGTGACACCCAATGCTCAAAAGGAAATTAGGGGTTGGGGGTTTTCCTTATGCCTTATCACTAGGTGGTAAAGTGCAAAGGGGAAGGCCAATCCCTGATGGCTGAAAGGGCATCAAAGATCAAAATTCAGGGGGTTGGATTACCTCTTACCACTAAGTGGTAAGAGGTAAGAAAGGATCCTGAAGATTGAAAGTTTTAAAAGGAATTAGGAGTTTGAAGAAAAATGTCAATGAAGGGAAAGAAAGAAAAGTGACAAGGAAAGGAGAAAATAATGAAGAAAGCAGAAGAAAATGGAAGCCTTCGAGTGTTGGGAATCAAGAGGATGCCCTACACCATACCTCATAGAGGTAAAGTGGAAAGTAGAAGTCCAAACTCTAAAAGGATGAAATGAAAAACAACATCAAGGGTCAGGGAGATTGGATACCTCTTACCTTCATTAAGGTAAGAGGTAAGGTGTAAGGTTGAGGCCCAATCCCTACAAAATTGACACAATTAATTTTGGATGGATCGGGAGGGGGAAGAAAAAGGAAAGAAAGAAAGAGGAAGAGGGAAAGGGTAAAGCCCGATGGGAAAAACCTAAAAAAGTAAGGAAACCAATGAAATCCTGAAAGGTCATACTTAGCCAATTTTAAGATTTTGTAAAATGTTGCACTTATTGCAGGGGGTGGCACAAGTAGAAAGAAGGTGCCACTAGTGGCTCTAGTTGGGGATGCATGCTTTAGTGAAGGATGGAAAGATTCCAGATCTCTGGGGAAGAAAACCATGCCTTATCCATTGGGCCATGCGATTTCTCTATCTTCAAAATTTCTCTTGGTGGTCCCTATCCACCAAGAAGGAAGAACCAATGCTTGCCTCTATTGAAAACTATCCTATCAAAGGAGTTGATCTAATTCAACCCAAAATTTACTTTTCCACACCAAAGTAGAAAATGTAGCCTCTTCCTTACAAAAAAAAACATGGTTACCTCTGAACAAGTGAAAAGTTACTCCATCTTTGATCCTACTACCATATGGTAACCACATAATGTAGGCCACCCCACTGCCACACACTACATTTTTGATTTTATACTAGGTGGCAAAAAGTAAGAAATTTGATTAGCACCACATGAAACTATGGTACCTTCATGCCTGTTGACCATCTCACATGAATCAAGGAAAAATAAAAATGCCTCTAATTCACAGGGAAAAGAAAAATATGCCTCTTCATCATGTTCACTTGCATAGGGAAACTGATCCTCAAATAAGTTAAATTAAAAAATTTGAAGCTCAGGCACATGAAAAACATGAGCAACCAAAAAATCTCCAACTTGGGAAGGTTGTTGCTCATCATCAATGCAAGATATATGTTGGGTCCAAGTGAAGTGCACAAATTTAGAGACATTAATATCCATACCATGGGAAGCCATATCTTCATCACAAATGAATGTATCATACTCAACTGCACCCAAAATAGGGACCATGGATGACCAACATTCCTTGGGGTCATCTATGTTGATGAAAACTTCATCAACAAATTCATTCAAACCATGAGACACTTTGTATGAAGAGCTACACTCTTTAGATCGTCTCTCTATTTCCATTCCAAAATTGAAGCACTCATAAGAAATACTTCTATTATGCATTATCTTTAGATTAGGCATTATCTCTTCTATGTCATGGCCTTCATGTAAGTTATCAACCATAATAGTATTCATAAGCGTATTCCATGAATCAAAAAACTCTTTAGTCTCATTACCATAAAGACTTACAAAAACACCATCCTCAACACATTTAGAATTACCAAGACCAATAATAGAAATAATATAAGAATCCTCAACATCATGTGTATGATCATCCATCAATAACTCCAAATCACACTCTTGTAACCCATTACAACATATAGTTCTTTGCTTAAGAACCGAGTACACACTTTGACCCATATGCACATTAATTTCTTCTTTAGATGAAGTGAAAGCAACCATATCAATCTCATGTACGAAATCATGAGTAATAGAAAAATAATTAGGGTCATAAATATCACATTTAGCATCATAAGGAATTCCATCATTACATAAACCATGCCTAAGATTTTCAAACTAAATTCCTAAACATTCACTTTCAAAAACACAACCACTATCTTGCAATGGGATATGAACAATACCCTCATTATTTTCATAGGTTTAAACATGAAAAGGCATGAAATCATGCATTTGTTTTACTTATTCTAAGATTGCATGAAAAGTATCCAAAAATGCTACAAATAAGTCATATAGTGATTCTTTTTCATATCTCTTTATATTAAATAATTCCTGCACAAGAAATATAGGATCAAAAATGCCTAAACTCTGCTCACAATTTATCTAGAGTTCACCATGAGTTGTAGGATGCAATGATAAACTATTTGTAATTGTAGAATTATCATTAACTAGAGAATCAATTTTATTTTCTAATATTTTACTTCACCCCCTGAGAACATGTTCGGATGATCAACACTTGCAATCATGTATCCCTTAGGCATTGGATACCTTATGTTCTCAATATCTATGGAAAATTCATATGTGTCGCGAAGTGTTGTAGGATCTTTTTCTCTCAACAAATAACTCATTTTTCTTTTATCAAATGCACTTAGATATACAACCAAGAACATTGCATCATTTGGTCTGACACCTTCAAGAATGCCACTTATTTATTTTGAAAACCTTAAGTTGAAAGTTTGAATAAATTGTTTTTCTACTTTCTAGATTTCCATGAATTTGGAATTCATAGAACCCACATTAATTATTTCACAAAATTTTTCAATAAATGCTATGATGAATTCTTGCCAAGATGAAATAGAATAGGATGGAAAGTCTGAAAAAAAATCCATGGCATCTTCCTTTATGGATTGAAAAAGAGTTTCATGACATCATCCTTAGCATCTACCTCTTTATCTTCCATTAAATTCATAAAGTCTTGTAGATGCTTGTTTATTGATTCAGATTCCTTTCCATTGAACTTTGACAATAGTTCTTTGATCCCATTAGGAATAGGATCTGGGAAATCATGGATGCTACTAAAATTGAATACCCTATGTCTTTGAGCAGAGAAGGGCCTTCTTTGAAGACATAATTGTTGCCTTGTCATGACACTATAGCTTGTAGAGTGGGAACCAAAATGGTTATACATACTTGCAAATGAATTTATCCTCTCTACAACTATCTACTTCTTAATATTTATTTCAAAATATCACGTTTTCTCAATTCCCTTTCATTTTATTCCTTGAAACACTATATAATGGACAATATTTTCTAGGACTTTAATAGTTGATTTTCATACAAAATATAACAATGGATAAATACCTAATTTTGTTTTCCAGACCACATAAATCTTGCTTATGATGTAACCATTTTTTTTTATTCACCACCTCTAAAAAGAGGATAAGATCTTAAAGCGACAGGAAGCTCCTTCAAAGATAAAATTTCATTATGAGTTCTCTCCACCAACAAAGCACTAGACTTCATGAGGTACCATAATAAATTCCTCTTCAATTATGAAGGTCCCTTTAGATCATCTAAACCAAAACTTCAGATTAGAAAAGTTCTTGACTCTCCCAAATGGATGTGCCTTTATATTACTCAATGAAGTAACCAAATCTATTGATGGCTCAGATGATGCAAAGAAGATTTTTAATTTCTCACCTAGAGGTTCTTTATTCTTCTCCCTAGTAGAGTCACCAATCTATTGGTGTTTCAAAACTGATTGCCTAGGTTTCCCTAAAGCTTAGCTAATCCATATGCTAAAAAATACCAGGTCAGTGGCCAAAAAATAGGAGATAAGTTCCATAGTTTTCTCCTCTATAATTTGGGATTTGCAAAACCAAGGTGGGTTCCCCTATAAAAACATGCAACAATAACAACACACAATGGTTCCTTTGATAACAGATTCTTCACACTAATATTGTAGAAGGAAACTTGATGGGCTAAATCATCCTTGTAACCCCCTATATCTTTTGTGGTTCTTTGTAGTGTGGTAATGGAAATGAAAAGGATAAAAATGTAGGGAAGTAAAAGGTTTTGATTTTAATTTAATGATTTATTCTAACCTAGCTTCAAGCTTTTCAAGTCCCCTTGACTATTTCCTAATCCACACAGAGTCTAGGAATGAATTAAAATCCTATAATAGACAAAATTTGGCTTGTTACAACCTCACTGCCTTACAATGAGAAACCAAAAAAATATTTTTTTTGTCACACTACTCATAGATCCACATCATAACAACATAATATTTATTGAATGGACTAAAATAAGGTTTCATCTACTCCTTAAATAGAAACTAACAATTCAAAAATTCATAACAACAAATGTGATATGAGAATCAAACATAACCCTTGATCATATTGATTCAAAAGACAATGAGAACAATTATGGAGAGTATAATAGATTGATATTCAAACTTTAGATAAAAAATGAATATTCCAAACATTTATTGTTATTATAGAGAGAAAATTACAACATTTCTTCTTTGATCTTCAAAGGACTTATCTATTCAGCTCAACTCTATTCAAAGACACAAAAAATAAAAATTGAAACACTAAGAAAAAGAACAAAATTTTCCTTTATAGTTTAGGCATGACTCAAAAAGCAACACGACACAAATCCTAACCCAACTAGGTTTTGCCAAAAATAAAAAAATTTAACCTAGGCCTCAAAATCTGACCATACCCCAAGTCAAATCCTTCATCCAACAACAATAAATCCATTGCAACCAGAAGGGATAGAACGAACCTTGAATCATGCGACCAAATGTCTTTTATCCTATAGAAGGTTTTGAAAATGAAGGAAGGCACACCACTAGGCTGAAATCCACACTGAAACCTTAGAAAAATTAGGAAAACTCTTGGGTGCGTAGATCTAAGAGGAAATCTGACCATAAATTCTATAAATGCCCATGTTAGACCACCACATTGATGAGCACAAAAAACTTGATGAAAACTTCTATGAGATCCACAAAAAATCATAGAAAAGGATGGAGCTCTATCAAAAAGGTCAGAAACACATAACCATGTATGGGCACTAATTCATCATAAATAAGAGTAGGTAGAGATAGCATTTAAAAAAATGTCACCCCTTTTCCTTGGTCAAAAAAAGGTTGTTGAGGAGGTAGTGCAAAAATAATGGCACCATGACCAAAAAAATGTGAATTCATAAGAATGATTGGGCCATTGCGCCCAAAAGAAATGCCTTCCTATGAATTAAATAGGTCAGAAGGCCAAAAAAAATATTATCATCGAATGTCAAACCTCAGTGCTTCGTCATACCTCATACCATCGACATCGACATCAAGCATTGGAATGAAACTTCGAAGATCAAACTGGAGGTCTACCATTTTCATAAAGGCTTTGGAAGTTAGAGGTATGGCTTACCTTTTACCATGAAGTAGTAAGAGGTAGAGGGGAAGGGTGATACCCAATGCTCAAAAGGAAATTAGGGGTTGTGGTTTTTCCTTACACCTTACTGCTAGGCGATAAAGTGCAAAGGCGAAGGTCGATCCCTGATGTCTGAAAGGGCATCAAATATTGGACTTCAGGGGGTTGGCTTACCTCTTAGCACTGAGTGGTAAGAGGTAAGAAAGGATATCAAAGCCCAAAATTCTGGAAAGGGCTTAGGATTTCAAATAAAAAGGTCAATGAAGGGAAACCAAGAAAAGTGACAAGGAGAAAAAGAACAAAGAAAGCAGAAGAAAATGAAAGCCTTTGAGTGTTGGGTGTCAGGAGGACACCTACACCATACTTCATAGAGGTAAAGGGGAAAGCATAACTCTGAACTTTGGAAGGTCAAAATGGAAAATGACGTCAGAGGATGGGGAGATCGGATACCTCTTACCTTTGTTAAGGTAAGAGGTAAGGGGTGAGGCCGAAGCCTGATCTTTTAAAAATTGACACTTTGTCAATTTTGAAGGGATCAAGGGGGACACAAAAGGAAGGAAGGAAAGAGGAAGAGGGAAAGGGTTAAGCTCGATGAGAAAAACCCCAAAAACTAAGGAAAGAAAGAAGGGGAAAGGGAGTGATGGAAGAGGTATGCCAAGAAGCAGACCAACAAAAGCCCGAAAGGTTATACTTAGCCAATTTTAAGATTTTGTAAAATGAGGCACTTATTGTAGGGGATCGCACAAGCAGAAAAAAGGTGCCACAAAATTGCTCATAAAACCTTAGCATAACCTTGTTAGAAAAAGAAATATAAAAACAAGTATAGTATGGATGAAAAATTCATGGAGAGATTGAATGGCTAAATGATGGGTTTTTATATCTTTCAGAGATATTTGATCAACTAAGTAGGATGTGACATGAGATTAATGGATGAGGATGTTTGAGGTATCTAAGGAACGTGCACTTGACATGTGTCAAGATGAGGGGTTGTGATAATGAGTTAAGTGGTTGCATGAATCTAAAGAGTATCTCCTTGGATATGGAGTGGAAGTGAGTGAGAGTGAGCTAAGGTTTCTTTTCAATCAACACTAAATTTAGAGGTCACTAAATTAAGGGATGAAAGAACAAAAGAGAATGATATATCTAGGAAATAAATAAAATAATGATTTTATTTATTTTAGATGAATGGGCAAAGTCAAACTAAATAAATTAAATAATTTATTTAATTTTAGAAGAATAATTAACTAATTAAATATTTAAAATTATTTAATTAATGTGGATGGATGAATAATTATGAAATAATTAAATAATTTAAAAAAATTAATTATTATGGACGATGGAAATTTGAAAATAATTAAATAGTTAAAAACTAATTAATTAGAGAGAGAAATTTGTTAACTTAATCACATGATTAAAAGTTATTTAATTAATAGTGATGAAGGGGCTAATTAGTGATGATGATAGGGAATGATGTTGAGTTGGAAGAAATGAGTTAGTCATTTTTAGATGTCTACACATAATATATGTTTATATGCATATAATTATATATCTATATATACATACTGTGATGTTAGAAAAAGGGATCTAGGACCTAAACCACACTCTTTACAACATCACAAGGGAAGATGGATTAAAAGTGATCATAAACACCCACATGGATACTAACCTCAATAAAAGAGACAAAAAGGTGGATTAAGTTTCCAATCCTTTTTGGGGGGTAGTTTTATTTTATTTGATGTTGGTCAATTGATTAATTTTATGATGCAAAGATGTTCCTAGGTTAATTATGAAAATGAAACAAACTGAGATGTTTTTCAAAACATATAAAATTGATAACCAGAAACAAATTTATGGACAATAGGGGTAAGACTCAAAAGAGATTGGCATATGAATTTGGGCTTGATCTGGCTGGATAGGGGTGCTAGATGACCTAGAATCAGAAGTAGGTGCTCAAATCAGGCTTTAGTTTCCTATTTCTCATGATTTGTGGGATCTTCTCTCCTGAATTTAGTGTTGAAACTTTATCTATCACTAATAAAATCCACTTTACTTGTAGGGCTCGAATTCTTGAGTGAGAAATTAGCTCTTCAATCCTCTTTCAATTCACTTCAAATTTGTAACTTGCACACATGAAAGAGGGTGAACAATTTTTTCATACAGGGTTATCCTTAGTCAAACCTCATTTTGCTATTTCTACCTCCATAACAGCTATGATGATGTAAAAAATAGAGCTTACCCTTAGTCGAACATAGGATAAATGATAAACAAATGATAAATTGACAATTGCTGCAACTCACCACTCAAATCTACATTCCATGAGGGATTGAAGTCATTCATCACCTTCAAGGAGAAATTGATACTTGATTTGAAGTTTTCAAAGTGTTAGTCCTCACAAAACAAAAAGACATGACACATAAACAAAATCACATCAAAACATGATTCATTGCTAACATGATGCTTGATTGAAATAATGTTATTATATTTATTGTCTCGACTGCTCAATAATAATCTCAATTGCTTTCTCAAAACATGATAGGATTAAAATGGTAGAAATGACTTGTATTTATATGCAATTTTTTAATTTTCTGAAAACCAAATACTGATAGACGACAAATGATTTTATATTTTTAAGTATTAAAATTCCAATACGGGTAAGTGAATAAATATGGGGGGCCAAAGAGGGGTCTTAAGTGGCCAATGTTTTTTTAAAATAAGGAAATACTGACCTTGGATGAGAAATTGAGGATAGTTACACTCAAAAAATTTAGATGCAACAAAATCAAGGATCGTAGTGCTTCGAGTCTTCTTTCTAAACTACTATTTTTTATTGAAAATGGTATAGATTAAGGGGTTCAAAAGAGGGAGCCACATAAATTGGTGCTATTTTTATCAAAAAATATAACATAGCAACTTTTGTGGCTCCGTAAAAAAAAAACCTTTTTTTGGTATTTTAAAAATTGCTTTAATGAGAAATTAGCTAACATGTAGTTTGTGCTTGATTTTTCTGATAATTTTTTTAAAAATATTTGATTTTTTACTATTCTCAAAGTGGACACATCCTAGAAATTAGAATTTTGGCCATGCTACCCCTAAATTTTTTGGAAACTAATTGAAAATAATTTTTTTATTGTGTAGAATAGAGACTAGTTTCTAAAAATGTAGTTTATTTAAAATTTCAATGAATAGTTAATTTATAAAGAAAAATGGGGTTGGGGCCCTAGCTCGGTTGGCTAAATCTTTCCTGTTGTAGGAGGTTGGTCACAAGGTCTAGTCTCCCCCACCCCCATGGTACCGGAGGGCATGTTGTGCCAGCGCCGCCGGTCATGTTAAAAATTTTACCAAGCGCACTGCAGTTTATAGGGGGTCGTGCTACCCAATTCGTGCAGTCTAATAAAAAAAATTAAAAAATAAAAATAAAATAAAAAATTTATAAAGAAAAATACTAAACAATGGTTTTTTCCAAAAAAAAAAACACACCAGGAAAATAAATTAAAGATCTAAGGCTTAAAAATTGTAAAAAAGTGAAAAACATTACATCGTTAGATAGCTAAGAGAGACTTTAACATTACCTAGGTGTTGGATTTAATCAACCTTGAAACACGTGCAAACTTGACAGTTAGCACAAATGATATTATGTGAGATTTTGTAGAATATGTAAAAACACATCTTTTGATGTTGGGAAGACCCTCCAAGCCTTTGGGTTGGAAATACAAAGAAAATACAAGCCAAAGGCTTGGGGATTGCCAAAGCAAGACAAAATGTGAGTGCCCTATAATACACTCACATTATTTAAATGCATTGACAAAATGTGAGCATGTTATAATACGCTCGTGTTTTGTGAATGCATTTACAAAATGCAAGCGCATTATAACACGCTCACATTTTGGTCTACATTGAATTTATTTTTATTCTCTTTTTTCCTCTTTCTTCTTGTTATCTTTGAGGGAAACTATATACATGAAATAAACATGACATTTAAATATGGACATTTACTTTCTTATCCTTTAAGTTATATTTCATGTATATAGTTTCAGGATGTTTAAGAGTGGTTTCAGTTCTCTAGGAGTTATAATGCAAATTATAGTTTTTGGAAGATTTTACAAATTTTTAGGCTTAGTCAAATTTCAATAATTAGGAGCCAAATTTTAGTAATCAAAAAGTTGTATAATTTCTCTCTCAATCTCACTCATTTTTAATCCCTTACACTCTAGACCTCTCTCTCACTATCTCTATCTATTTATCCGACTCTCTCTCTTGAGCTCAATAACTACCTCTCTACCTCCCTCTCTCTCTCTCCCCTTTGCCCTCTAATTCTCTCTATCTCACTTTTCTCTCACTACCCCCTTATCTCTCTTTCTATCTACCTCTCCATCTCCCTCCCTCCTTCCCTCTCTACTTCTCTCTATCTCCCCTCTACCTCTCTACCTACCTCTCCCTCCATCACTCCCTACCACTCTCTCTATTTCTCTCTATCTCACTCTCTCTCACCTCCCTCTCTCTCTCCTTCCATACTTATCTCTCCCTCTCTTCTTCCCTATCTATACTCTCTATCTCCCAATCCCTCTCTCTACCTACCTTTGCATCCATCACACCCTACCACTCTCTCTCTCTACACATCTCTCTCTCACCTTTCTCTCTCTCCCTACCTCTACCTCTATCATTCACTCTCCACTTCTCTCTATCCCTCCTCTCTCTACCTCTCCCTCCCTCTCTACTCATCTTTATATCCTCTCTCCCTCTCTCTACCTACCTCTTCCTCCATCACTCTCTCTATTTATCTCTATATCACCTCTCTCTCCCTCACTACACCTCACTCCCTCTCTACTTATCTATATTTCCCTTCTCCCTCTCTACCTACCTCTCCATCCATCACTACCTACCACTCTCTCTATTGCTCTCTATCTCACCTCTCTTTCACCTCCTACTCTCTCCATCCACGCCTCTCCCTCTCCTTCCCTCTCTACTCTCTATCTCCCTAATACCTCTCTACCTACCACTCCATCTATCACTTGCTATCACTATCTCTACACCTCTCTATCTAACTTCTCTCCCTCCCTCATTCCCTCTCTACTTCTCTCTATCTCTCTACCTCTACTTCCATCTCTAATTATCTTTATCTCCCCTCTCCATCTCTCTCTTCATCCCTCCCTCCCTCCTTCCCTCTACTCTCTATCTCCCCTCTCCCTCTCTCTACCTACCTCTCCATCCATCACTCCATACCACACTCTATTTCTCTCTATCTCACCTCTCTCTCACCTATCTCTCCATCCATCACTCCATACCACTCTCTATTTATCTCTATCTCACCTCTTTCTCACCTCCCTCTCTTCATCTCTCTCTCTCTCTCTCTCTCTCTCTCTCTCTCTCTCTCTCTCTCTCTCTCTCTCTCTCTCTCTCTCTCTCTTCTTCCCTATCTAGTATCCCTCTCCCAATACCTATCTCTACCTACCTCTCCATCCATCACACCCTACCACTCTCTCTATAAATCTCTATATCACCTTTCTCTCCCTCTGTACCTCTCCCTCCCTCCATCCCTCATTCCCTCTCTACTCTCTATCTCTCCTTTGTCTACCTTTCCTTCTCTCTCTAATTATCTTTATCTTCTCTCTCTCTCTCTATACCTTCCTCTCCATCCATCACTCTATTTATCTCTATCTCACCTCTCTCTCCCTCACTACGTCTTTCTCCCTATCTCCCTCCCTCTCTTCTTATCTATATCTCCCCTCTCCATCTCTAGCTACCTCTCCATCTATCACTACCTGTCACTCTCTCTATTTCTCTCTATCTCACCTCTCTCTCACCTCCCATTCTCTCCATCCGTACCTCTCGCTCGCCTTCCCTCTCTACCTACCACTCTCTCTACACCTCTATCTCACTTCTCTCCCTCCCACCCTCATTCCCTCTCTACTCTCTATCTCTCTACCTCTACTTCACTCTCTAATTATTTTTATCTCCCCTCCTCCTCTCTCGCTCTCCCTCCCTCCCTCTCTCATCCCCTCTCTACTTCTCTCTATCTCCCTATAGCACAAGGAGATTCACGGGTTAGCAATAGAAGGGAAAACTTAAACTAATCCTAAGCTAATAATAGAGAACAATGGAAAACTGATATAAACAATGCATAAATGAAACTATTTTACCAAACATCTATGTAATTCCATTAATAACCTCCATTATCCTTCTCAATTTCACTGTAGTATGATACTCTCCCTCATATTTTTAATTAAGAATGAAAGTGTGGCCTTATGACAAATGATATTAGCAAAACATTGAAGATTCTAAAGTTGCTTCCAAAACTCATAAGATTTCGGGAGGAGAAATAATGATAGAGGTAAAGCCAATTTATAGAAAATTGATTTTTGATTGATAGGATCAGATTAAAAGATAAATCGATGAACATGATTAAAGATATGACATGTGCTAGAGTTAGGTTTAGATTAGTGTCAGTGATAAAGCATAAATGGCGGGGATTAAATCAAATAATAATTTAATCTTTAGTAGAAACTAGAAGAATAAAGACTGCATGCAAAGATAAAGATTGAAATAGATAGAAGATGAGAATAAATTAATTAAATAATGAAAGTTATTTAATTAATAAAGGTTTGCATGTATAAGATAAGGATAAATCTAGATAACAGATTGATTAAGACATAAAGTTTGTTCATTAGAGACAATGAGATATCAAATCACCAAATAACTAAATGATCAAATTAGATCTACACTTAAGTGATAAATGACTAATTAGATAACAAAGAGATTATCTAATCACAAGGAATATGCCATGGATAAAACTTTATATGAATTAAATAATAATTTAATTCCACATTCAAGATTTTAGGATAAAATTAAATAGATAAAGATTTATTTAATTAAATGGAGGAAAGGCTAAGGAATAATTAAATAATTAAAGTGATTATTTAATTATAGTTGAAAGTGTGATAGGAATTAATTAAATAATTTAAAAAGATTATTTAATAGAAGATAGATTTAATTAGCAACGTAATTAAATAAATAATATTTATTTAATTAATCAAGAAAGAATAAAGGTAAGAATAAATTAATTAAATAATTAAAGTTATTTAATTAATAGAGGACATACGACTTTAGAAATGAAGATGTAAGAATTATGCAGAAGTTAAGGGTCACAAGCCTAGGATAATTTTTGGTGTCTACAGTTTGACCATCTTTGATATGATGTTGTTTATTGCATAGTGTCAAAGAAAATCAGTCAAAATATACCCTAGTGACAGCTGGATAAGTTGTGCCCCCTTAGAAGAAATTTACAAATTTTTCATTTTTTTCATTTTTTTATTTAAAATTGTTCTAAAAAGTCAATTTGATAGCTAGGAAAGCGATGGCGAAGTTGGTTTTTAATTTCATGAAGTTTAGAGCATCTGACGCTATTTTAAACATGCCAAAAAGTGCCTCCAGTTATAACCTTAGGGCAAAAATCCCTAATTTTGATGGGGGTATAAACAGGAAATTGACAAATTTGAGTTCATTTTGCATTTTGAACCCTGGAGATTTGGAGTGTTGACTGAAGATGGAGCAAGTTCCTTTCTGCGAGCATAGGGCTTATAGAGTTTGTACGTTTAGGTGGCCAAAGGGCACATGAGATCTGGTAAGTTACTTCGAACCCGCTTTGTCAAATTTTATGTTCATGCATTTTTAGATAGGTTTCAATTTTAGCAGTCAGTTGCTTCACATGAAAAAATCCACAATTGCATTCGCGTTGTACGTATTTGCATGCGAAACAACAGATTTGTTGTCAAATTGTCTAGGGTAGGTTAGGTATTTCTAATTTTGTGACATAATTGTTGAGATGTGACACATCTATGGGTTGGTTAACCACATCCACGTTTTCGTGAGACAATTGACTGTGATTGTGTGCAATGGCGAATTGTGACCCACAATTGCTCATGAGTGACACTATTATTACAGTGATCCATAATTGAATTAGGGGTTTGACACAATTGATGTGATATGACTCATATGTTAATGTGCACCACAATTGTAGAAAGAATGAGGCATTTGAATTTAAGTGACACAATTGACTGAATTTTTTTTTGATCGAGGTTTGATTTGATCTGCTTTTATGACATATGCAAAAGTTACTGACATAGTGGTTATGAAGTTGATGAAAGGTTCATTTAGGTCTGATTTATACTAGAGAGTCTCGATCGCCTAAGACCTATAGATTGAGGAGTCAGATGTCTAGCAGTGGGAGACATAGGTTGTGGCGACTTGGCTCGTACCATATGGTGTCCATGCCTATCATTAGGGAAAATAGGGGTATGCTGATTGCACTAGTTGAGCATTGACATTAAGAGAAATCTTCTTTTCATTTGCTACACTAACTCATTTGACCCCAATTTCTGACGAAACCTTTCGATGAAAGCTATATAATCAGATGTATCGTCAGGCAATTGTGTGAATTTTCATTTTTTTAAATTTTTATCCCCGACATTCGTCGAAATTTTGACGAACCTTTGTTTCGTCTACATTCGACGAAGATCTTTCGCCGAAATTGTGACGGACCTACAAAGTTTAATTGTGGCGGGCATAAATTGAAATGAGCTCGACTATTTATTGCGACAGTGTTTTGCTCAATGGTTTTCTTGGGGAAAATCAAAAGAAACTCAAGAAGATATTGCTAGGTTGAGGGTAGTCATTGTCTTTTTCTAGAATTATTTGTGAAGTCAGATTTGTACTCCCAGGTTTGAAAATCATATTTTAAAGCAACATCTCATCATATTTCGTTTTTAGTCTTGTGCATTTTTTGAATTTCATTTCCAGATTTTAGACCTGGCTTCACAAATGCTTTATAAGGGAATTGTTTATAACTGATGGAAAATTCTTGATGGATTTGGACAAAGATTATATTTGCAAGGTTTCAATTTTAACCCTAATGATCAATTTGCAATAGATTTGGGAGCCATAGCTAGATAATATCAAAGGTGTTGGTTGTTTTTTACTGTAACCAAGTTAATCTTCTAGACACATAGCATATAAAATCTGAGATAATACTGCCTTACAATACCATCAATCTATATTTTAACCCAATACTACTTATCAAATCCTTATATGAACATAGTCACCTATAACCTCACTCAAGCATTTTAATTAATTCCTTGAATTAAAGCCAAAATGAGAATTACACACACCATAATAGTGAGATGAACAGAATAACCCTTGATAATTTTATTCAAGATAATAATATATTCATACAATGAAGATACATGACCATGAAATGAGTAATTTTCATTCAGATGCTAGTACTGTCTTGAAAATTAAGTACCTTTGAAAGTAAAACCTACAATAGAATGACAAAAAACCTAAGAATAGTATTTTCACTATAATATCAGGCTCTTTACAAATTCGCTCTGCAACTTCAGTTAGACTTGACCTAAAGATATCTAACTTTCTAACCCTTATTTTTGGTCCTGAAATCCTTCTTATAGGGAAAATGAAGGAGCAACAAGCATTAGACCAAAAATACACCTGTCACTGGTCACTTGGACCGCCTTATGACATTTCAAAAATTGGTTACAATAGCTGAGTCTCTGGAGAATCTTCTTGTTCATCCCATCCACTGGAGAATAACTGGTGCATTTGCCAAACTTTGAAATCTTGCACCAAACTTCCACCAAGACAACCAAAATTTGTTATAACCATAACTGCTGAGCTATTAACTGCTAGTTGTAGAATTTGTCCTATTCTTGTTCAGTTAAGTACTTTTCTACCCATCCTTGATATTCCTCATCCGTTGGCCAATTAAAATTTACCACCTCATTTACCTTGGCACTGTAAGGTGCATACTTTACTGCTACTTGATTCGCCTCCCTTTCAAAAGATTCAAAAAATGTGCTAGTGTTAATGATTTTATCCATACTACTCATCAACTTGTCATAATCCGAGTCATCACAAATCAATTTTATTTGTGCATTGATGATTTCATCTACCCTGTCCTGCCATTGCTGGTGTGATCTAACATTTCCTTGGGCATCTACAATATCTGGTAAAGATGTGTCACTCCAGCATCAAAACTCTTTACCAACTCTTTAATCCTCCTGCTGAAATCATCAAGTAAGGCCTGAAAACCTTGCAGTGACTTCACAAAGTCTTGAGTAGGCCTTAATTGTTGAGGCATATTAGCTGCATTTTGAGAATTTCATTTCCAGATTTTGTTGTGCAAGCTCAATATTCTGATTTTAGGAGTCTAACAGTTGGAAATCATAGTAAAATCATAATTTAATAATTTCTGAAATTAGCATTTGAAAGTGTTTTTTGGGGTCATTAACTTTAGACTATCTTCTCTTTTGCAGGGGTGGTTGCATGCCGAATTTTTTTGGTGTAAAATATCACAATTATTATATTTTGTTACCTGTGTATGATTAAAAATTATTGGAGTGTGAGTTTGATATTTTTTGAAGATCTAAATATTCAAGCTTGGTAAAGAAAAATCATGTCAGATAATATTAGTCCAAAATAAAATGAAGAGACAGTTGCTAGATTGTGGGATATATTGAAAACAAAGGGTGATGGGAAATGTTATTGTCCTTGCAATAATTGCAAGGGCTTAAAGACGAGAAGAGTTTTAATCACAACAGCTGAGAAACATTGTAGGCAACATGGTCACGTTGAAGGGAGGTATGATTATCATCCATTGGTAAGTTGTTCATTATATGTGTTTATATTGATTGAATTTGCAAATGTCTATATTGTTTTAACATTTGATATATATATAAAAAATCACTTGATCATGATCATGGTTTATTTTTGTCTATCATTATTATAAAGGTGGGGCGCCCTAGGGCACATGATATGAATTATCACGGCCCGAAGAATGTGGTTTTGCAAGTGGAGGAACGTGGAGCTGCGAATATTGAAGATGAAGTTAATGATCCTATGGAAGAAGATGATCATGCACCAGAAAACACAATTGAAGATGATGGTACAAATACATTGATCCATGACACATGTAGTGGCACATTTGATCATGTTGATCAAGATGACTTTGATGATGTTCATGATTTACCTATACTTGAGAAGGCATACGAGCCCCTTTATGAAGGCTCCCAAACAACTCTTCTCTCTGCTATATTATTGCTGGTGAACTTGAAAGTTATGAATGGTTTATCCAACATAGCAATCTCACAGATGTTAAGGTATGTCATATATGTCATCTTTTTTCATCTATTTTAATTGTCGTTAGTTCATCGCTAGTAAATAAAGGATGAAGTATGTACCATTAATATTCTTTATATTAAGAAATTATTTTTTGTTGTAGATTGATTGGTGAATTTTTGTTAGCACCATCAAATATTTTACCTCACTCATACTGAGATTTATCTGGCATTATGAAAGATATTGGAATGGAGTATCAAGCAATAGATGCATGTCCCAATGATCATATTATATATCATAAACAACATGAATTTGCAATAGAATGCTCGGAATGTCATATCAGTAGATATCGAACAAATCAACTAACAAAAAAGGTGCTTCGCAAGGTTCTTCATTATATTCCCATTATTCCACGTATGCAACAATTATTTAGGTGTGAAAGCTTAGCACAATTTATGGATTACCATGCACATAATAGAAGTGGAGATGAGATTATTTGAATTCCTGTAGATGGTTCTGCATTTAGGAACATGGAGGAAAAATGGCCACACTTTAAAGAAGAACCTCATAATCTCAAGCTTTCATTGGCAATGGACGGTGTCAATCCATTTGGAGAGCTGAGATCTATTTACTCGGTGTGGCCTGTTTTTGTTATCAACAATAACATTCCTCCATGGATGTCAATAAAGAGGGAGCACATAATGTTGGCAATGATTGTTCCAGGTATTTGTTTACATAAATTTTCTTTAACGTAGTAGCATCTCATTTGTCTTATTTGTTGGATAATGACTTATATGTTTTCTCATTTAATAGTCATGTACACGAATTTATATATATTGCAGTAAAATGGTTATAATAATTATGTAATGTTTATGTTCATTCAACTAGGTAAGTACCAAGTTAAAGATATGAATGTATATATTGAGCCTCTTATTGACGAGTTACTAAAATTATGGAATGGCATCACTATGTATGACGTATCTAGACCAATAGGACAAAGACAATTTCAATTCCATGCAATGCTTGTCTGGACAATTCATGATGCCCCAGGGCTAACACATTTTTCTGGTATGTTATAATGTTCGGCTACATGACTTTAACGATATTTAATTTTATGAAGTAGATATCATGCATGTTTTTTAAGTAATCTATTCATTATATATAATTATAAAAATTGAAATGTTTAATCCAATTACATATGATTTGCAGGTCTTCAAACAAAGGGAAAATTTGCATGTCCAATTTGTGGTCCAAAGATGAAATCTCGTCGTTCAACAAGTTTAGGAAAGAAGGTGTTTGATGAGTATAGGCACTTCCTCCACACAAATGATAAGTATCGAACTATTGAAAAACATATTTTCAATGGGAAAGAAGAGACTACATCAAAACCACGAAGAATGACACCTCGCCTATGGAAGTTAGAATATAATAGAATTAATCATCAAGGTTATACATCAGATCAAATTGTTTATCTATCATTTATGATATGTTTTGAATTTATATTTTTATATTGTGTTGTGTTTACTCATGCTGTAATTGACAATGATTGCCGTTGTTAATTTGTTTAACTTATGTGCTTCATGAAGGTTGTCAAGGCATTAATGGTCAGCTTCCACAGGGATTGAAAAGTTATCCCAAACAATTTAGTAGGTTGCCCTACTATGAGCTGCTACAAATTGTGCATTTATTTGATACAATGCATATCGGAAGAATATGACATAAAAGTTATGGAAAATATTGGATGGAAGGCATGACAAAGAACAAATTGTCAAAAATTGTAGTGACATTAAGGAAGCCAGTCATGCAATGAAAAATTTCATTCAATTAAATAGCGATGGAGACCAAATTAATATAGGTGCCCTTCCTTGGTTATTAATGGAGCAGCAAAGCAATGCTATAGAACAAGTCATACAAAAAATTCAATTTCCCGCAGGATTTGCTGTGAACATAAACAATATCATAACAAAGAAAGGTGAATTTGGGTCAGCGATGAAAACACATGATTGGCATACCTTCATTAAGGTAATTATTCTGGTATATTATATATATATATGTATACTGCATGTACTTTTCAGTGTATTATGTTTACTACTTTTGGAAAAATGTTAATGAATAGACCATTTTATAATTGTTGCAGTACGTTCTACCTCTATCTCTCCTAGACAACTTCGACAACAATGTCAAGCAAGTTATATATGATCTTGGAAGATACATGAGGTAAGTAGCGATATTTGTTCAATTCGTTGTATATTTTTGTTAAATCTCGTTAATATATTTGTGCCTTGAATCACTTGTAGATGGCTGTCATCTAAAGCAATCCATAAAAAAGGTATAAATTATTGGAAGAGAAAAATTCCTCATGTAATGAGTGAAATGCAAAAGTGTCTACCTTCAACATTTTTCAATGCACAAGAAGACTACCTCATACACCAAGTTGAGGAGATTGAATAGTGTGGACCTGTACACACAAGGTCAATGTGGATGGTTGAGAGGCACTTGAATTTTTTGAAGGCTTTGGTTAGACAAAGAGCACATCCCGAGGGTTCTATGGTGGAGGGATACATGGTATACCAGACTATGGTGTACATTACTGAATATCTTCCTAAGTTTGTAGCAAAGATCCATGTAGATTGCATTTGGGATCCCAACTCCATTAAAAAATTTGAAGGGGAGTACTTGATGGAGAAAGGTAGATTGAGGAAGGTGACAGGTAATTATAAGATGGTCATGGAGATGAATTAAAATACATTTTACATTTGGTTTTTATGTATATTGTACTTATTTAATTATTAATCTTTCAATATTCATGAATTATAAATTAAGATCATATACCGTGGTAATTAACTAATTATACGTCATTTGTGAATTTCATTTTTTTTTGATGCAGTTGGTTGAGAGTGGGATGCACTACATTTGTATGTCACAAAATTTTTTGATTGGATGACGGTATGGATTGAATGATGTCAACAATTTGGTCGTGCATTAACATGGGAAGGAGTGGCTTCATTGGTTAAAGAAGCTCACCGTAATGGAGACTCCAATGTTACACCAAGGAAAATTGATTTAGCATATGGTTTAAGAGATAAACAGGTATGTATAAATATATTAATCACCCATATTATTTAATTATTTTCAATTATATTGATGTATATATATGTTGAGATTTTTTTTTCTTTGCATACATTCTGCCAATAATAAATATGTTTATCAACTGACGATATTGCAATAAGTTTTACATGTTTGACATATTGCAGGTGAAACACCACAAGGCTATGTGGTGCAATGGTCATAAATTTTGAATCAAAAATTTGGATGACATGAAGAAAACTTGTGATTCCGGGATAACTGCAGTCTTCCAGGTGACTAATGTTTCATCTAGAAGCAACATACATCCAGAAGTCTCAGAAAATCAATACTATGGGATTTTGGATGATATACTTGAGTGTGACTTTAAGTCCTTCAATTTAGTTATGTTTGTTGTCCTATGGTACAGGCTACGATTCAATGAAAATGATCCCAAGAGAACTATTATTGAACATGATAATGGATTTACCATGGTTAATACAACATATTTTGAGCGAGCTGGAAATGAGCCCTATGTTCTTCCAAGCCAATGTGAGCAGGTATTTTACTCAGAGGTTCTAGGTAAAGTAGGTTGGTCATATGTTGTTAGACATGATCTAAGAGGAAGGCTGGTAAAGTATAATGTGGTGGAAGAAGAAGATACTGAAGAAATAGAAGATGATGTAGATGATGATCAGGATCAACAGTTAGTTGATGATGTGCCTGACGAAGATGTCGAAGAGGAGGAACTAGATCATGATGATGTAGGAGTTAATGTTCATGAAGATGATATCCATGTGGATGATGGCATTATCGAAATTGATATCAATGACGATGATGATGATATGACCAATCCTTACAATGTTGAATTTGGATTGGATGATACAAACAAAGAGTTGGATGAAGAAGAAGATCAATGACATTGAAATGTATGAGTTATGTGATTGTATTATCTATTTGATATTAATTTCTTGATAGAATTATATTTGACTTATGTAGTTACATAATTAATTTATGATATTTTTAATTTTAATTATATTTGAATTATATTAGAATATGTTCAGTTAATAGATGTAAAAAATAAAATGGATAAACCAAAAGATGAAAGAGTGAGACCATTGCCTTGTTGGGTGTATGGAGTCTAATGAAGATCTATAAAAGTGTAATCTATGATGGAAATAATTCAAAGTGTTTGGCACATAGATGTAGTTTATAACTTGTATAAATGTGCAAGTAAATGACTGAGAAACTCTACTTGAGATAGAATGACAATCCTAGTTATGTGATTCTTCTTATTGATCCAATTAATACTCTTCACTTATTGTGATTGAATAGAAGGGTTTAATCTTTTACTTGAAAGAACCAAATAATCACATCACACAAATACAACAAATATGTATCGGTAAACTGAATATATTTATATGCTTTATATATTAATTTAGACAAAAAAAAGCATCAAAATGGAGACAACCAGATAACTGTATAATTCCACAAACAACTGATACCAAGATTAAGCCACAAGTTCAGACATCTTCATTAACTTCATCAAAATTCATACAAGCATCTGAGTCTTTTAAAGGAAAGTTTCATTGCAAACTATCTACTGTATCTTTCTCCTATCCGCCTATATTTGTTTTACATTATGAAACATATATAAATATATCAAAATTGTGAAAGGGCGCATCCTTTGAGAAATGTCTTTTTCTTAACAACAATAACAAACTAGAAATTATGCTCTATTAGGCCATAAATAGATGTTTTGATAGATAATCTCGGTAAGCTAGCTACTTGTGTGTATCAGCATCCTCCAATGCATTCCTTATGGCTAGCTCCATTTTGAACATCTTCTCATTCTATTCACATGCCCTGTCCATTGTTAAATCATTTCCTATGGCTGTATCCAAAATTGTTTGCATCATCGTCTAGCATTCCTTCATCCATCCTATGGTAATAGACACTATTTTACTCCTCTTCGATTAAGTACTTGTCCACCCATCTCTGATACTCTTCATCTGTTGGCCAACAAAATTTCACGACCTCATTCACCTTACTATTGTAAGGTGTGTACTTCATTGCAACCTGATCGGCTTCCCGTTCAAAAAACTCTAAGAATGTGCTGGTGTTAATTATCTTATCCATACTATTTACCAGCAAATCATAGTTTGAATCATCACAAATCAATTTGATTTGTGCATTGATAACTTCTTCTGCCCCATCCTGCCACTGTTGCAATGTCTTAACATTTCCTTGTGCATCAATAATGTCTGGCAAAAATGTATCATTCCAGTCATCAAAGCTCTTTATTAGCTCCCTTATTCTTTTGATGAAATCATCAAGTAGTTCCTGAAATCTGCTCAATGATTTTACAAAGTTTTGAGTAGGCTTCAATGACTGGGGCCTGTTTTCCACATCAAACCTAGAAGCTTTGTACATAATATCTAGATCTTTGGCCCTATGGATCCATTTCTCAACCAAAGGCAAAACTATTTCCCGATCCCTATTGATATTTTTTATTCCATCCAAGAATAAAGAATACAAAGAATGTATAGATGGTAATTTACCATCAAAATTTTCATTAAGATGCCTCAAAACTATTTCAACCACCTCACTTTGTTTGCAAATTGCATCATCCTCACTTGCCTTTAAGGCAGCCTGCAATTCTATGATCCTATTCAACATTTGCTTCTTGGTGGGATCTATAGAATATTCAACTTCTTCAACTAGCCCTGGTGTAGGACTGAGAGCAGGTGCCTGGATGGGGGACCCCAGAGTTGAAACAATTGGAGTAGTATGGGGGACCGATCTTGCAATAGAAGGTAATGCTCTGATACTAGAAGCATTGGAGGATTCTCCCACCTGCCCATATTTCAACCTATCTACTTCAGATTGCAACTCAACATTCCTTTGCTGCATCCTACTATATTCTGTAATTATCATATTGTATTTCTCCATCAGACTCTTCTTTTCAACCTCTTCTCTCTTAGCTATCTTTTGGGCCAATTTGGCCACATTCACTGTAAGGCTTGTAGCTTTGGTTGTTGAAGTTTCAGAAGCTCTCTTGATGATTAGCCCTCCCCTTAGGTGTGGGCTAATATCAGTTACATTTGGATTTTTGCCCTAGGGTTCCAATGTCCATATGGCCAGAGTTTCATACTCCTCACTGAAGGCAAAGTCCTATAGAGCTGCCTTAACCTCTTCTTCACCATTTTGTATAGGGTGCTTGGACTGTAAGATAGCATTGAATGCAACTGCATCAGCTATGTCCCATTTAGATAAAATTAAGACACCAGCTTGAGTCACAAGTCTTCTTCCCTCCTCAGGAGTGATGCTTTTGAATTCTTCCATTAATTCGGCCTTGACCTCATCATCATTCTCCTACTCAGACCTATCAGGTCTTGATTCTCTCCTACTCTTGCATTTGTTCTGGTACTCTTCTCTTTTCATCCTCCAAACTAGTTGCAAGAATACAAGAGTCTTTACAAATACATCATCATCCAAGAATGCCTTGCAGGCCTCCATCCTAGCATCTTGTACACATTGCCCCTTTACATCCATATCAAAAATAACCAATTGTGTTGATCTAGGAGGGGAAGGGATACCAACCTGCATGTCTTGATCAGTCACAATTATCTCATCCATCAGAGTTTCCTACGTTTCCTCAACTCTCTGCCTCTTAGGGCTTGGCTCTGATGGTAACACTGCAGGATCACCTCTTGGTGGTGAACCTAGATCCACAATCCTTATCCCTTCAGGTGCTCTGATCCTTGGACCCAACTGTGATGATGCTTGCATGACTTGTTTTTCCTTCTTATCCCCTTCATCCTCATCACTGCTCGCATTCCTCTTTCTTTTGTATAGAGGCCTGTCAACTGGTGGTTGATAAGCTGGCCTTGTTTCTTCAAGCCTCACATCCGGTCTTTCTATACCAAAATATAATTCCAAACTGACCCTCTTGGTCATCAAGGTTCCCATGATACTTTTGAAATTAGCCATTAAGAAGTATATTCTCTTGTGAAATGGAGTGAACTCTATTAATGGATCATATTTTGGATCCATTTTATGTATTATAGCTAGCAACTTTTCATATGCAATCCATTTTTATTTATTCAACTCCTGCCTATTCAAATCAAACTCATTTCTGATTAGGTCCTCAAGAAAGTTGAATTCATGTGCAAATTTGCCACCTTTAATTCATTGTCTGAACAATGCAAAGAATCCCTCAGGGTCATGCTATCTCCTAGGACCATTCCTCAAATTGAAGTCATCATAAAACCTTCCGAAGTGGACCCATCCTCCCTTGGAACAGACAAAATCAGAAACAATAGTGTAGTCAGAGAACAAAGTCCCTTTTCCTTTCTTTGTTAGGTTGTCCTCATGAATACAACCTAGTTGCCACATTCCTTTGGCAAACTCCATCCTTGATGGTACATTAAAGGGGAGGATATGAGGGGTTCCTTGGAAACCATATACCCTCAAGACACTGCTTACAAGGTACAAGATGATATCACCCCAATTTAACACACTTATAAAAAAGGCTTCCTCACCTTCGGTCGGAGGAAGTCATGCAAATCTTCAGGGACTCTTGGCACATTTACCACCAATCGAGCCCTGATTCTGGAGGCAAAATAGTTATCAAACTGCACAAAGCTGGCACCTCCCCTGGTGTAAGACAAATTTGCACTCCACACCTGTACTGGTGACCTTTCTCCATTCACCTCTTGCCTCAACTCCATGTTTTCTGAGAAGAAAACAACATTCTTGTACAGGAAAATATGCATCAACAGGGAGTACCAGAAAAAAGGAGTGCCAGTATCCCCCATAGGCAGCTTCATCAAACCCTCATGCATCTTCTATGGTAGGAATGATGCAAAGTTATATACCATAAAGAAGTTGGGATGCTGAATCTGGGCTTCCATAAACATGTACGCAAATGGCATCATAGTATTGGGGCTGAACCCTAAAATCTGGCACAATGAATAAAATGTTGCCAAGAAGTGATTGGAAAAACAACTCAGCCTGAAAGGCTCCTGGTCATTTGGGCTGATATGAATTGTTGAATTGCCTGCCCTGGCCAGGTGAAGAGGAAGCAACTTCAATCTGAAAAGAGGCTTTAACCTTTTGTACTCCTCCTTCATCTTCTCAAAATCTATTTGGACTAAGAAAGGGCTATACTCAATCAAATCAAAAATCTGCTGAATCTCATCTATATTTAGGCTTAGTAGAATTCCACCATCATTATCCCTTATGACCCTTGTCACAGGATCATACTGTGCTGCAACTGCTCTAAGCAAGTCAAGATCAGGGAACACATTGGGCACTGCTAGTTTCCCCATGTCATATCTCTAGGCATTAGAGAAGGGGTGAGGTAAGTTTCACTGTCCATACCACAACCTAAACATTTCAAGACCAGCCATAGGAATCCTAGCATCCGCAATGTTAGAATTTTTGCACAGTAGAACTTCACCTAGGGTCTTTCCATTCATTAAAACCAAACCACTCTTCCTGTCATTTGTTGACAACGGGAGTTGATCCAAGAAGTCATCATACAAATTCCTCTTCAAATAATCAACATGGCCAGAATGCTGCTTCGGTGGTGCCATCTTAAACAACTAGGGATTCTTTTAAAAAATGAAATCCTCGAAGAAACTAGGGGTACCCATAACACAAAAATACAACACAACTGTACAATTCCAATAATTCAAACGAACCAGTAACCCTATGACAATAATTAACAAAACCCCTTGACCAGCACAATAGAACCCTTCACAAAGATAGTTAAATTAACCCAATAGTTTATAAAATAACTCATGGGATTTCACTTCTTGCAGAGAACCAAACTTCACGGTGATCACTCGAAAAACTTTATCTCTGGCTCTAAACTGCTTGGAAAATACTTGAATGCTTTTGTGATGAAGATAGAAAAAGAGCAGATACTTTATGTTGATTGAATTGAGGTAGTAGACATCTTGTCCACCATTAAAGCTCATTTGCATGGTGCCCCAACGACCCCAATCGCATTTGATGTGAATTTAAACTTCAACCGTTGATCTTTTATTTTTGTCAGATCATCGAACGACCATCTTCAAAAGGGCTGAGGAAATCTCCATGTCAGCATCAAGGGCCCGCTGCAAAAGCAACACCAAAGGACTACACATGGTGCCTACCCGTGATATCACGATCACTAAATATCCTACATCTTTGGATCACACGATGGCGGGCAACTGTTGATTCCAACCGTCGACACCAAACATAACCATCGAGCAACTTTTTACCAAGATTATAACATCACTGTCGATCTCAAGCATGTGCATCTTGTAGCTATTTTAGTAACCCACTTTATAATGTATTTAAGTCTGACACAAATATTAAATGGTTTATTAATTCCTTTTCAGCATCGGCATCTTGGGACACGTGGCGATCACGTATGATATCGCAATCACCAAACAACCAGTGGTGATGTCATCATGAGATCGTGGGGAGCGGTTAGGATCAATCGTAGGAAGATCGATGGTCATTAAAAACATAGCAGTCAACAATACCAAACATAACTGTCGAGCAAATTTTTACCAAGATTATAACATCACCGTCGATCTTGAGCACGTGCATCTCACAACTTGTTTAGTAACCCACTTTATAACATATTTAAGTTCGACACAAATATTAAACGCTTTATTAATCCCTTTTCGACATCGACAGCTTGGGACATGTGGCACTCTCCCGTGATATCGCAATCACCAAACAAGCAGCGGTGATGTCATTGCGAGATCACGGGGAGCGGTCAGGAGGATCAATTGTAGGAAGATCGATGGTCATTAAAAACATAGCAGTAAGTAGCACCAAACATAATCGTCGACCAAATTTTTACGAAGATTATAACATTACCGTCGATCTTGAGCACATGCATCTCGTAGCTATTTTAGTAACCCACTTTATAACGTATTTAAGTCCGACACAAATATTAAATTCTTTATTAATCCCTTTTCGGCATCAGCAACTTGAGACACATGGTGCTCGCCCGTGATATCACAATCGCTAAACAACCAGTGGTGATGTCATCACAAGATCGCGAGGAGTGGTCAGGATCAATTGTAGGAAGATCGACGGTCATTAAAAGCACCCCCTGCAAAATAAAACAACTATTAAAAATTCAGGAGAAATAACCTTTTTGCGTGTGTAGATTGCGCGACCGTCGGATGAAGTGATTTCAATCTTGACCGTTGCTCGCAGACCTCACAAGGTTTCTGCTGACGTCACAAATATGGTGCGAGGCATGTGAGATTCTGCATTCTGTCACATTTGATGGTGGGGACCAGTTTTGCTCGCTGATCGATTATGAAGGCTGATGCCGACAACTGTTTCTGTACTGACACATCGTGGCCGTTATTCATTGACCTCGCATAATTAAAACTGTAGTTTCAATAATGCTGCGAGGTGTGTGATTTGGTGATGCATGGACTCTGATGCTGTGCATTGATAACAAAGGTGGGGCCCATTTTCATGCTAATGTGGTGCTCAGTAGGTGACTATCCTATCCGTTTGGTGACTGGAGGGAGAACATGGCATTTTCAAACTATTTTGACTAAATCTAAGCCGTTCTCCTAGCCAACGTTGCTATTGATCAACGACTCGTATTTAAAAAATAAATTGGTATTGTACGATAGCCGTTTTATCTCACGTGAGTGAATAGTAATGGCCGAGTTCGACTCTGCCTACATAATTAAATGCTAAAATTTGTGAATTACTATTTCAGTTATGTATCTCTACATTGAGGAAGAATTGCTTGGTATCGAGTGAAGCAAGTTGTGGTTACGATTTCTCAATTTCGTTGCCCTCGATGTCCTGTGATTGAAACCGTAAGTAGCACGTACGCCATTTCTTATAAATTCAAAATATTTTATGGTTGCTTGTTGGGAAATTTGTGATTGTTTCTTGTATCTATTCTTGAAGAATTGATTGAATAGATTCGCTTTTAGAGCTTGTCTAGATAATTGCTAGGGTTTTGTGAACATTGAAGAATTTTCTGTTAAGGCTAAAGGAGAAAATTGTAATTATTTGCTATATGAAAATAAACAAACCCTAGTTTGAATTATTATTAGTCTAGTATAAATGGCACCCAAGGCCCAAAGTTTTGGTTCTGAAACCACTACCAGGTCTTTATCCAAAGATATTATTGATTTGTTACAACCCTCTACTAGCAAGAAGTAGGAGGGAAAGGTTTTGTTATATGGGCCTCAAATCTTGGAAGGATTGACAGATAAGCAATGTGCAATTCAAGATGCCAAGTTACCATACACTGGGTGGTAGTTGTTCTCCAATTGGTTTGGGAACAGGAATTTTTCGGTTCCTTTGTGTAACCCCTGGAGGTTAGACCTGGGTAAGTTGGTGGTTCCTAATGTTTATATGGATGTAGATCTTTTAAAGGACATTGCTGCTAGATATGACCCTGTGGCCCGAATTGTCAGAACACATGCTAGTGTGCAGATGATTAAGATAACCAAAGGAGAAATTGCAGAGATTTTCAAATTGCATGAATGGAGTCGGGATATGGTTCCTGTTGACTTGGAGGTTTTCAGAAAAGAATATAAAAATACTAGGGGTTTGTTTAGAACATCCTTCTTAATACCTCATTTGGTAGTCTCAGGAAGAGGAAAAAATCAGAAGAAGGTAGTAATTGGTAGGAATGAGCCTGAACCTTTTCCTGTGGGCTATTTTGCTAGTTATTTCAAGAAGACTATTTGTGCTTTATGTCAAGTTTTGGGAGTCAGCTTAAAGAAAACCTTGCCTACCGATATTATGTATATGACAGTAAATCTCCAACACCCAAGTTTTAATGTAATATATGATTTTGCCACTTATTTGGCAGAGAAGATGCACATGGGTCTGGTAGCCCTAAAGGAGGGGAATAGTTGGATTGGATTCAGATGGTATTCCTTGTTAATCCACATGTTTTTGTATAGGGGTCAGGCTGTGTTCAAAAAAGATATGAAATTAAAGAAGAACGAAGGAAACATTGAAATGCCTATCCAATATTGGACTAGGATTGTTGACATGCATGATCATGAGTTTGATTATGTAACTTTTCATAATGTCTTCAGATCTAAATTAAGGGAGGCTCTGGTTCGTGACCCCCCAAGGATCCCAAAATAAATTCATGACTTCTTGAGGCCGATGGAGAGAAGGACTAAATTGAACATAATGCACAATTGGGGATACATTTTCCCCTATCGTAATACCATAGTTTTCATGGTTTTTGGCACTAATGTCAATCCAAAGGTTCTGCCAAGGGAGGTTCCCCTTAGACTTGGATTTTTGGAAATCATTAGGTAGTTGGGGGGTGCTCAAGAAATACACTTGCTAGTTGAACAAAAGAAAGGTTCTTTCTTCCCTGAATATACAACATTTTTCAATTTTGTTATGGCAAAGGGAGGATGGAAGGAGTTGCATCGATTACTTGGGCCTTATAGGCTAAAGACTATGCACCCCAGGAATCATGATCTTGAGGGTTTTATCTCTCAAATGACAGAAAAACATCGGATAGGAGATTTTGTCCACAACTTCTACTTTCCTAAGGACATCATTAGGAACATTTTTGATTTGGAATTACAAGATGATAGAAAGGCACTATACATTGCCTTCTCTAAAATGGTAAAAAGTAAGCAGGAGAAAATACCTGGTTTCAATCCCATACCTAATGTTAAAGATGAGTTTAGCAGGGAAATGTATGCTATTGATAATTTTGAGAGCTTGGTTGGGGTTTTGAAAGATGAAAGGGTTTTGGAAGAAAGGGGAAAATCAAAAACCATCGAGGAGTACCCTAAGGTAAAGGAAGAGGAGAGGCCTACTTATTAGCCCCAAAAGAAGATAAGGGTTTTTTCTAGAAGAAAGGGAAGTAGGGCTGAAGATGTTGCTAAAAATATTGCACCATCTTCTTCAAGGCAGTCAGTACCAAATGTTGTTGATTTGGATTCTCCTCCAAGTTTTTCAGAACAGGCTTGCCCACCATCACCAAAGAGGCAAAGGGTTGAAAGGGTAAAGATTGTTGATTGTGATGGTGATGAGGATGATGACATTATTGTCACTCCAGATGAAATGCATCCTGAGATGACATTGGACTCAGTTGACATTGCAATAGGTTCAGGTATAGTTTCTTTGAGGTTTGGAAAAGATGAAATCAAAGGAATAACAAGCAATGATGACTTGAGAATAGAAGCCTACAGAGAGTTCATAATAGATGTATCTTTTATTCAAACCGGTTCTTTTAAAGATTTTGTGGAGAGAACATATTGCATTATATGCTGAGAAGGTGGCACATGAGAGTAGTCTGCATCCAGAGCTCCCAGAGAAGGTAATTCAAGCTAAGGTCAGGGAACATATGAGAGAAATATTGAAAGCAATAATATCAGAGCAGGGCTGGGAATTGGTACAAAAAAGTGGACTATTGCTACTCCCAGAATGGGATATCGCTGATGCTGTGGTGTTTGACATAATAAGAAGGGCTAATAATCCACTTTTTGCTACTGAAGAGGAGGCTACATTGGCACTCAAGGGATCAGCCTTTAGTGAGGAATGGGATGCATTGGCAATCTGGTCCCTGTCTACTAGCTCTAAAAAGCCAATTGTTGCAGAACCTTCTGATTTCAGTGGTCACTTGGTTGTGAGGAGAGTTGCTGACACCCCAGCATTGGAAGTTGCTGATATGGTCGTGAATGTTGCCAAATTCACCAGAGCAACTGTTGAAGATTTGACCAAGGAGTGGGATACTCTGAGAGGCCAATATAATGACATTATTATTGAATATAATAAGAGTCAACAAAAGGTAGTAGAGTTAGAAACTGAATTGGCTTTATTGAGGCAAGAAATGGATACCATGAGATCTCAAAAGCAAGCCAGTTCTAGCCACATTGTTCCCAACCCACAAGTAGAGCAGTCTCAACCCCTTGCACAAGCACAGTCTTTGGCTATTGTTCCATATAATATGGGACAAGTGCCTATCGCTATTTAGAGGGCTACTAGCCTTGGAGGGGGACTTTCTAGGGAGAAACTGATTCATCAGGTTGAAGAATATAAGGAGATGGTAAAGCAAATCCGGATTGCAGCAGGGAGAAACAATGCAATGATAGTGGACACTATTTTGAAACATTTAAATAGAATGGTCCAGAGCAAGCTAAACAGTGTTCATGCAAATTATGTCCTAATGTTGCAAGCACTAAAAATGTTTCGAAGGGATAAAGAATTGGCCATCTCATTGCTAAAAAAATGGAGCCCTAGAATGGAGAAGTTGAGATTCATGGCAATAGGGGCAAAACAACATGGTGATAAATATCCTACTGTTATTGCAACACATCAATTGGTCAAGGGAATTTTTCACTAGAAGTTTCAGGGATTTGCCACCCCAATGGAATCCAAGATTAAATTGCTGAAAGATGTGTATGATGGAAAGGACCTCTCCCCATTGCCTCATATTTTACATAGTCAGGATGAAGTCAAACCCTTACAGGTTTGGAAGGAGCAAATGAACAATATAATGATGTCTCAAACACATGAGATATGCAAAAATGCTGACATCCGCATGCTAGAGAATACATTGGAAAAGTTGTCTTTTGTTATAAGTTTCTTAGAGAACTTTGATAAAAAGGCCACATCGATAATGGTAAAGTATGCTCCCTATCAGAACAAGGTTGATCAGGTTGTGGCTTTCCAGTGGCCTTCCGAGGAGGAGTTTGAATTGTGGAAAAAGGTGTTCACTGATGAACTGGAATTATGAGTGTTATAGTTGAGAATTGCAACTTGGTCATGTATAATACAGGTCTGGCCTTAGATATTATATTCTAAAATTGTAGTCTCCTTTTGACTCCAAGTACAGGGTGCTGAGGTGGAGTTAATACTATAACGGTTAAGCATGCCTTCGATGTGTGGGGAGCGACCTTTGGAGTGATGTTTTCTTTCCTCCTTATCAACTAATGATGATCTTTGTCTTATGCTCTCCTCTCGCATAATAGAATTGTAACTGAATTAGGAGTTAGTAGTCCAATTACAAATAGATATGTGTACTCACCGACTAGAAGCTTGTTGGCTCCCTTGTTTTATAGAAGGGAATTCTGGGCCAAGAGAGTGGTTGGTTGAAATATCCAAGATATGAGAAATAAGAGTCTAGTAATATAGAGAGTATGAATTGTAAGTCCAGATTTTAAAATTTTTTGAGTCAGATTGGAGAACTTTTTTAATCATGGGGTTTTTGAGCATGTTTGTATCAAAATCGTGAATATTTGGAGTTTATTTGGTCTCCTATTGTGTTATGTTACATGGATTATTAATGAAATATCGATCAAAGATGATTTTCATTGATTTTCATTTGTTCTTTATTGTGAATTATGTTTAACTACAACTCTGGTTCAAAGGATTGGTTAAATGCTTCAGTTAACCAGTAAATTCATGCAATATAACAAATAGGATTCATAAAGGAGTAATAAACTCAAGTATGGATACATGTGTTGTAATGCAATTCATAATAGATCATAAGTGTTCAAAATGAAATTTACCCTGTAGTTCAGTTTTCTCTTTTCACTCCTTGCACTGGGATATGTCACTGGAATTCTGATTACGTCTTATTCTCGTATGTTTTGTGTTATGGCATCATGATATTTTACTCAAACATTTCCTATCAATTTACTTTATGTGAAGTTTGCGATTCTCTGTTAAATGGACATGAGTCTTTTTTAAGGAATAGCCAATTTCTTGAAGGATTTGATCCTTTAACATTAATTGGGGATCTATCTATTGCTTACCTGTGTGCAAATTAAATGAATTGTTTAAATGTTGTATGTTAAGAGAACATGTTAGGGAATACCCTCCTGGATTTTATAGAGTCTGAAGTGTAGGAGAATTAGCCTTATTTCTATTCTCGTAAAGTTGGCCATACTGTTCCTAGTCTTTTATTATTGAATGTGGGGAGTTCATAGGAGCTTCTAGGAAACACGTGTGGGTTGCAGTAAAAAAATGCCAACAGGTTCAATCGACAACATGATCTATTGAGTAATTACAAAGAATTCATAATTTGAAATTCTAGATTTTGACAACATGATCTATTGACAAGTAGGAAGTATTTTTCACATTGTGTCGAATTTTGATATTGTTATCAGGATTGAATTACGTAGTTTTACAAGTCAAACTCATTGACCCATGTTTCATGAGTAGTGTTTCACAAGAACCCATCTCTGATGATAATGAATGGTCCACTTAGCACTCATTGCATCTAATGATTCTCAAAGCGATGAAGCACTAGGCCTTCCTAGGAGGTCACCCATCCCAATATTACATGATCCATGATTTATTAATAATTGATCATTTTGGATTTTGACAAACTTGACACACAAATGACAATTTGACAATGAACTTAATGTAACACAATTAAGTTTCAAATTGAGTAACACAATATAAACTAAAACAAATTGAGAGATTGTTATAAAGGTAGTGATGCAAATTTTCTAATTAGAGTGTATTCCATGAAATTACAATTCTTTGAGATATTTTGTCAAATAGTTCACAAGATTTGTCTATCCTCCCACATTTTACATAGATTTGAAAATGGAGTGTACAACCACAACATTTGAGAAAATTCATCTTCATATTATGCTTTGATGGATGTCTACACCTTGTTCCAAATCTCCCATATTAAGGAAATCGACAAGGATTTTGGTGAAGGTTGTGAAATTTGGCTATGCATCTACCAATTGCATTTGATTGAAAATTTCTAAAACCTTTAAAAAAAATCCATTATGTATATTCTACAATCATTATAGTCCACAATTTCACATTTATTTGGTTTTGCATCTACCAGTTGTATTTGCTTGAATTTTCCTACCGAATTTTCAATGTAGATCCATTTTGTGTATATCTTAATTACAATCTATTGGTGTTTTTTCCCACATAGGATTTGCAATTTTGTAAGAGGTAGCCAACCTCCGTTATAAAGAACTACAAAGGCTAGTGGCCAACTAACAAGAGTCAGTCAAAGATTGACATCCCCTACACTTTTGGCTCTGTGAAACCAAGGTGGGTAAACCCAAGTGTGTTCATAAGAATGTTTCATGATTGGTAAGAACACTTCTTCTTATAGATGCAATCCCCACTAACACTAACAGACAGTCATTACCCTGGTTGTGACAAAACCAAAGAATAATAACAGATATCCCAAAGCAAGGAGACTGAAAATTTTCATAAGATCTATATCCCAAAAAGAGATAGTAGTTGATATTTGTTAAAATTTTTGGGTATTGAATCACCATGCTTAGAGTCACAGTCCTATACCTAAAAGGAATTTATCAATACTATCCAGTGCCTCATCCATTAGGTGGGAGTCATATAAAACGTAATTAAGATGAAATTGAACTTATCACCATAGTGCTTTGCTACCATGAGATTTGTGAGTATATTAAAACAATACTCCTTAGTGAATCCTGAGCATATAACCATAAACATGCAATTTATGTTCAAGCATTTGATTAACTCATTAAGTCAAAGCAAGAGAAAAAATTACACTTTCAACTACACCATTTAAACTGAATGAACAAACCCTTGGTAAATCCATTCATAATCCATGGCCCATACACAAGATAGAAAAATGTCTTAAATTTTTTAGATTTCTTTTGATATTAGTAATTACAAAAGCATAGTATACTTATTTCATACTATTCCCAACCCAGCATGATTTCCTACAAAATACCTTCAAAATCCTGCATTACCACTAACTGTACCTATTCTAAGCCTTTGGACCCAAAAAAAACAACAACCCTTAAAAATGAGCCGTGAAATCTCCATTATAGGACAGGAGAGCAAAAAAGCAATAGGCTACACTGTTCATTGCAAAATTGAATTTCATTTAGAATGAAATTTAAATTGACATTCCTCATCATTAGAAAAAATCATAATCAGTTCGAGGAATCAAAACAGTTATACCATTGTAACCAACCGGAGCTAAAGACAAAAGAGCGTGGCAGGCACATGTACATCCACATCAACACACCACCCAAAAGTAAGACACCCAGCAACTGCAACTACTTGCAAGACACATGGCCTCGGTAGAGGTGACCGCTCCTAGTCCTCGCTTCAGGAAGAAGTGAGACCAACCTCCTTTTATCCGCTTTAATACATGATCTTGTAGCATGGCACAACGCCATCACAGTTATTGGGGCAACTACGAGGGGCTCTTCATTGACCCCCAACAACTCGGTCATGGACGCCAAGTAATGTTGGTAGTCCGAGTCAGTTTCAGACCCATCACCGTCAGAACCAGGAGACAGCACCAGTGGGGACTTGGAGCTCCCCGTCCCTTTAAAATTAGCATCATGGACAACCTCAGGCTTGCTAAGGACAGGTTGTACCCCGTCAAGCTACAAATTTGTCACCTCGAGTCTGGTCCTTCTGCACACAGCCAAATGGTCCATTGCAAAGAACACCTTGCAAAATTGAGGAGAGACTCGACTACCTGTAAACAAGACAACTCAAAATGCGATGATAATACCAAATAACACAATGATTATTTATAGAGTTAATTGGTGTGAGAATATTAATTGCTTGAATGTAGCACGAGAATTCGAGCATTTTAGGGGCTGATGTAGCCACCACAAATTATTCTTGGCTTGTGAAGGCATGTTGTACAACCCATCATTGCATTTATCAAGAGAACAGTGTTTGCACACAGGAAATTCAGGCAAGGATCCACTGAAAAAATCCACAGCATTAATGAGAAAAACTTCCAAAGAGCAAGAGAACTCCCAACGTGGATGAACAGGAACCCAAGAAAAATCGAACCGTTAATGTAGATCGAACATGGCAAGTCGAATGACTCAGATTGAGTCAAGAATTGTTTGAAAATCCACATCAGTGCCCTGGGAGAACTGTGCCCAATCACAACCCAAGAAAACAAGAGGTTGCAACTGGATAGCGGGTCCCACCTAGTCGCTTCAAGAACTAGGCCATGTGTCGCCTCTTGGCAGACCTCGCAGTACCCTCAGGGGCCTTTAATCTGATCGTACGAGATCCGCAAGGAAGGATTATTATTTATCTCCCTCGTTAATACCACACGGGTAGTAAATTTTAAGTGCCACCACAATCCTTGTACGGTCCACATGATTTTTTTTATTCTTTGTTGAAGAAACTATTACAATATATTTCTTATTTATGTACTTATTTTCCATACATGTTTATAAAAGTTTGAAATTATTAATAATATTAATTTTGGCAAGACATTAAAAGACTGTTGATTGTAAAAAATATGCATCCTAATGTGAAAATGCAAACAATGGAAGCAATGACTATAACACATAAATTTTTATGTAGTATCCAATTCAAAGAATCATGTTACCCTCTACCTTGAATTTTTTAGTATAAAAAGCTAAAAATATGCTATAAATAAGATAATAAGTTGACTATTAGCATATACCAATTTTTATAGAGATGTAGATTGTTGGATGTTGTGGTTGTGTTGCTCATGATATGTGGTTGTCATTGATGTCAAAACTATTAGCATTAATGTCTTAAAGGTTTTATATGTCGAGGATATTGAAAAAATTAGAATAAATATGTTGTAGATAGTCTATGAGGTTGTGAAGATCAGAGTGGTGAAAATTTTTGTACGTCGGTATTCTGAAGTCATGTATTAAAGGGTTTGTTGCTGAGCCTATCTAGTATATCCTCTGGAAGTTTCAGAGGTGTGCATCAAGATTGGAGCGAGTTATGAGTTTTTGTGTTCCTAAAGTTATTTTGTTGCTATAGTTGGTGTTTATGAAAGAAGAGAATGTAATTCTGGTGAATTGAATTGTTGTGTATGCTCTTGAGATGTTCATTGATGTTTCTTGATCTCATACTCTATTATTGTGGTGCATCCATGTTGATTAGTGTGCTCGTGAACAAAGATTTTTCCTTTCCATGTTTGAGTTTTCATTTTCTTGGTTGACATGATGGTGGTAGCGTGTTGTAGATCCTTGTGGATTAATTTTTGAATGCTTGGCATGTTCGAGGATGTTGCTTTAGGTCTTTATTATGTTGTGATCGATTTAGGTTCGTGCGCATTGAGATTTGTTCATGAATTGGGCTGAGAGTTTGTATTCATCTTTTATTTATATTTGGCCGACAGAGTTGTTAATGTAAATTCATGAAGTGGATATATAAGAGTGATTGTTTTATTCATTTAGAGATAATTTATGTGAAGTGTATGCGAGATATGTGTGAATAAAGATTAGATCATTCGAATGCAGAGAAGAGTGTGAAGAAGTTTACGCAAAGTATGAAGTAGTATTTATGTGCCTAACTGAAACTGTCATCAGGATTTTGAAGAAGCCAATTTCTCAGTTCAACCTCATCAGATGGATTTAATTTGATTACCTTATGTAAGGCAGTGAGCCTTCCCTTTGAGCAGTGAGCTCTAGGTAGTGTTCTTGAATGCATGTGCATTCCTTATTCATTTCTTTTATACTTTTAATAGGGTATAAATTGTGGATTAACCTCCACTGTGGTTTTTCCCCTAACAGGGTTTGTACACAAAAATCTTGGTGTTATGTGTGTTTCTGATGTGTTGTTGATTCATGCTTTCACTATTAATTATTAGATCTGAGATTAAAGGTTAATAAGGTTAAATAAGTTTCAATTTTGTAACAATTGATTCACCCCCCCTCTCAGTTGTCTATCCTTGTTTTCCAACATAGATATCTTCCATTTCAAAACACACAAAACAATATTAAGTAGATAATCAACCATCATAATATCATCCATAGCCTCCATATTCTACAATTATTCATTGCTCATTTCTCAGACATAGTAACCAAATAACGCAGGCCTAGAGCTTGGACTGCAGATGTATGCAAAAAATGATAAATCCCTACCTCTGTAAGCCTAATTAAACACAACAACTCATGACCTATTGTTTGATATTTTAAACAGTCATATGACTGTCCTTTTTCTATCTTGTAAACACTTACTCAATGCATACAATAATTTATTGAAATGCAAAGTTGAATGGCCTCTTAACTCTTGAATGCTCATTGTCTTGGCACATCAACTTTCTCTCTTTGATTGGCCTATCCTTATGTATAGTCATTATCCCTATGGATGCACTTTGGAGCCTCCCACTAATTTTATATATCGTCCAGAGTCACCCCGATATGCCTACATTTCAACAAATAGTTTAAAAAAAAAAAAAAAACTGCATTGTTTCGTCAAAATTGCGATGAACCTCAAAAATGCCCGATGACCTTGCTATGCACCCGACAAAGTTTCATAGTAATGACTTGCCTATTTCATCGTGAGTTCGATGAATTTCCATCATAATGACTTGCCTATTGCATCATGTGTTCGATGCTCTTATGTTGCACGTGCTTTGGGCACTGTTCGTCGGTAGACCAATGATACAGTCGTGTCCATCCCGATGAATGTATGTCAATGCTCTGATGCTTCAGCGACGGTATGCCGCACGTGCTCTAGGTACTGTTCATCACTCGCCGATGACTATATGTCACTGCTCTGACGCTTTAGCGAAGGTATGCCACTCGTGCTCTAGACATGTTTTGTCGCTAGACCGACGAATGTATGGCGCTGTTCCGATGCTTCAGCGACAGTGTTCCATCTGCGGTCCAGCCACTACTCGTCACGTGATCGATAGAATGGGCATCATTATTCTGATGAGCTAGCGTCAGGAGGGTGACGTTTTATTTCCCGTCAGGATATAGACAAAAATTGAGCGACAGCGCTGATTTGTGTGATTCGTTGGTTGGCCGAAAATAGATCATCGAAATTCAGACGAACGACCATCAGAAATTGTGGTCAAATCCTTTAGTGCTATAGGAGAGGCGACGATTACTTTAGAGGATGTCTATAATATTTTGCAGCTACGTATCCGAGTAGAGAGAGTGAGATATGATCTTGGAGCAGGATATCGAGAAATGACATACTTTTATGTATATGATGATATAGCTCAGCTTGGTATTGATAGATATGAGATTAGATGGGACTGCGTTGTATGTAATGTGATATCCGGGATAGTGATCTTGGATTGACATGGACACAAATTTATAGTTGGATGGGGGGAGATGCTTGTGGGTATGTTGGCTAGAGAGACAATATATGCATGGGGTCCCTGTTTATTGGCTATGGTATACTGTCAAATACATGACATTGTATATAGATGAGGATAGTCTATGAGCTACGAGGTCACACTATTGATGGTCTGGACTTGGTAGAACATTGCAGTGTTCCATCCACTAGTTGATCAACATATGGATACTACTACACCATATGTATATATGTACATAGGGGTAGTGACACAGACACATGTGGGTGATATTGGTTACTAGAGACATGGTCTGGATACACTAGTAAGTTTTATCTGGAGGCCATACATGGATAGTCATTAGTGGCCAGATGAGCATGAGAATTTAGCATGGTGTAGGCAGGAGAGGTAATTGATTGGGAGGACTATGCAGTCTATTCACATTATTGAGATGTATTTTCCAGATTGGGTGCTCAAATAGTTCAGAGAGTAGTAGGGAGAGCCTTGTAGGTTGACAATATTTGCATGGACATCGAGAGAGGTTACACCCTAGGGGTCTATGATTGCAGTGGCTATATAAGAGAAGGCCATTGATAGATTGAAAGCACAACAATGGGTTTGGAGGGGAGGAGCAATGGATGCCGGGACCACTCCCAAGTATGATGCCTAGTGGAGAATACACAAGCCTACTCCGTTGATAGATCCTGATCAGCCTGCCCTAGTAGTGAGACAAGGAAGGGGTCCTTGAGGTAGGAGAGGCAAGGATAGAGGTAGAGGATATGGAGGTCGAGGGGATGGTGGAGGTCGGGGTGATGGTGGAGGAGATGATAGAGATGATGGTGATGGTGGTGGGGGTGGCAGAGGAGGTGATGGGCAAAGAGTTTGCCAGAGACTGAGGAGGAGGATGAGGTCACTTTATCCTATCCGAGAGGAGGGAAAGGAGGAGGAGAGATAGGAGGAGGATATGCCTGATGTGGAGGTGGAGGAGGGCGAGCGAGAGGATTTGGAGGTATTATCTTCCATAGCTACCATGAAGTTAGATGTAGGGGTACATGAGGAGCAACCGAAGGATGAGGATATGGGTGAGGAGGAGCGCATCCTCCGTGAGAGGATCATAGTTGGGGAGGAGGATTATGAGGATTTTCTCATTAGGGGTGGTTCCACAGACAAAGATGAGGAGCTATCTTGATTATAGGCCAGAGTGCAGGTACTAGAGGCCAAGGTATAGTCGCTACGGGTGGAGAGGGATGGTATATAGGTCTTTAGGGATACTCTACAAATGGAGAGGGACAATGTAGTGATCCAAGCACATCAGACAGATCAGAGGATTATTGACTTTGTGGCCTGATGCATATGTATAACTACTGACATAATGCAAACAATCCTTATGATGCAAGAGCATCCAGTGGTGTAAGGGCAATCCTACATCACCCAAAAATATCTTTACTTTCATTTAGCTATTGTAGATGTTGTTGCATTTCTAGATACCCTTTTCGTCGAAGAATAAGTTCCAACTTTTAGAACTACTTTTTTGCTTTTTTATGCTCAACTGCTATTTTTAGAATCTGTTAATTTGAAGGCATGAGGAGGCAAAAATTTGAGGGAAGATTCAGGACAAAAAAATAAACACTTTGGTGGAAGAATCAGGCTAAGATCATTCCTCATTCAAAATTTATTCAAGTTTTAGTTTATGCTTTTTGCCCTATAAAATCTTTGAAGCTAATTTTGAGGTACTTAAAGGCTCCGGATGGACCCGAAAATTGGTGGAAAACAAAAGTGGTTAGCCTTTAGGCCCCACTTTTGGGAACTTTATTTTCGCAAGAGCTTTTCGAAAAGGTATTATGATTGAAGATCCAACAGCCATATTTTAAGTTAGGGCTTCCGGAAGTTGGTGCATAATTAGAATGTTGTTTTTTGCTCCAAACGGGGAAAAGGGGTTATTTATGGGTGAGTTTTTGATTTTTGTGAGTAGTTTTTGGGGAAAGAAGATCGCATATTGTGAAAAAGGGGAATTTTGGTAATTTTCTATAATGTGCATGCATTTCAGAACTTGATCGAGGATTTGAGATCCTCTGCATGTAAGAATCTCATTATTTGGAATATAATAAGATTCTTTGGTTTTGTGTGTGGATTTTTGTGACTCGGGTTGGCACCCTCATCACCTTAGAGCAAGGAGGAGAGATCAGTATTACAGGGATCTATATGAGTTAACAGTCCCACCTAAGCATAGAGCACCGAGTGCATCAGAGGCATTGAGCAGTGGTCAGTTGCACAACAGGTGATCACATAGTAGGTCCAGTAAGGTGAGAGTTGCAATCAAAGCATTGGGGAGCATGGAAGAAATGGATAGATCCACTTTTGATTTAAGTATTTTGACACGTATATTGTGAATCCTTCGAGCCTGTGAGCTCTTATTTCTAGGAGATACATTATGAGATTGTACTATGACACATTTTTTGAGATATATATTAATTTTGGTGGAAATTTATATGATATGCAATCCTATTTATGCATGTGTTATGGATGCTGATATTTACATTATGATATGTATGCAACCTATGATGATGCATTAATTCTTTATGATGATGTATGCATTTAATTTTATTATATTATAGATGTCATATATGGATGCTATGTTTATCATGATGAAATGTAATGTGATTTTAATATGTGCAATGCCATGTGAATGTATTTATTATGATAGTACACTATACAATTGATGATGGTAAATGCATGTTATGCCATGGATTCCTAGATGCGATAGATGCGTATATTTTTGTGTTTTTCAAATGCAACATATATGTGATTTAATACGTACATATGTATGACAAAGTCTAAATGATGTTCGTAACATGAATGCATATGCAAGATGTTTCATTTTTTTTTGTATGTCATAGGACTCTGTCATAATGAAAGAAAGAAGTGTTAGCATGGAAAATTTGGATGTTAGTATTAGAAATGGATGTTAAATGATACAAATGGATAAAAAACACCATGATATGAGATATACCAAGGTGTGCAAGGTCATCCATTTGCTAAAAATAGACAGTTGTAGACAAGGAGTGTCCTAACTCATACTAAGGGAAAAATTTCCACTATATTTTTGTCAAGACAAACCACATACAACAATGAAATAAAAGATGAGTCATGAGACATCATCGCTCCTCTAAATCCTTCGGGGGACATCCTAGAGGAAGCTAGTAGCCTGACTCAAACACAAAGCCAAAAGACAATAGCCAAACAATAGTCAAAGAAAAAGAGTCTTAAGACATCCTTGCTTCTCTAAATCCTTCATGGGACATCCATGAGAAAGCTAGTAACCAAACTCAAAGATAAAGCCAAATGAAAAGATAAGACAAAAGAAACCGTAAAGTCAACAACCAATTAGAACATTTGCCAAAATTTGATCTGTTTGTTGTTTAATTGATGTTTGTTTGATAAAGCTTGATTTTAGTAATGACACATATCGTATGAGACATTGAGTCTGGTTTTGATCATGTGACCACTTGTATAAGGAAATGATGAAGCTTGGTTTCAGAAAGACACATATCGTATAAGACGTCAAGTCTAGTTTCGATCATGTGACCACATGTTTAAGGCAATGATAATGCTTGACTATTTAAGACATAGGTTGATTGTTGGTTATTTTAGTGTTTTGGCAATTTGTTTGGTTTGACTTGATGACATTATTGACTTGTTTGTCTTTTTGATGCATGACTTTTCTTGATGATTTTTTGATATATGTTTGTGTGTGGTGGCAATGTCTGACTTATTTTTATTGACACGATGTACCCTAAAGGACTGACCTAGTGTGGCCTTGGGGGCTCATCGATTGATGGCTTTGCCTACTTTATACATGCATGGACCTTGTATTTTGACATGACCAATGAATTTGTCTTATTGGCCATAAGATTGACTCATAATTTGTTCTAACAAACCTAAAAATACTGACCTAAAGGACTGAAGTATGTGATATCTGACATGTGTGATAATGAATGTGATGAACCTTAAAGGAATGACCTAGTTTGGCCTTGAGGTCTCGTTGATTGATGCCCCTACCTACGTTATACACAAAAGACATCGTAGTTTGACACTACCAATGATTTTTTCATATAGACAAAGGACTGATTCATAATTTGATTTGTGTGATACTTGACAAACCTAGAAAGACTAACCTAATGCCTTGGGGGCACATTGACAGATGGTCTTGCCTACGTCCAGTCATAGAGGCAACGTAGTTCAACATGACGACGACTGTCTAACACAACTAACTTTGACTCTATTTTTTATTAAATTTTTTGAAAGATATCCGAATGTTTTTTGGGTTTTGACATGTTTTCATTTTTTTGGATTTATTTTTTAGGACATTTTTCATTGTTTTTGGATTTTTTTTTCAGGACATTTTTCGATGTTTTTGGATTTTTTTTTCAGGACATTTTATGATGTTGGAACAACAACTACAAGGTCTAAATGATATAGGTCGAGTATTTTATCCTAGTCGAGTATAATACCAATAGGATGAAATGGGGATGTGGAGTGGACTTGATTTCAATCGTTCCAAGTTACGGAAAGGACAATCATTTATTATGGGTGATAATAAGGACGTGAAAGGGCTATCATATTGGAATAATGGTAGACAAAGGATCAAAGTCAACTACACATGGCACCTATTTGCCAGGTTTTCACCATGGTACTTATCCAAAGTGCCACCAAAGTGGTTTTCACTATTGGAGGAATTATTTCTCTTTACTATTTTGTTGATTTTTTATTTTTTTTGGTATTATAGACGCCTGTTTGCCAGGTTTTCATCAACGTAACAATTTTTTTGATTTTTTTTCTAGTTTTTTTTTGTATTTTTCATGATTAAGACAAGGTTCCTAGAAGCTATGTATAGAACCTCTTCAGATGAAGGCTGTTGATTAGTTCTGACAATGGTTCTCCTTTAGGTGTAGAAAGCTGGTATGCTCTTGATCCAAATACCTATGTAACAATGTAAGGCCCTAACCATTTTGTTCAAACTTTCTTGTTTTTTTATCTTTTTGCTTGATTCTTTGGATTTTCCATTAAAACCAAGTCACCAATGTCAAAATGTTGACTCAAGACTTTCCTGTTATAGCTGTGATGAAGGCAGTTTTGATATGCTTGGAGGTCATCTAGTGCCTTTTGTATTCATTCATGCATGAAATCTAGCTCATGCAGTCTTGACAGATGGTAACATTCATCGTCGATATGCCCTTTTAAAGATACCCTTAGGGAAGGAATTTTGACCTCTATAGGCAAGATGGCTTCAGAACCAATACCAAGCAATCTGGAGTGGCACCTATGGGAGTGCGGATTCTTGTGTGGTAAGACCATAAGGAACGATTAAGCTATAATTTCCAATCATGACCAACATCATTGACAGTCTTTTTAAGGATTTTGAGGATTATTTTGTTAGATGCCTCAGCTTGGCCATTACCTTGCATGTAATATAGTATAGAAAAGTAGTGTTGGATATGGAATTATTGGCAAAGGTGATGGACTTCTTGGTTTTTAAATGGATGGCCATTATCCATGATTATGGATTGAGGCCGACAAATGATGTAGTTAAGGATGAACTTAGAAATTTGTATGCCGGTAATGTAGGTCATAGAAATGGATTCAATCCACTTGGTAAAGTACATAGTTGCAGTAATGATGAATTTATAAACATTGGAGGATTTAGGATGTATCTTACCAAAGAGATCAAGTCCCCATTGGGAAAAGGGCCATGGTGAAGTTATTGGATGGAGCTCCTGTGTTGGTGCGTGTATTAAGTCTTCATGAATCTGGCACTGTCGACATTTCTTGACAAAGACGTATGAGTCCTTTTCCATGGTAGGCCAATTATAGCCCAGTCTCATAATATTTTTAGCTAATGTTGTACCTCTAGAGTGGGATCCACATATACCCTGATGTCTCCCATGTAAGGCCTCTTGTGCTTCTTCAGTATCGATACATCTCAACAAGGTGTTGTGTAGGGAATGTCTATAAAGGGTGTCTATGATGATGGTATACTTAGAAGCCTTATAGATAAATGTCCTACATTGGTTGTTCAAGAGGTCTAGGGGTAGGATTTGGGCATAGAGATAATAATATGTCTTTGTACCACAAGGAAGTGGGACCAACAAGATCACACACCATCTCAAAATCTAGGATGTCAAAGGAAGGGAGCAAAAGCTGTTCTACCAAAAACTCAAATTTAGGCATGTTGCTAGGTATGTCCAAGAGTGAACCAATGGTTGCCATTGCATCTACTACCCTGTTCTAAACGTGAGGTATTTTATGAAAGTTGATGCTATCAAAATATTGTTTTATACTATTTTTCATCCACTTGTATGGGGCGAGATTTTCACCTTTGGTTTCATAGTCATCATTAAATTATCAGACTACTAGCTAAGAATATCCATAGACTTGTAGGCGCTTAATCTTCCATTTGACTGCCATTCGTAATATTGTTACAAGATCCTCATATTCTACTATATTATTGGTGCATGGAAAATTAATTCTGAATGACTTAGGAATAGTGTCGCCTTGTGTTGTGATGAATAATATGCCTGCCCCCGAGCCATGATTAGTGTGAGATCCATCAAATTATTTATTCCACATCATTCCTGTGTCAAGGGTGAAGATGAATCAAAAAAATCTACAACTAGAGGATGATCTACCTTAATTGGTGCATTTTCCAGCTGGCCAACAATAACTTGTCCTTTTATAGATTTTCTTTCTACATTCTGGATATTATACTCACTAAGTACCATTACCCATTTTTCCAATAATCTTGTTAACGCTGATTTACTAAGGAGATACTTCAAAGGATCTATCTTTGTGACCAACATTGTTTGGTGGTTTAACATGTAGTGCCTAAGTTTTTGAGTAGAAAAAACTACTACAAGACAAGCATGTTCTATGTGACTTTAATTTAGATCATATCCCACAAAATTATGACTGATATAGTAGATTTCCCTTTCATGACCCTCATTATCATTCTGTGCAAGTAAGGCTCCTAGCGCTAATGTGGTTGCTGAAATGCAGAGTATCAAAGGTCACCCATCAATAGGTGGCATTAACACTAATGGTGCAAGTAGGTAATCCTTGATCTGTTGAAAAACTTCTTGACATTCATCCATCCATACAAATGGTACTCCTTTTCTAAGTAGATCCCGAAACATATGTATTTTATCTACCAACTATACTATAAATTATCTCATTAGTTGTAGTCTTCCTTGTAATGTTCATAGTTGACTTATATTGGTTGGGGCAGGCATGTCTATTATAGCCTTTACCTTTGCTGGGTCCACTTCAATGCCTCATATAGAAAAAAATTATCTTAGGAGTTTTCTTGATGTCACCCAAAGACACATTTTTTAGGATTGAGCCTCACTTTGTATTCTTCTAGTTTTTTAAAAATCTTATCTAGGAATTGTTAGTGATCAAACCTTGTTAATGATTTAACTATCGGATCATCCACATAATCCTCCATGAGATTGTGTATGAGATCATGGAAAATAGTTGTCATGGCACGTTGGTATGTGGCTCTAACATTTTTAAGTCCAAAAGGCATGATGTTCCAACAATAAGTTCCCCATGGACAAGTAAAAGCTATCTTATGTTGGTCTTCAAGTGCGATTTTGATTGATTGTATCCCGAGAAACCATCCATGAGAGATACAATTTCATATCTTGTTGTTAGGTCCACAATCATGTCAATATTTGGAAAAGGAAAGTCATCCTTAGGACATGCTTTGCTTATATCTCTAAAGTTTTTACAGATGCAGATGCCCCCTATTGGTTTTGTGACTAGTACAAGATTTGAAATCCATTCTACATAGTCAATTGATCTGATAAAGTCGACATCCAATAATTTCTTTAGCTCAACTTTGACTAATAAAGCAATTTTCGGGTGCATTTTCCTTAATTTATGCTTCATGGGCTTAACACCTAGTTGTAAATGCAAATGATGTAATACTAGGTCAGGATCCAGTCTTGGAATGTCAGCATATGACCATGCAAAGTTGATTTGTCTTTCTGTGAAGAAGTTACGAAATTCGAGTTGCTATGTCTCTATCAAAGAAGCCACAAAATACAATACCCAAAGATTATCTTCAGTGCCTATGTTGATCTTCATAAATTCCTCAACAAAAATTGGTGAATTTTCTTGAGAAATGGGGAGAATTTTCAACCCTCCATCCTTGGGTGCCTTAGAGAGGTTTTCATCCTTAGATGCATCCTTTATTTTAACTTTTTCATCATGCAAAGGTGCCGTTTGGTTTTCAGCTAGGGACTCGTCAGTTTTAAAATTTTCATTATTTTTCCTATTGTTTCTACTTTTGCAACTAGATGGGTGAACAGACTCCCCAAAATAAGACATTTTATCCAAGTCTATGCTAAATACAGCCTTATGGTCACCACTAGTTATGTCTTCTCACAATCCCATGAACTCAACTATTGCTTCATCATTCTCAAAGGTATCTAAGATTGGGGTGTCTTGTTCATCCCAATCGATAAGCTGGGGATATACTAGGGGCTTGTCATCATCAAAATTATCAAAGGTAGAGGATGATAGGGTGAGGATAGACCTATTGACATGGTCATAGAAGTTTCTTATCAACTCCTCCTTATTATTTTTCTTGGGCATGGATAGATTTTGGGGTGGACCCACTATAAAGGTTTGGTCACCAGAAGCTGTTCGTCAGGTTCCCAAGAGGCAGGATCAAGGGATTCCCAATAGTAATGTTTGAGTCATTATTATTTTTTCAAGGACATTTGAGGATGAGAATCATGTGGATTTGGTGAGGGATTAATCATTTGGTCAAGTTCCCCAAATAGTTTATCTAGGTCCATGAAGGTGGTGGAGGAAAGGGGATCCTAGTCATATTCATTTGAGTTGGGGGAATCACAATGGAATTGGCAAATGGTTCATTGGATGTCTTGATATCTTCAGAAGCACTTACTTTCTCTTGTGATGATGTTGAGGTATTAGGAATTCCAATCTTAATCAGTTGAAACCATATCCCTAGGACTTTTGGTCATTGAGAGATAATGATGGGTTTAGTCCTCCCATTCTGATGTAGTCCTAGCCCACTATGTCCATCATATCCATTGTTTTGCATTATCATGAAACCTTTTATATATTGATATGTAGGTATTTGAATGGGTGGAAGAGGGTCTTCATTATCTTCTATGTATAAGCAAGAGGTCACATCTTCTTGATCTATAAATTCTCTACTCAATTCCACCCATTGGGTAAAAGTCATTGTGGGAGGGACATGTAATGTGACAATGGATTGTCTCCTATCTATTGTTGGTAGACCATATGACTTAGGAGGAACTAAATGGTTGATACAACAAGATGATTTCATGTGATACTCTCCAGAACCCTTATCTTGGATCTCAACCTTAGGAGTGGAAGGTGGTGTTTGGGAAGTGGATGATTTGGAAAGAGTGGATGGATCGACATACTGGGATGATTTGGATGATGAAGCCTCCTAATTAACATGCACTTGTTGTTGTGGTATTTTGCGTAGGTTAGTGCAATACTGGAAAGGATTGGGATCACCATCTATCATGATCTCGGTGCCATTGTATGAGAATTTAAGAGATTGATGGTAAGTGGAAGGGCCAAATTTCATAGCATGTATCCATGGTCTACCCAATTAAAGATTATATGGAAGGACAAGATCTGAGACTTGGAAACTGGTATCCATGACCGCAAGACCAATTCTGATAGGGGGTGTTACAACTCATTTAGATGATCTTTATTGGCCACCATATGCCTTAATGACAATGCCCTTAGTAGTGCCCAAACATTCCTTTGAGAAACCTAATGCCTTAACTAGTTTCAAGGTGCAAAGATTCAACCCTACTTCTCTTTCTACCAAGACCCGTCTAACTTTTGTTTTGTGGATAAGAACTTCAAGGTGTAATGGGTCATTGTTGTTTGTATTCTCAATTTAGTAATCGTGTTCAGAGAAGGTAGCATGATGAGAGTTGCTTAGGTAGCCTACCATCTCTTGGAAATGCTTGACATCCAGATTGGTGGGGATGGTCGTGATTTGCAAGGATTTGTCTAAAATAGCTTGATGATCGGGTGATATAGTCAACAGTTCTAAGATATAAATTTGTGTTGGGGTCTTCCCCAACTATTCAAGTAAATTATACTAAGACTTGGAGGACTACAGTTGTTGCTATACTGGAGGACCTTGGACGATTATCTTAGTTTGATGAGTGTTGACATCACATTCAAGGGTTCTGTATGGTAATGGTGTTGACATTTTCATCGACAACTCGAATGTGAATTATGATTGTGTCGTGGATATAGTCATACTTGGCATTAGTATATTTGGCTGAATTATTGGTCTTATTTCCTAAACTGGAGGCTTTTCCCTTTCCATGGTCATGTAATGGATCAGTAAAGACGTTGTGGTCACTGTTTCTATCCATTAACTTCAATAGCTCCATTTTCAACGAGATCTTGTATAATTTTCTTCAACTATCAACTTTGTGGTAGACTATGTCCCTTAGTTTGATGGAAATTGCAAAAAGCATCATCATCCCACCAAGAGGGTTTAAACTATCTAGGATCATTTTGTTTTGGCTTGGGAAGTTGTATGAGTTTGTGTTTTATCAGTTCTTTGAAGACTGATTCAATCGGTTCCCCTAGGGGAGTGAACTTGTGTTTTCAAAACCTCCTTTGCGGTTGTGGTTGTTGCGTATATTGGACAAGATTGGTAGTTTGGTTGGCATTTTTGGGTGCATCATTAAAGGGATTTTGTCTTCTAAATGTAATCACTAGTCCTATGCATAAAGTTTTAACATTGACAACTCCATTGTTAGTTAAGTTCTTGTTTTGGGACCAAAATGTGTTCCTGTCATCAGGGGTGTTTTGAACATTTAGATTCCTATTTGACATCTTGATTTCACCTTTTTCAATGAGAGCCTTTTCAAGTATGATTCCTTTTTCCACTAGTTCCACAAAAGAAGTACAATAGTGTACTGTTAAGTCACTTCTCAATTTTGGATTAAGGTTTTATAGGAATATAGTGACCTACTTTTTAGGTATTTAAACATGGCATCGACTAGCTAGACTCTTCCATCTCTGGAAGAAGGTGATAAAGTTCTCTCCTTCCTCTTGTATGGTGTGACAAAGGATGCTATTGCGATTTTTTTGTCAATGTTAAAGGTGAAATGTTCTATAAAATTTTCAACAAGTTCACCCCATGACCTTATTCCATATGGAAGTTTAGGAAACCATTCAAGTGTTATTCCAACAAGTCTCTATGGAAAAAGTCTCATAAGATACATGGGATCATATGCGATGTCTATGCATGTTGTGGAAAATTCCCTTATACATTCAAGAGGATTACACTTCCCATTATACTTAGGCAAGTTTGGTATAAAATATCTATGTGGGAAGGGTGTCATGTATAAAGCTTTGTCAAAGAGAAATGGACATAAGTATTTTGCTGAAAAATTCCTTTTGGTAGACATTACCATGTTGTCCATTTGTTGTTGTAGGGCTTCCATTTGTGTTTGTAGAACATCTACTTGTGTTAATGACATGTTGCTTGTATTGTTGGGGTCTATGTAAGTGTTCTAAAACCTAATGTTTTGTGATGGATTTCGGTTCTATGTAGGTATGTGTCCTGTTTGTAAACCCCCAATTTGTGGAATGACTCTAGTGGTGTTGATGCTTGGTATAATATTTGTTGTGTTTATGCTAACTCTAGGTCTTTTTCTTCCATTATTGGTGCCAAAGGGATTTGAAGATGATTCTCCCATGGAAAAAACAAGGCCTTGTGTCATTCTTGATGTACCAAATGGTGTTGTATGTAATTTTTTGGCACTTTGGGTTGGTACTCTAGATGGTATAGTTGCAATTCTTTGAGGAATAAAGGCACTAGATGTCATCATTTTTGTCCCTTGGGTAGATGAAGTTCTCAATGTGTGAATGTCAAATCCAAGAGGTAATGTGGTACCTTCTACTAATTTTTTTGATAGATATCGTTGAGGATCTTGTGCCCAAAATTCATCTACAAAAGAGGAAATTTCTAGATCTTGGATAGCAACATCTATATCTTCAACTAAAATGTGTCCATGTTGGTCTCTAGTGACAAATTTTTCCAATAAGGCTCTATGAGGTCTAGATGTCCCTAATGGTGGGTTTGAAAATGGGTTGATGTAGTCTTGTGGATCAGCTATTTCTCTTTGTTTCTTTTTGGACCTTGTTTCGACCATGTAAGATATGCCCAAAATGGGGATGATGCAAAACTATGTCTATGAATGATATGATCTTAATCTATGTTTTTGGATTTTTTGTATATAAGAAATGAATGCTAATGCAACTATGATTTTGGTATATATTTTTTTTTTTGAAAAATAAGGGATGCTAAATTCTTGATTAATGTCTAAAAATGATGGTGTTCTAGGGTAAAAGCACAAACTTGTGTCACACTTTAAAGGAATCAACCAACAACAATTTGTTTTTTGAACTTCGGCCACATAAAAGTGGTCTTTATGTTTTTAATTTCAAAATGGAGTAAACTATTGAAATGTAGAACTTTTGATGAAGATTATTCTTGTAATTTTTTTAAAAAATGTTTTCATTATGTTTTTTTTCAATTTAAGGACAAATTTTGAAATGCTGAAAATTTCAAAAAAGAGTAACTTCACAGGCCGTCAAGAAACAAATTGAAAAAAACTTAATTTTTCTCTATTTTTTTTTTCTCCAAATAGGTAACTTCAATATACACTACATGCATTTTTTTATTTTTTTTCAAATTTTGATGTTTATTTGTCTCGTAATAACGTTTTAAAGTCAAACATGTCAGAATTTGATAGTTTTTATGGGCTGTCAACTATTTTCAATTTTTTTTTATCATTTTCAAATAACAAATTATACCCTTTTGAAGAAGAGTCTCTCCTCTACTACACCATATAAGTTTAAAAACTTAATATGTTTTATTATTTTAATTTTTTTTCTAATCAACCTCTTTTTTCATTTTAACGACCTAGTTTCATTATTTTGAAAATAACATATATTAAAACTAATCAAAATATTAAAAAAATTATATATTTGGATTCACCACTCCGAGCTCTACAAAAGGTACATATTTTTTTTGTAGAAAAATAATTCTAAGAGGAGAAAATCTCTACCGAAGTTGAATGTTTCAAAAAATTCTAAAAAAGGATGAGTTGGTTGCCATGTAGGATGCCACCTAGGCATGTTTAGCCAAGTCTATTTCAGCCGAATGGTTTTTAGTCGAAACCTACTCGACCAAAACATGCTTGGCCAAAACTGTCTTGGCCTAAAGAGATTCGACCGAAAATGGTCAATATAATTTTTTTTTTTTTCGGTTAGATTTTTCAACTTATGTAAATTCAGTAAAATATATATCGACCAAGGAAGACTGATTTCAACTAAGGAAAGCTTATTTTGAAAAAATAAGTTTTATTTCAACAAGTTAGAAGATTTATTCTGACAAAAGAAAGTTCATTTCGACAAAAAAAAAACATATTTAAACAATAGGAGAGCTATATTTGAAGGTACATTGATCTTCAACTTATTTAATTGATTATGTTTCTATTTTCATTAATGCATTTTAAATTTGTTTTCACTATTTATATTCTTAGATTTCATTATTATTGATCATCAATTCTATGTTATTCCATTTTTTTTCAAGTGTTAGATATTTATGCAATATTAATTGTACATGTTTCATTGAAAGCTCATGTGTGTACAAATTTTTATGCAGGTGAACTCAAATTGGAGTACAATTTGTGATGGTGTGTAAAAGGAATAGATCAAGGAAGTATGATCAAACATGAATAAGACAAAGGAAGAGAAGAGCGGGTGAAGGAACATATCATGAAGAACAACCCATGAAAAATATCAATGACCAATGTGACATACAGGTACAAGAACAAACTGAACATAATAATATAATTTTGTCTGACCATGGTATGAAAATCTGATGGAGATGGATGAGGATTCTCTTTTCAATAATAATTCATCTGAAGATATGTTATCTAAGAGAACATTAAAATTATATTGAAAAAGAATATGGGATGGTTTTTTTGAAGAAAAATCTCTAATTGGAAGAGCACAGTTAGTTGCAAAGTTATTTAGATGAAAATAAATGACCCATATTTTGGAGTTGTTAGGGGTTCATAATAGGAAAAAGTCATCAGATTTAAAACATACAATTGTTGTAAACTTGCAAGAAGCATTAGAATGTATTAAAAAAAAGAGTCAATCTAGTGATTTAAGTGTTGCACGTAGAGCATTGATGACTATAATTTCTAGTAATAAATTATCACATAGAAGACAAGTTCAAGCAATTTATAAATTACTAAATGTTTCTAGGAGAACTGTTCAAAGGTATATTGAAAAGAGAAATGAAATAGATGAAACAATTGAGAAAAATTGGGTAAATATTTGTAGGGTTCCCCGAAAAAGATAGAATGTTGGAAGATGTAAAGAAATAGGTGGTTGAATATTGGAATACTCACTCTCATATTTCATCTAATAGAAAGGATACTATACAAATAATAAGTGACGATGGTACAAAAATTTCTCATCCAAAACATTTTATAGATACAACACAAAGTGAACTTTTTGAAGAATTCAAACAAGATTTTTCAAATGTGAAGATTTGTCAAAGGATATTTGAGACACTATGACCATCATTTGTATGTATAAATAAAGTACATGAAACTTGTTGTTGTCGAAATCATGTTGAACTTAATTTTCACCTACAATCATATAGAAAAGCTATGACAACAATTGATCAAAATTTAGCCAACCCTGGAAGTACAACACAATTTGTGAAATCTCTTGTATGCAAGAAATCAGAAGATTCAGAAGAATTCAATGTTCAGTTTATAAAAAAATGTATGTAATGATTGTGGAGATTTGAAGAAAATTTTACATGTTGACAATAATGAAATGAAATTTGTTTGCAAGAGATTTGAATATGAGATATACTGAATGAAGTTAGGAGTTGAGGCCAAAAAATTTGTTCTCAAAGAGAGTGGATTGCCTTACAATGAATTCATGAGTAAATTTCTCAATATCATATATCCACATATCCAACATTGTCATGATGCAAGATGGAAAGCTAAACAATTTCGTGATTCAAATAATTTCTTTCCACTAGGTTGTATTCTCTTTGTTGTAGATTTCTCTCAGAACTATACATTTAGTCCTCAAATTGAGATTCAAAGTCAATATTATCATTCAGAGCAAGTTGCAATCTTTGTGCAAGTTTTCTATAGGAATGCCGAATTAGAGGTTGATGGAATAAAAAGTAGTAAAGATGATCGAATTATCATCAAGAGGTTAACTTTTATATTAGTGATGATGCAAATCATGATAGAAGCTATGCTCATTGTTTCAATTTTTTTTTGAAGACTTGAGACAATGCGACAAAAATCAAGAACAACACTAGATTTGGTCTGATGGATGTGTTGGTAAGTGTACATTGTTTTTTTAAATTTTATTTATATTTACTTTTAATTTTGAGACTTAAATCAAGTGTAATTGCAATATATATATATATAATTACTTTTTTGAAGAGCTAATTTGGTTTTAGTGTAATTATTTGTAACTTCATGTGCAGGACAATTTAAGTCTTTAAAAGATTTTGTTTGGTTAAGCCATCAACATGCTCGACAGAACACCAAATTTTTGTGGAATTTTTATGAGTGGACAAGGAAAAGGAGAGCATGATGGAGCAGGAGCATGTGTGAAGCGTGCACTTCGTCAACATGAACTTGCTAGTAACTTTCACCATATATATATATATGGAATGTAGATATAATTTTGAGAAGATTAGATATATATTTAAATTAAATTAAAAATTCTTTTAAGTTCCTTGAAAGTAATAGGTGGTAAATTGTGGCAACATGTGTACTTGTAGGTAATTCCATACAAAATATAAATGAAATTGTTGAATGGTGTAAAAGTTATTTTTTCGCTCGCGACTCAACATACAACACACAATATTTTTGGGGAGTTAGAGGTACATCTAGTCAAAATTTGTTAAAAATTTGAATTTCAAAGTTCAAGTGTAGATAATTTTTAATTGAATTTTCAAATTTGAATTTATAGATATTGATTGAGCAAATCCTTATAATTGTCAAGCAATTCATGGTATTAGAAGTCTACATCAATCCATGACAACAGGAAGTAGTAAGCCTTATGAAATTAATGTGAGAGAAAAATCATGTTTTTGTGTTGATTGCATTGAGAACAATGCAAATATTGTTCAATGTGAGAATATTAGAGATGGGTATGTTTCACAATGGGAAATGAAACAATTAATATCAATGCCTCCTTTTGCTGAAGATGACAATGTTGATGTCTACGATCCTCTATATTCAACTGATTACGAATGTGTATCTGATTTAGTTGCTACAGGTATGGAAATTGATCTTAATTTATTTAGTTAAATTTGATTTAAATATATTATATGTTTAAGTAAGTTTTAAGAATGTGTTTAATTTCTTTAAAATTGATTAAAAATATATTTTCAACTTTTGTATTTACTTTATATGTGGTTTGTGTAAGGAGATATTTTTGTTGTAGTTGCAGATCCTGACAATGTAGGTGTAGATTACTTTCTACTAAGATGTACGAAACCAAAAAGAAAATTGGTGGAATCGATGAAAGATGGTGATAGACAAGAGTATACCATTGGATTAATCATTATTGAAGGCACGCATTATCAAAAAATAAAGATAGATAAAAATGGTATTTATTTTGTTGATTATATGCCAAGACAAAAGGTTCTACATTACAGTCACTTAGTTATAGCAGCAAAAATAAATTTAGAAAATTTACCTAAAATAGGATGTGCCAAACAAAAGTGGAGGCTACCTATTGAAGATCATGAAATTTTTAATTAGATAATTAAAGATAGAGAGGATCCAAATTTTATGTACCAGGAGCTTTAAGTTGTTTTTTGGATATGCATGTGTGTGTATTCAAATTTTTTATAGATCGCTAGATCTGTATATTTATATATTGATTGGACATGTGGCATGATTTAGAATGGGTTTTTTCAAAGGCTTGGTCATAAATATTTTTGGAACTATATATATAAATAAATTTGTTCCATGTGGTATTCTTAATTTAGTTTAAGAATCATTTTTAAGTTCACTTGAATCTTCGATTTCATTTGGTGAATCTTAGATCATGTACACATGTACATATGTATAATATGCAAATCCTAAATTAAAAATTTCACATTTTACCTAGAAATTCCTTTAAATCATGTCTATTCCTTTATTTTATAAATTTATGTTTGACATGGAATGACCTTAAACTTGTTCACCTTCAAATTGTTGAACTAATATGACCAAGTACTTTTTCACCTTCAAATTTTTGATCATCCATTTTAATATCCTAATATGTCACATCCTAGAAAATTATTATTTTCATCTTAAGCATCCCCCTTCATCCTAACCATTCATTAGATCACATGTTCTAGAATAATCACCAATCTAATCCTAATCATGTTCATAAATTTTTCTCTAAATGTGATGGGTTGAAAGACTTTACAACCTTATAGCTAAACAACAAAAATATAACATCCTTAAGCAATATTTTCTAGACAATAGATAGAGCTCCTTGGTTAAAGGTTTATCTTAAATCCTCCTTGAATATTTTGGTAATTCTTGTGTTGATTATTCAGCTGTTGGATTTCTTAGGGGCTTTATTTCTACTAGTCCCTACTACCAATTTTTGATAACTCTCTTCTTGTGAGATATTTTTTTTCACCCTTGTGGCTAAGTTGTATTGGGGGACCTAGGTCCTTCTCATGTGTTCTAGTTCATAGCTCTGGTTAAAATCACTTACCTTAATCAAAATAAATCTGTTTTTACACACTCTTAAAGGTAGATTGGAGTATGGTGTTGCATATTGGTAACTACTAGAAAATGGTGCTAGGACACTAGGAATGTTAGAAATAATAGAAAAGGTATAGTGTAGATTTTTCACTATATTTTAAATTTTTTTTTATGGTTTCATCTATTCATTTTTCATCCAACTCACTAGCCCTTATAGTTGTTGGTCCTTTATAATGATAATTAATCAAAATTATTCTTGCATGGTTAGTATCTTGTTTCCTATGCCTATTCCCCTTCCCTGCTCTATTATTTGGTACTACCTCATGTGATATCTTCAATCCATTATTAATATTTTATATTAACACTTGTTCATTCTAACTCATTCTAGTCTGTAGAGATTTATTTTCTTATCAACTCTTTCTTTTCATTGGATCCCACCTAATCTAAAGTTCCATTGGGAGTGTGGTTCATTTTTGCATCCCAACACTTTGAGGCTCTATTAGTCATGAATGATATCTATTTGATGGTTTTTGGGAGCCCATAGAGAAATATAGTTTTATGAGCATAAAGCCTTTCCATTTGATAGTTAATATTATTCATAATTGATTTACCTATTTTTTACCCCTCTTTTTACAAGTTAAATGCTTGCTTAGGAAGGATTTGGACTGCAACATGTAGGAATGATTTTTATCCTAACAATGTTTGTTACAAGATAGTATTATTTGTGTAAAGGTTGTTGCTATTTTTAGATGAAGTATAGTTATATTTATAGTACAATTTAATTTTTATGATTTATTTTGAAGTTTTGAATCTCTATAAAGTAGTCGTTCATTCCTGTTATGATGTAAGCTAGAGAACATTCAAAATTAATAAAAAATAAATAGTGGTCTTCCATTTTTAGCAAAGTGCCTAAATTTTGTAATATGGTATTTATATAGCTATAAGATCATTTTGATCTAAATATTTTATGTTTCAAATTCTATTATTTCTATCAATTTTATTATTATCTACAAAGAATATTGGGTGAATTCTCTTTGGGTAGTTTTTCATATTTTCATTAGCTCTGGATAAGATTGTTAGGCCTATTTTACTAAAGTGTTATTTTTTGGATTTTGAATATATTTTTTTTAATTTCGAATAAAGGATATTTGTTTTGATTAATGGATGTTTATTTTATAAAATAGATATGCATTTTATTATAAGCGATATAGATATCCATTACTAGAAGATATCAATTCTAGATTGGTTTTATCAAACCAAAACTAACTTTTAGAAGATGATGATATAAATTTACAATGAAATATTGTGTACTAGACAACGAGCTTAACCATTGTATAAAAAAATTTCTTTGTATTTAGTGAATAGACTATTATGATGGATAATGATGTAATGAAGATATTTTTATGATTAATCATATTAATTTTTTCGTCAAGATTTTCATATGTCTTTAAAATTTGATTTGTTTAATTTAGAGTGTGGTATGATAATGCCTATTTTTATATTATAACCAATATAAAGGTGTTTGTAAGTTAATTCTAGGAACGCGCAATGGAAGTTGATTATGCATGGTTGTTTGATATGATTAGCTAGAGATTACCATACAACTATATCATGATAATTGAATACAAATTATGTGTCATAGTTATACATGATAACTTAGTCAAGATTAAGTAGGTAAGATCAATATAGATGTATGTAACAAGTGTGAAATTGAACCATAATTTAAATTTAAATTGAAGCCTGTACAAACTTTCTAAATAAATAAAACCATAATAATTTTCATGATGTAAATAGATGTTTAACAAGTGTTTGAAAACCATAATAATGCATGATAACAAATCTATTCAAACCATAAAAAATAAACATGTACATGTGTGAATGTGATGTAAATCATAAAAAGTGTACATATATATACCATAAAACATAAACATGTATGTAATATGAT